>CANTUT010000985.1:0-192500 GCA_947687605.1 Reutealis trisperma
ACCTGATTAATATATTAGCTAGTATTATTCATTGAGTTGAATGCTTATTCCTATTCAAATTATATTTTTCAGTGGTGGAATGAGCTTGTGAAGGGGTTTGATTTGAGTTAAACTACCTTTTTCCTTTTGGCAGTATTCTGTATTATTAAGCACTGATTTTTGTAAATAATACATGTATAATTGTATTGGTACTTTAGAATTCTGTAATGTTACATCTGAAATCTGTATTTTATTTTATTATCAGTTATTATATATTTTCAGAGTCGAGAATTGTTTTGTTAAGCAGAAATCAATTATATGTTAATTGATATACTCTTGAGATGATTGAGTTATTAGTCCAGTATGACTTTGATTAAAATTAATGTTAGATTGATTCTGCTTAACATGTGGGCCCAATGTCCTATTATATGGTGATTTATCGTTTAGTGTAAGGTCAGACTTACTACAGATACTGGAAGCCACGTGCATCACCTGTGCCCTAGTGCTAGTCATGCGCCCTCAGGTTGGGGCATGACAAAGATGGTATCATGGCAAAGATCTTATGACCTCTAGTATGTTTAGAGTTAATGAAGTAATAGATGGTCATTGTTTCTATAATATGCAGAGTATAGGACTCCTAATTATCTCTTGAGTTTCCTTTGCTTCTAATTCAACGTTAACATAGTGTTATGATGAGTTACAGGTACAATTATGTGAGTGTGTGTGTTATATTTGTGTTGTATGCTTGTATGATATGATAAATTCAATGGCTTTTCTTAGAGTTGTGATTATGATATAAAGTAGTAAAATGTTAAGGTCATATGAACTGTGAATTTAAGGATCCCCAACTTAATCCATGAGGGCATAAAATAATTTAATTCAAAATTTTAAATGAATTGGAAATAAAATATTCTAGTTTTGATTTGATTATGTAAATGAGTAAAAATATGATAATTGATTTTAAAGTGTGATTTTAAAGGTAATTTTTGAAGTCTATTATTTTGGAACTCTGTGATTGTGTCCAGTGTGTCTGTATACATGCATCGAGTCTAACATTGAAAATCATACGTCATCAATCATACATCATGAACCTCATCAATTATTGTATTAAGGTTAAATGCCGTCTAGTATCCCTAGGCATAATATCTTGAGTTCTAAATTAGACATGAAAATGATTTGATTTTTACAAATGGTTTTAAATAATTTTGAAATTTAATAGTTTTGAATATACCTGAAATGGATTTGAGTCCTCTGGGTGAAAATGTTTTGAGGCATTAGATATAATAATATTCGACTGAGGTTATTGAAAATTAGGTAATGATCTTTTGTACGGAAAAGGAATTTATTTGGCTATCAAAGTGGAATTTTTAGTATTTGGAAAATTTATGAAGTATATATGTTAAAGTTGAGATAGATTTAGAAAGGCATAAGAGTTGCATAGAGATTTATTGAATATCAATGGTATTAAAGGGTTTATTATTTTATATAGATAAGTTAAATGATTAGAAATGTGAAATATAACAAGATGTAAGTAGGAGATTTAAAGTAAGATGATATTATGAGCTAAATGTATACAACTGCGAAGTAGTAGATATTTAATTCATGATTTCGATGTATTTTATAAAATGAGAGTAAGTCTGAAAGAGTTGTGAAAAAGGACGAAGTGTGTTTTAGAGTTAACAGAATTTCTTGATGACCTTGTTAATATAAGGATGTTGAGATAAATTGTAGAATTAATGGGTTAGCATATTAATTATTTTGGTACGCATAGGTGATGATTTCAAATTGATAAGATAAAAGTTTATATTATATATTGAAGAAATTAAATAGAGCAGGCATGGGTAGTATTGATATTGGTTAGGGAAATTAGTATTGGAGTTATTGATTATGGTTAAATATAGTAGGAATGTTTATTAAGTTTAGATATGTTTTAATTCATGAATGAATGGAGTATAGGAATTATAATATTAGTGAGATATTAAATGTGAAAATATTTATTGAGATTATAATAGGTTAAGTAATGATTATTAATATGAAAAGAGAATTATCGAATATTAAGTGGAGTTATTAATTTGAAATTATTGTTGGATTCTTATATGGCTAATATAATAGGTAATAAATGGAAGTGATAAGTTAGATATTAATATTAGTTTTAGTATTGACAAAGATACAAAGAAAGGATGTGCTTAGGATTATGATTGATTGGATGTAAAATTAAAGGTTATATTAGTTTTATATTAGGTTAAATTAAGAATTAGGGGTAAGGAATTAACAAGGTTTAGTTAAACAAGATATTGATATTGGAATAGTTATATTAGATGTTTATTAATATGATTTTATTAGATTGTGAAGTATGTGCTTTGTTGAATTAGATATGGTTATCGTAGTTTAGTTTTCGTGTTTGAGTAGCGCAGCAAAAGCGTGATAGAAAAGTTAAATAGAGTGTGTTGTGTTTGTTGTCTTTGAAAATTCAAGGATGAATTTTCTTAAAGGGGGAAGATTGTAATACCCCGAATTTTCATTTATTTTATAAAATTCTATTTTGTACAGAATTGTATTATTTTGTTATTTTCTTTATTAAAGCAAAAAATTGAAGTTATATTTTATTAAATTATATATATTCATACGATTTGAAGATGTATTATTAATTGTAACTTTATTTAAATATTATATATGTATATATAATTGAAGAAATTAATTTATATATTATTATGAAAATATTATGGTATTATTTTGAGAAAAGGTAATTGTCAAGTAAAATTTTATAATTGATCATATTGAGATAATGATATTAATATTATTAGTATTTTTAGTATTTTTAATTATAATTATAACTTAAGTTAATTATCTAACATCCATTTATTTAATTTTGGTATTCTTTGAGATTTTAACTTTGAAAGTCTTATAAAGATTAATTTTATTCTATGAGGATTATTATTATTATTAGAATTGTTATATATATACTTATGTTTAATGAAGTGTAGATGGAATGGGTGAGGTGCATCTGATTGGCTGGGAAACAACCAGCCAATCAGATGGCTAAAGTTGATAGAGTAGATCGAAGAGAGAGAGAGAGAGAGAGAGAGAGAGAGAGGGTTGTGGTGCCGAAGAGCCACGTCCGATTGGCGGTGGGCTGCATCGCCACCTCCACCAGTTAGTCCACTGTCTGGTGATCTCAGATGAAGTGGTAGCACCTTGATCGGGTGACAGACAGCAGCACATGCAAGGACAGAAGCTTGATCAGTGCCAAAACTTCAAACGCAGATTCTAGCTAATTTGGGGTGCGAAATTTGATGAGGTCGGTCCCTTTCAAATCCTGGTGATGAGGGCTTTCGTTTGGTACCTGCCATGCCTTCGATCGGCCATTGGAAGAGGAGATAAAAAAAAATGAAGGCTGAGACTTTTGAGGTGTTTTCCTATATGATGGTGGCATGTGACGGCAAGTGGTGATGATTTTCAAGATTCTGGCATTGGGGTGAACCAGCTTGTGTAAAGATCACCCCATTCTGCCACCAGTAGCAGCGACGCGTGGCCAGCCTGTGACTCTCCAGAGGTGGCGCGTGGCGGTGACACACAAACCTTGATCCAGTAGCTCCGTCTTGCTATCTCATTGCGATTTTTCATGTTCATTTGATAAAAAATTATGAGGGTAAATCTAAATCTCTTGATTTCTATATATTTTGAGTTATGTTATTGGATTTAACTAGTAATTATTACTGTGATGTTTATGAATAGAATTAATAGTTGAGTTGTGTTGATAATTGTGAGTTGGAAGGACCTAGGAGGGGTCGTTGATGTGATGTTGGGTTATGGAAGTTAATTAGAAGTGTTGTGTTCTCTATTGATTTTGGGTAATGTCCTAGTTTAGGAGAGATTCTGCTGTAATTTTAGCAAGAATCTCAATAGTCTATTAGCTATGTCTTGATAAGTGAGTCGTTCATATTCTAATGATATCGTTTGTTATTTAGAGTCAATGTCTCTGGCTTTTGTCGTCAAAGGTCATACTTTCGAGGATAGTCAATCAAATGGGTCATCTAGTAGGTGAGTGATACTCCCTAATATATTATTCTTTCTTCTCATGCATATGCATTTACTCTATATATATAAATATATATATATATATATATATATATATATATATATATATATATATATATATATATATATATATATATATATATATATATATATATATATATATATATATATATATATATATATATATATATATATATTATGCATTATTATTACATAGATGCATGTTAACATATGATTGTGATTGATAAATTGATATTTATTATGGTATAATAAATGAAGTTGACGGATGGGGATCAAGAGGATACAGTACCACTTATAATTTATGTATATCATTATGATTATGATGAGATTGAGAAGATGAGTTATGACTGGTGGATGCTGGCCGGGGCTGCTCATCGCCAAGGCCGCTGCCAGTCGGGTTAGGGCTGCGTGATACAAACCAGTGCCAACCGGGCCCATTGGATATAAGAGAACTTAGTGGATTAAGAGTCATGATAGGGGGATCGACTCCCTATATTGATGATTAGTGTGGTATCGTGGACTGTATCTTATCCTTATTTGCTTATGTAATTTGTTTGGTTCTGTGACACGTTGCATTGACATAAACATTAGTTATATGTTTATAGGGCACCTTATTAATATATTAGCTAGTATCATTTATTGATTTGAATGCTCATTCCTATTCAAATTATAATTTTTAGGTGGTGGAATGAGCTTGTGAAGGGGTTTGATTTGAGTTAAACTACCTTTTTCCTTTCGGCAGTATTCTGTATTATTAATTACTGATTTATGTAAATAATACGTGTTTAATTGTATTGGTACTTTAGAACTCCGCAATGTTACATCTAAAATTCGTATTTTATTTTATTATCAGTTATTATATATTTTCAGAGTCGAGAATTGTTTTATTAAGCAGAAACCAATTATATGTTAATTGATATATTCTTAAGATGATCGACTTATTAGCCCAGTATGGCTTTAATTTAAATTAATGTTAGATTGATTCTGCTTAACATGTAGGGTCGTAGCCTTATTATGTAGTGTAACAACCCACACTCACCCTAGGAATTTTCGTGATAAATTGCTTGATTTAGAACTATTAAGGTTAAGTGTGTGCTTATGTGAAAATTTATGATCTAAGTGATTGATGAGTATGTGGCATATTAGATTAATTTTAATATGCATAAAATGAGTTGCTATTGTGAAGTAAATGTTTTACATGAAGTGCATTTGCATAAAAGAATTTATTTTAAATAAAACGAATTTTCATGCATAAGATAATTTTTAAGCATAAAATAATTTTATGAGTATTTTTAAAATGTTTTAAAATAAATATTTTTGGGGAAAATGTTATAGAAATAATAAGAAAAAGTATTCTTTTATTTTAATTTTTATTCAGCCAAAAATTTAAAGGAAAAGCCCAAATACCCAAAAGCCCACGACACTAAAATCCTCCTAACCTGATTCATTAAGGGTATTAGTGGAAATTCCACTCCAACCCTAATATATATTCTAAATTTTGGCCAAATCAAGGTTCCAGGAGCCATTTTCTTATTCTTTCTGTATCTTGGCAGAAAATTCTCTCAAAATATTTCTCTCTATCGAAATATTGAAAACACCTTTCCGTTTCGCGATTTCTTGACCGTAATCGTAAGTTTTTATTCTCTTTCGATTTCTAAACTAATTTCTATGAAATAAATTATGAAAAAATTATTTTTAACTATTTGATTACTAATTTTTACAGATTTAATTCTATTTGGGTGAGTTTTTGGGAGAGAAAATTTATTTTCTACCGAAAACATGATTCTTTCCACAAGATTCTTCCAAAGGTGAATTCTACAACTTAAAATCACAATTTTTATGCATAAACATCATAAGTGGGGGGGGGGGGGGGGGGGGTGTGTGTGGGGTGGGTGGGGAGGGGGGGGCCTCGAGATTTGTGCATGGTTATATTTTAAACTGATTTTTGATTTATTTTGATGAAAAATATTGGATTAAATAATATTTCTGCATATTTTTGTGATGACCGGAAAGTTTCAAAAAACAAAGGGGTTCAAGGTTTTCATGTTAGAACTTGAAAGTTGGAAAATTTTTAGCTGCCGATTTGTATGAGGAGTGTTCTAATATGATAATTGTTTTATTTAGATGAAAAATAATGATTTGAATCATGTGTCTGTTTATCGCTGAAATGAACGAAATGCGCGGAAAGCGCGAAAACTCATGATTTTTCGCCTAAGCCTTTAAACTTGGAAATTTTTTGTATAAACCCTATCTATGGCTGCCGAATCATGTAGGGATGTGTTCTAAACTGATATTTTCCATGATTGAATGAAAAATAATAGTTTAAACAACCTGTTTACATATTTCTGAAATGATCGAAAAATACTGAAAGCAAGAAAACTCATGGTTTTGTGCTCTATAAGCCAAAGTTTGAATTTTTGTGTATAAATAACACCAAGAGTGGCTGATTCTTATGAATTTAAATTCTAAAATGATTTTGGTTGCATTTACATGAAAAATCTTAGTTCAAACCATGTTTTTACATATTCCTGAAATAGACGGAAAGTGCGAAAAGAAGAAGAATTTGGTTTTTACCTTGATGATGCATTCGACCTATATAAACATTTTTGTCCCAATGATTATAAATTTCATGTGATGTGTTTTGATGATTGTTGACATGTATGTATGTATAATAAATGATAAAATTGCATATTAGTTGAAAGTATGATCCTAGACAAGTTTAAATGCATTTTGGTATACATAAGGTATACTTAAGGTATCTTAACCTTATATTGTAATTAGAATGCAAATGTGATTGGGGAATTTGGAACTAGATGTTATAATGACTTGATGATGAACATATGGTTATGAGTTAATGAAGTGAAAGGGATCATAAGAGTTAAGCATGATGCTTGAAAGGTTAATTGTTAAGTTGACATATATGGAAGTGTAAAGTGAACTAAGATAATTGTTAAAGTGAATTGATATTGAGGTAATAATATTGTGATGACCCTAAAAAGGTATTGATATGATTGTAATGTGTTGTCATGAGAGCCTATAAAGCCTAAGTATACAAGACTTTTAAAGTCAATGTGCTATGTGCAAGTGATGAGGACACCTATATGTGAACTCTAATGTGTATGCTATATGTGCATGGGTAGTTATGGGATAGGAGCATCATGAGTAAATAAATACTAAGTATTAAATCAAATATTATATTAGAGTTTGAGGAGCTTTAGAAGTGCAAAAGGGACTACATGTACTAGGAGCAAAGGAACCCCAAGGTGAGTAAACATCGTATTCATTCTTCTAGTGTGAGTAAACACTATGTTCATGTTATAAGTGCAAGTAACATTTTATTATGTTACAAATGTGTGAAAACATGTTATGTGAGCCTTTGTGATATTGAAATCCAAGTTCTTTTATTCTAAATATTATATGATTTCTTTGTCAAGCTTGGGTTGCCAAAGGACATTTAGTCCAAAATTAGTTTGTTTATCCATTGAGAACTTCTTGTGATTAATACCCTAACTTGTATTCTTTCTGGAACTACACTATCATTGTATCATTATTTGAAAGCTAAACCACTATTGATATTGAAATACATGTTATTGTTGCCTTATATGATATTGTTAATTGTGATTACCATTAGCTTAAGCTATGGTACCTTTTACCCTTTATGCAGAATCCTCGTGCTGATGCAGGTAATCATCTGAATCTTTGCACATGGTCTTAATCCGATGGATAAGGGTAGTGTATCCACCTCAGTTAGAAGGGGTGGTTCTAGCCGTGGAGTCTAATCAGCTTTATGCCTTATAAGTGATAGGAGTTGGAATTTGGTATAAGGCCACCTCTCCTCAATGTGTTCGAGTGATAGAGCAATAGCCTTCACTCTTTATAAGTGATAAGTGTGATTTCTGCAAACTTGCCAATTTGAACCCTTGCTAAATTGCAACCTGATTCATAAATTTTAAGTCATGAACTAAGTGTATAAGCTATGTGTTTCCTTTTCAAAGGAACATATGATAATGTATGTGCCTTTTTGTTTACTCATTGAGATCATCTATCTCACCCGTTTTTCCTTGTATGGTTCCAGGTGAGCAAATGTGAGGAGGCAAGGTGATAGATTAAGCATTCTACTTCGCTTGGGAAATTCCTTGTTCAAGTTATCAATAATACAATTTTTATGAAGTCATGTCATTAGATGCTCTGGAAATGTTGATTGATACTTATTGATACATATTATTTTTCCTATTGGATTTTATATGTAATGGTTTACTTTAGTCTTCTACAAATTTATGGTATTCATCTAAATGTTTTAAATGAGTTAATGAAAGATATTTGGTAAGATCCTAGGCATGATTGTTTATATGTAAGTGGGTTCTATGGGCATGGGTGACCTTATGTCTCCCCATATTCTAAGACGTCATATCTCTAAGGTTGGAATGTGACATGTAGTGATTTGTCATTTAGTGTAGGGTCAGACTTATTACGGACACTGGTAGCCACGTGTATCACTCGTATTTTAATGCCAGTCATATGTCCTTGGGTTCGAGACGTGACATTATTAATCTATCATAATAGATATATGATTACAAAAGTATGATTACATAATATTATAGATTAAGGTTTTTATACTAAATAAGATTTAAGATAAGTAATTTTATAGTTTAACTAAAGTTATTACTAATAAGACGTATTTTAAGAATTAGGAATTGTACACCAACCAAGTAGTTTAATGGAAATATTAAATGTATTTTTAAATTTGCGTTCCCATTTTTTTTTAATAGCAATATTTTAATAAATATTGTTTAAATGGGTTTTTTTTTTTTTAAGAATTAACTGATAGTTCAATACACTTTACAATTTCTCTAACTATATTTCGTTAAATTTTTCAAAATCTATTAAATGAATTATATGAAAGCAAATCATATATACATTATATAATACTAAAATTAAAAGAATTTTTGCATAATTTTTTGCCATCTCACTAATTTAAAAATTTGAGAATTAATTTTTAATTGTAATTATTAAAGTGCAATTAATGAAAATTTCAATAAACTAATTAATGATAATAAGTTTAATAAAAAATAAATTATTTTCTAATCATACTAATAATTGTATATATTTAATTATAACTCATATGTTTATAATGAATATGAAACAATATATATATATATATATATATATATATATATATATATATATATATATATATATATATATATATATATATATATATATATATATATATATATATATATATATATATATATATATATATATAATTTATTTCAATAAATAGTGAATTAAAATTTAATTTATATATTAAATAAAAATAAAAAATAATGTTTTATTTGGTAGATACTATATAAAAATATTTTAGGTAATAAATAATTATATGTAATAAATAATATAAAAATAAAATAAAACCATACAAAACTCGGGCTAAAATTCTAGTTTTTAGTATATTTTATAAATATATTACATTGGCCCCACAAACCTTTAAAATTTATACTTTAGTTTGTACTTTTTTAAAATATATATATTTAGCCCCTTCAAATTTTTGAAATTATATTTATCATATGTATATTCCATAATTTTTCCTTTGATATGCATATATTTATTGTCCTAACTTTATAAAATTTTGTTTACTACCCCTATATTATTATATTTCATATCAAGCTTTTAAGACCCAATCTAGTGTTAAAACTAATGAAAATAGAAGGTCATGGGTCAAAGATTAAACCGTAGTTGAACCATAATTAAATTAAATACATAATAAATATTATATAGAATATATTAATATTATTCATTAAAAATCGTGATAAATAAAAATATATCTAAATAAAATAAATTAATTAGATAAATATTAATTAACAAATTTATCAAATAATATTTAAAATAAAATTTCAAATAATAACATTTAGTGTCCACTGCAACCCCTGGATTTAGAAAGGCGAAAGGCTGCATCTTTCTATGTCAGCCAAGCCGAATCTATTGGTCATAATGCTTGATGAAATCTTGAATCTCACTGCTCGGCTCAATTAGTGCTTACTCGGCTGCCTGGGTAAAATCCCTAGAAGACGAAGTGTAATACCCTTTTTTTGGGAAACCGAACGGTTACGCATGTTCATATGTTCTTTTTCATATAAAACTTTCAAATTTCCCCTAGAATTTGAGCAGATAGATGCAAATCCTACCCGGTGAAAGAAAAAATAACTGCAAACTTTATTTAATATTTTAAATTCATGCTTCATTTATGATGGTAGCCAAACCATCACGTCTCTGTCTTTCACTAGCTATAATTACTTGCTGAGATGTTTATAAATAGAAGGAAATTTCCTTTTATTTTTACCTTTAGCAAAAACTTCTATTAGCAAAAATCCTCTGATTTGACCGAAAAATCTTCAAACATTCAAGTGCTTTTTCAAGATTTCTTCAAAAGATTCAAGTAAGTGTTCCTTATTTTCTTTCACTATTTGATCTTTTGATTAGGTCAAAAATCTTACTTTTTTTTTTTTTTTTTAAGTTTTGTAATTCATCCTCACCCTTTTTTTTCTTTTTTAAAATGACAAAGTTAAAAGGATAGGAGATCTCTACTGGTGACCCTTAACAAACTTATGATATAATGGCTGAATCCATCAAGCCTGTCTCTCTCAAGGTACTTAATGATACTCCCTCTGGCTTGACCATAGGACTAATCATAATTGAATGCAAATCTCCCTTTGAAAGTTTTCTTTTTAGCAAGAATACCCCTCTTAGGTTTGCCTCTAAGAATATGTTTGCATTCGTGGGTTTATGGGAAGGCTCCTAGGTTGTGGCCAACCACCCTTAAGGATTACATTTCTTGGTATCACAGGCTTAAATCTATATTCCCAAACAATGGGAATCCCTAGCCATCCAAGAGTTAATTGAATTTTTTCTAGCTAGAATTGGTCTATAAAAAGCATTTATTATTTCCTATTTTGTTATTTTGATCGCTCATGAGTAATGTTTTTCCTTTTTGGTTCAACCCTATGCTAATCACACTATTTGACTTAGCCTTTCTCTTTGGTGTTGCCTTGACTAGAAAAACTATAGATGCTTCAATAGAGGTCGAGGTTGATGACTTTAGTATTGACTTTGCCAAAACGGCCAGCAATTATAGCAACTTTCTTGCTAACAATTCGACTGACCAACTAGAACTCTCTTATGAAGAATATGTTACTTTCCTTTTATACTAGTTGTATAAGTTTGTCTTTTACATAGCTTCAGTGAAAATTATCAAAGAGCACCTAAAAATTATTGTAGCTCTTGCTTCTGCTGTAAACTTGCACTCGGCCCTCACATACTATTTGCATTTACTGAAGCATCCATACTTTCCTCTATTGCACGGAGCCTTAATCTTTTGGAACCATTTGCAATCAATCCTCTATGGATGGTTCAACTTTGATTGCTCACCTATTTCCCCGAGTTAGTTCACAATATTCCAAAACCACCACCAGGCACCAATCCAAATTATGGTCAATGGGCTCAGGATTTATCTTTAAAAAACTTAGAGTTTAAGTACGTCTTTATTTTCTTCTATTCCATTGAACATAGATCTCTAAACTTATTCTGCCATTTTTGTCTTACCAAGTTCAATCCAAAGTGGATTGTGAGACTTTGCCCAGACGCCCTTCTCTCGCTCAAGGAAATTTGCCTTAAGGAAAGGCGAGTGATTTTAAAGAAGGTCATGGAACGAGTTTCGGTGCTCATAATTGGAATGACTATCATTCAGAAAATTGATTTTGATTTTGAAAAGGATTCTGGAGTCGCCATCTTAATTTATTTTAAATGAAAAAATTAAGGAAAAATCTAATTTGTGACTCTAATTCATTAATTTTGCAATTAATTTAACTAAGAATAAAAATCAGTAATCTCGAACCAAGTTGAGCTTAGGGATTAGGTTTTTAGTTAAATAATCTAAATTTAACTTTAAGTTTAATTTGACTTTGAAAATAATTTCATGGATGACATTTATAAGATGATAATTATAAATAAAATGCACGAACATGGCATAATATGAATGAGAAAATTTAAGAAATAAAGCAAACAAGCATCCGCAAATTAAGGAGAGTATTCCTACTAGTATTTATAGATTTTAGGGGAACCACATAATCGCTCTTTGACTCCAAAGTAATCAAATAACTAATTACACAAATTCTCTTACAAAAGTACAAAAAATAAATAATTACAATTGAAAATAAATGGAAAATGGAATTAACTTGGAATTGGATTTGTGGTTTGGATTTAAATTCTAATCTTGCCTACATACTCCATTGAATGAGGATCAAAACATACGTAATTCATTATACGATTAAGTGTACGAGTTTAAGGGTTGATTGAATTAATTGATTTGATTTGGATTTATGAGTGAGAGAAAAAAACTGATACCTTTGCTTTACATGAGTGGAGGGCTTTACTGGACCAAAATTCCATTTATCAGGACCGGTGATTAGATTGATTGGAAGATTAATTAATTAATTAAAATGATTAATTAACTAATTAATATGATGAAATGGATGGATGGATTAATTAATTAAAATGATTAATTAATTAATTTAGATTAAGGGAAGATTTAAAAAAAAAAAAGATTAATTTGATTTTGAAAAAAAGTGATTAATTAATTAATTAAAAAGATTAATTAATTAATTAATTAATTGAGTGATTAATTAAAAAAGAGTTTTAGTTAATTAAAAAGAATAATTAACTTGCTTGGGGTGAGATAATTAATCAAATTAAAAAGATTAATTAATTAATTAGAGAGTGGTTGGAGGGAGAAAAAGAAAATGAGCAGATGGATAGTCAATCTGTAATTGCTTGAGAGGTGAGGAAGAATGAAGGGAAATGGGACTAGTTATAGGAAGAGTGAATGAGGGTTGTTTAGGGATTGACAAGTGAAAAGACTCGAAAGGGACTGAAAATTGGGTTGAAAAGGGCAAAATGGACATGTTAGCATTGAAAAGGGACCTCAATGCTGTGCAAATATATGCCAGTGCTTATGCAGATCCACGCTAGGATAGCGCGGCTCCACATGGCAGCTTCTTTTTTTTTTTTTTTTTTCCAGAGATTGATGTTGGTTTGTATTGAAAAATTGGGTATTCAGATACCAATTACTTGAAGGCTAAAATTTTCTTTTGTAGGCGCTGCCCTTGAATTCCCACCCACTAGCTAGTGGGATTGTTGCACCAACTTCGCATACTACACTAAACTTATCCTTGTCAAGCTATGGTTATATTAGGACGGTGTAAAATTGAGGGTTCATAGCTGCCTCCTCATTAGAATTGTCTTATTTGTAAAGCAATTCTGATGATAGTGAATCTAGAAGTTAGAATGGTATAAGGAACTAAAAGGATATCTAGGTTAGTGTTTGGACATGTTTGGGTGAGAGAAGTGGTCAAAAAGGAATATGGTAAGAGAATCATAGGGATGTTTAAGCAATTGTTTCTAAACATTTATGAATGAAAAATGTAGTAGATAAATGGAAGCGAGAAATGGGACCAAAGGAATATCTCAGTTGGTGGCTAGATATTTTTGAGTGAATTGATAGATTTGGATAAAAGAGGTAAAAAGTTCAATCACATAGATGTCTAGATAACTATTTCTAGACATTTAAAGATGGAATTGATGGATCTGGGTAAAAGAGATGGAAAAAGGAATCACGTGGATCTCTAAGTGACCATTTTTGGACATTTAGGAATGGAATTGATTGCTAAATAAAAGCGAGAAAAGGAACCAAAGGGATATCTAGGCTGGTGGCTAGATATTTTTAGGTGAGTTAATGGATTCAATTGATTTGGATGAAAAGGCAAGGAAAGAAACCAGAGGGATGCGTAGATTAGATGTATTTGGGTGAAGGACTTGGATAGATTTTTGATAAAAAAGGTGGAAAAAGGTACTAAAAGGATGTCACTATTCAGATATTTTTAGGTGAAGGATTTGGATGGATGTTCGATAAAAGGGATGAAATAGGAAACTAAAGGGATGTCAGTGTTTAGACATTTCTGGGTGAAGATTGGGATGGATTTTTTATAAAAAGAGTGAAATATGGAAACCAGCTCGATGTCTAAGTGAGAATGTAGACATTTCTAGGTAAAGGACATGAATCAAAAGGACCATAGGGATGCCTAGGTGACTGTTACTATACGTTTATAGTGAAAATGATTTTGCTAAAAGAGGGGAACAAAGAACCATAAGATGTCTAGATGATCACATCTAAATACTTATAGGTGAATTGATTGATAAAGAAAGATGCCCTCAGTGTCTTTAGGGAGGTTTTTGGTGATTTGGATAAAAGAGATGCCCCCTGGCATCTTTGTTAGTAATGCTAATGGCCCCAATTTTTATTTGGAAATTCTGTTTAGTTGATGATCCTAGTCTTAGTTTGGGAAGTCTGTTTGGTTGATGATCGTAGTCTCGGTTCGGGAAGTTTGCTTGGTTGATGATCCTAGTCTTGTTTCAAAAAGTCTATTTGGTTAATGATCCATATCTTGGCTTGGAAAATTTTAAGAAGATCTTGGTTGTGTAGGGAAACTTAGGCTTCTGAAGGTGAAGGATAGGGCCTCTTAGAAGGCTTAAAGAGACTTTACTGGAATTAAAGTGACTTTGGAAGTCACACTTCATTGGTTAGATTTTTTAGGATTACCACTAGACTTGATGGATCTTTGAAAGTGGAGAGGGTTTTTTTTAGCTTGATGCAATAAGCATTTGACTTATGCGTCACTGATAAAGGTAAAGGTCATTTAGCTACTTTGGCTAGGTAAGTAACATTAATGACTTTGAAGGTAATGCCCTTTATGAGGTATTTTCATTTGACTTTTGGAAATCCTTGGTGAAAATGAAGGTGATACCCCATGACAGGACCTACCTTTTTTTTTTTTTTTTTTTTTTTTACTACTTTCATAAATGATCCTTAGTAAAAATGATTTTTTCTTTCTCCCATAGATCATCCTGGGTTATGCTCGACAATGTCATAGGGTGGTTTATTAGATGGAGTGCAACTATCTATTGGATGGAGGTGACGATCTTTACTTTCTCGATTTAACTTGATATCACTTAGCAGATGACATTTGGATACAAAGAAGGAGAGATCATTAACTTGGTGTATGCATAAAGGTGCATGTTTGTATATGGGTGCATAGATGTTGGTGCACAAATGATGCATGTTTATGTATGCATGCTTTGGGATTCATGGACATTTTGTATAACTTTTGCACTATAGATGATTTGTGATGATGCATATAATAGATGTATGAGTAGATGCAAGAGGGTGGATTTATGGGTTTGCTCTGTGCATGTTATGAATGAAATTTGCATGCAATGCTGACTCCTAAAAGTAGCTTGCAAGTTACAAGATGATTATTTTGATTGAATTTTTTTTTAGTGGATTCCTAAGGCTGTCCTTAGAAGGTCTGACAATTCTATGATATTTTCAAGTGATGACAATAATGGGTAATCTAGACCCTACGTAGAAGGGCATTTATATATGCTAGATGTCTTGAACCAATGATTTGCTATGTGAAAAGGTGATTTTAGGAAGATGCCCCATTTTGGAGGATAAAAGTTTGGCTATTTTGACATGGGTTGGGGCTTTTCATGACAACAGGATAGCCAAGATTTTGCATGAAGGTGGCTTATTTTAGGTTCAGAAGGGAATTTATCTATTCAAGCTTCCTAAGACTTTAGAGGAAGAATTGGTTATGGTAATAAGTTGTCAAGGGTTTACTCCTAGTTTGACTTTAGGAGTTTGTGGTTACGATAATATTTATAAGTTAGGATAGACGATAGAGATTTATGGTTAACTCCAAGTGGCCCAATGTTGAGATTTATGGTTAACTCCAAATGGCCCAATGTTACCTTTTGTGCTTTTAGCCCGGTTGGGTTACTTGGGTGGTTAATCAAGTAGTCTAGGCTTTGGACTTCTTTCAGGGTTTGGTTTTAGTTTTGTTAAGAGGTTTGAATAAATATGTTGATAGGTATTAGGATTCGGTTAATTTTGGATCTGGTTGTAGTCTAGGTATGATAGGGTTTTGGTTATAAGGGAAGATGACTTTGATAAGTTTGGAAAATTCTTTTGAGTTTTGGAGACCAGGCTTTCTTTAAGTATATGGGAGGGGTGTGCCATGATTTTGGTTTGTGGTGAGACCTTTCTAGTGGCTTGCTTTCATCAAGGAGATGGGGCTTTAGAAATGGGAGGTAGGCTTCCTCCATTCGCTTGGGATTTGAAGTTAGGACTTTTAGAAAATGTGCATGGCTTTCATTTTGCCAAGAAAATGGGGATTAAAAGTGGGTTATGGGCTTCCAGCGCATGGCTTGGGCTATGCAAATTTTTAAAAGGTTTAATTGACTTTGGTTTTGCCAAAGGCTTTAGCTTTATGGTTGTTCTTCTTCTTCTTCTTTAATGATTCATGGAAAGGGTGGAATGCATTATCGGGGCTAAGAGGACTTTTAGGGATGACACTTTTAGGCTTAGTTGGATTAGCATAACAGTTGAGATGGACTTTTAGGAATGAGGGAAGCCATTTGATTTGGGTCTTTTGGTAACTCAAGCACTTTGATAAGAAAATATGACTTAGAGATCTGCCCTTGCCAAGAGGTGGTGGACTAACTGAAAGTTGCTCGAAAGAATGTGAATGTCTTCAAATGACATGCCTTTGATGATGGGTAAGGGTAACTTTATTCATGATGACTCAATATTTGACTTGAAAACTTTCTTTACCCTTTGAATGATTAAGGGAAGAAAAGAGGTTACATAATGAAGGATGACTTTGAGGAAGATAAAATTATTTGATTGCTTATAAGGATAAATTATTTAGACCGACTCAATAGATTGAAATAGATAGATCTTGTCATGACTTTGAATAGAATCCAATTTGAATTATAGATCATCTTTTTTTTAGAGGAAATAAGTGGGATGCGATTGATGTGGTTCAAAGAACATAAGGGCATGATGCCTAAGACAAAAGATTTTTTACTCTGATTCGGAGTGCACCTGGGTTAGGTTGCCTAAGTATCCCTTACATTGCTTCTATTCTTTTTTCTAGGGAGAATCAAGTCCATGTAGTTCTTGTTACAATGTGGAAGGAAGGTTAGGCATGGCAATCTTATTAGCCATTTAATCTATTTTATGGCTTCTCATTAGGCCTCTCCCCATTTCGGCAAATTGACTACTTCAAAACTTGACATGGCCCTTCTTTGATCCTCTTTGTAAAGTGATCTACACCATTAAGATGTTCTCATGTTCGACTAATGATTTCAAATTTAATTACCCTAAATAAATAGCTAGCTGGGCTCAGTTTAAGGAATGATAGCCTTGATGCGTATAATAAATTTAAGCTATTCCATCTTTAATCTCCAACTTGGCATGATGTTATGGTGTAATGCATGCAAAATTTTTTTATTCTTTTTTTATGGTGTATCATTCAAGTTGGATTCAAAAAAAGAATACGAATGAGATATAATATGAAAAATCTAAACTTTTATTAAGATAAACTGGAAAAGTCATTACAAATATAAAAGGAAGAAAACAAGTAACAAACTCTAACTCCGACTTTGGATAACTAAGGACTAAAAAGAAAGGAAACAAGTATAAGACTCAATAGACTTAAATTAAGAGAAAGATTCAATAGACTCAAACTCGGACCTTAGATGACTCGAACTAAGGATTGACTAGACTCAACTTGATTATAGGACTTGAACAAGGGAATGCCAGCTAGGGTAATGCTCTCCTCAAAATGCTAGTCACTGGGTAGGTTAGATGAATTTGGGAAGGTGGGTTCTTGCTTGAGATTGATAATGGCTCTCCTCAAAATGCTGGGCACTAGGTACATTAGGCATTGGTTCTGGCAGGAGGATATCCCCATTGTCAATGAGGTCTTGGATTCAGTACCTTAGACTTTTGCACATGTCAGTTTCATACCCAGCTCTTTAGTGGTACTCATAATACTAATCATGCCTATAGTTTTTGGATGGATGGATGAAGGGTGCTTTTAGTTTTAGAGGCTTAACTAGGTCAACTTCAAGGGCCATGTTGTAAACCGCACTTAAAGGAATTCCCAAATCAATAAACTTTCTTCTCTCTAGTTTATAGGGTTGCTGGTTGGTGATGATAACTACCTCTTTTCCTTTTTTCTTAGAGGAGATAACTGGGGTGGTAGCACAAGGATTACTATTATTACATCTTTTCTCAACCATGTGAGTTTGCTAGAGCACAGTGGTGTTGCGCTTCAATAGTAGTTTGATGGGCCCTTTGATGTTTGGTTGGGTAGAGGTCTCCATTCCTCAAAAACGATTCAAGAAAGGAGGAAGGTTAACTTTAGTGTTTGGTGGCTGAGACTTTTGGGCACTCCTCTACTGTTGGTCAGATTAATAACATGAGTTGGGTTGGCATAAGTATTTGGGATTAGCTGTGTGACATTTATGGAAACTTCTTTATCATGGGCAAGACCAATGATAGGAGTTGGTATGGTTACAACAATAGGACCAAAGGCGGTGTTGGTTAAAAAAAAAAAAAAGGTGTGGGCTAATTGACCATAGGAGGAGCTACAATTTTAGTTAGATCAAGATGGGGTATAGTGGAACTTAGGCCAATTGTATTTAACTTGGATTGGTTAGCAAAATGGAGAGGTGTGATGTTGGGCAGACTAATATGGGAATCACGAGGTATGATCAAGAGATTTGAATGTATAGACTGCCTTTGGGAATATTGGCTTTGGTGAGCTAGGCCAATGCTTTGTTGAAGTTGACTTGTTAAGTAGTCAGGGCTTTGTTAAGTTTGTTGAGCATCAAGGGCAGAGGTGAGTATGGCTTGGAAATTTTCCTCTTGCCTTTTTGAGGATGTTGGTGAAAATGCATTCATGGTGTCTCGATCAAAAGAGTGGGCCATTGGTAGCTTTAAGGCAAAATAAAAAAGAAAGGGTAAATATATGAGAAAGGCATGAAAAAGTGATGAGCAGATGGGTTGGTATGCAAATTTGAGGAAAAAGGACTTCCTAAATTGTTTTGGGCCAAATGTTTTAAGCTTAAGTTGTTTGGGGTAATGATTGTTCATTAGGCCAAAGGTACTAGTTTTGAGGATTGGATCTTAGGTTGGGGGCTAAAAGGTTTTGGGCTTAAAGATGATGGTGGGCCAAATGTCTTATACTTAAAAGAGGTGAGGTGTCAAAGAGTAAGGTGTTAAAGATTTTGGGCTTAAAGAAGGCAATAGGCCAAAAATCTTAGTCTTAGAAGCAGTGAGGTGCCAAAATTTTTAACCTTAAAAGATGTGAGATGGTAATAGTTTTGGGCTTAAGGGAGGTAATGAGCCTATGAGGCCTCGCCTGAGCACCAATTTGATTCGCTAAAGGAAATCAAAATGTTCATTTGGGTTTAAAATCATGATGGAACCCTTGGCTTCAGAATAGTTGATCTTGAAAAATGAATTAGGAGTTGCCACCTTAATTTTATTTTAATTTGAGAAAATATAAGGTAAAAATCCATTTAATTGACTCTAATTTATTTATGCAATGGAAAAGTGCACTAGTCCTTGATTACCAAAGAGGATTCGGAGACTAGGTTTTTGATTTATTTAGAAAAAGATTAGTTTGACAAATTTAATACAAAATGACTTAAAATAAGTTTTCATGAATAATTATCAATTGCATGAAATAGTGAAAGTATGCATGATCCCTTCATCCACTCATTCATTCAATATAAAAGAGCAATAAATAAAATAAACATAAATTAAACTTTACATGAAAAATCCAAAAAATAGAGGATACCTCCTCTAGCCCTTATGGGTTCTAGGGAAGTCACACATTCCCCAAATTAAATCCTAAATCAATATAACAAAGAATTGAACAAAATCCTAGTCTATATGAAGAAGGTGAAAAAGGGAAGATTGTTGTTTATTTTAGTTAGGATTAATACTTGGAACAAGCATGCTTATGTATCCCTTCCAATGGGAATTAAAATCCATATAGTTCGCCTTTCTTCTAAAAGGGGTTTGTTTAGTCAAGGCCTTTTATCATGTTTCAGTTCATTGATTAAAAGGAGGGTTGATTAATTGATTGATTAAACCAAGTTAAGTCCCAAGTTGTTAATTAGATCAGGTTTTAATTAACAAGCAAATTTACTAGTTGAATTGATTATCGATTTGTTAATTAGGTTAGATTCTAATTAACATACATCAATTAAAATGACTAATTAAAAAGAATGGAATAGAAGGGAAGGGGATCATAGAAGGAATCCCTAAAAAGGGAAATCAACAAAGCAAGCAAAATAAAAAAAAACATAGCAACAATAAAGGAAAAAATAAAAAGAAAAAGAAAAAAATGAAACAAGAAACAATAACAGAAAAGAAAGAGCTAAAGAAGAATACCTTGTAAGGATGAGGCTTAGGGATATAGGGCAGATGGAGTAGACGACCGATTCGCAATTCCACCTTCTTGGCTTGGTGGAATAACAACCCTCGAACGTTGTCTAGGACAGCATTGTTGGGAAACTTCCTCGAACTGACTTGAGGAAAGTAACCTTTAAACAATGACCCAAACAAAAACAAAACAAAACCTTAAATTGAAGCACTCATTCCTTTCAGACTAAGTTAAAAAATAACTACTTGCTTTGAGATCAGAAAGTTTGATTAAGCAATGTTAAGTGTGGAAATGAACTGGGGGGAAGGGTGTTTAGCTTATATAGGCTAAAGGTTGGAGGTGAAAAAGCTAATTTTTCAATGTGGGATTGTGAAATGAAGGAATGACCACACATGGTCTCTATGGTGCCGCATGTGGCACATGCAGTCATCAAATTGCAAATGCATATGCTTGTGCAGTCCGCACATAGGTCCACGCACCGCATTAGGCTGTGCGGTCATGGGCTTTAAATATGCCGTTCGGACTATTTTGGCCCATTTTGTCCCATTTCTAATGTAATTTGAGCTAAGTTTGATTCTACGGGTTCATAATCAAGTGCTAGTCATCTAGAGGTGCAAATTTCAGGAAATCCATTTTTTCAACTAGTTATTTGAGGACTGTCATACTAGCTCTGCATAGTGTACTAATCTTAGCAGGTGTCAAGCTGCGATCAAATCATGAGGCTGCAAAATTAAAGGTTCACGAAGCCAAAAGTCTTGGCCCAAAAGTGTTTGAAGATTGAAGGTTAATGCTAGACTTGGTTCAAGGCATAACCTAGACTCGGGATTTTTGGTCTTATAATATGTATGCATGGTCATATTATGATGTATGCCAAAAATGTTTCATAAATGTATGTAAAAGCATCTTGATAATTATGGTACATGGAACCTGGGGTCAAATATTAGGGAAACTATATGTACAAGGGTGAAGAGTGGATTGGTTAAAGGTCTCCATCCCATTAGAGCATCAATATACCTAACCACATGTGGGTTAAGGAGCCTCGCGTGGGTCAAATAGTACTGATTGCTTATTACACCACCAAAATGATTGAGAATTCATCATGGGTTGGAATGATTTTGCTATCTCCCATCATATCCAAAGAGAGTTGTCGAGCCAATGCTACTCACTACCTAAAAGTTTTCCTAAAGCTAAGGTTAGGCAAAGAGCCTTTGTTATGCAAACTGATGCAAGAAAGCCAAGTTAAACTTAATGAGCCAAAAGAAGATTATTTTTGAGAAAAATTCCAACCAAATAGTAATAATCTTATTTTACTTTTCCTTTTATTTTAAAAGGTGGTAACCAGTCCCCAGTGGAGTCGCCAATTGTGAGACCTCGCCTAAATGCCCCTTCCTCGCTAGGGGAAATTTGCCTTAAGGAAAGCGAGTGATTTTTAAGAAGGTCATGGAATGAGTTTTGGTACTCACAATTGGAATAACTATCATTTAGAAAATTGATTTTTGATTTTGGAAAGGATTATGGAGTTGCCTAATTTATTATAAATAAGAAAATTAAAGAAGAACCCAATTTATGACTTCAATTCATTAATTTTGTAATTAATTTATCTAAGGATAAAAATCACTAGTCTCGAACCAGAGAGCTCGAACACTAGGTTTTTGGTTAAGTAATCTAAATTTGACTCTTAACTTTAATTTGGCTTCAAAAATTAATTTCATGGATGACAATTATAAGATGATAATTATAAATAAAATGCATGAACATGGTGTAATATGAATGAGAAAATTTAAGAAATAAAGCAAATAAGCATCCACAAGTTAAGGAGAGTGTTGCCTCTAATTCTTATGGATTCTAGGAAAACCATATAATTGCTCTTTAACTCTAAGTTGTCATGACCCTTTTATTAAGCTGTGACAGTCCTACGGCATAGGGAGACATAAAGTCAAAACCGTAGAACCCCGTTTAACTTATGATTCTTTACCATGTTGAATCTTATCCTAAGATCATAAACCAATTACCTTATTGCCAACTACTTTTTTGTCATCTTACATATAGCCAAATGTTCATTAATATCATTATAATATTCATCTCATTTACATATATTCATTACTAATTACACTAATATAAATATAATTACATTACGGTTTTCAGTACATATCAATCCCATATCACATTATTAATAAACCTTCGGTAACTATAGAGCTCTAAACCAATAATCTTCATAATCATATAACCAGGATTCACAACACTTGAAGTTAGCATAGCAACATCTGAGAGGAAGAATAGGGCTTGGAATTTACCTTGCTGACTCGTCAACCTTACCTGAAAAATTTAAACAGCTAAGGAATGAGACAAAGCTCAGTGAGTACATAATAGTATAATATATATGATGAGTATGTGGTTCATTATTAGGATGCTTATGGTGACAATGGAGTGATGTTAATTAGAATTATCATTATGTATCAATTTCTCATTTAAGATGGAAACAACATCTTTTAGCAGAAATAATGATTTTTAGGAAGCGAAATGCTTCCCACACATATAAATTAAAGAGTGGCGGCCTAAGCATTATTCACTCACATGAATCACATTATGCAAGATTGATAAGTTCTTACAGTTAGACGTGCCCCCTAATAGAGGTTGGGTACTCTCACCCTACCTGCAAACTTTTACCAAGTGCATAAGGTCCAATGTATTATTCCACATCAGAAGGGTATTTCTGCTTATAAATATGCATCAATAGAAAGGTTTATATGAGGTTCATAGTAAGGAATTCAATAGTCACATTATGAATTCAACATGAAAGGTTTGCAATATTCGAATGCAATAAAGAAGTATCATATCAAATGGCTCAATATTCAATAGGCAATTCATGTTCATCATGGAATTGGAATATTTCAATGATAATAGTTTGAACAATAAAGGTTTGAAGAATATGATATATGTCATATTATATTATTAAGTACTCACCTTAGACTCCTTTGCTCTTATTTATGTTTAACTTTGATGCTAGTAGTGCTCTTCACACTCTTGGACAATGTCCTTGTTTTTGTCTTTCGATGCTACATATTTGCATTTCAATTACACATTAATCACTTTCTTGTTATGATATTAGTTTAAATTTAGCTTAACTTATTAACACTTTTATCTTATTCATTGTGATGATAACTTATAAATTTTAAGGTCAAGACACACTATATGTATACTTATTACTAATTTTAACACTTTCCTTAATTATTTTCCTAATAGCCAAATATATTCACTTAAGGAAAGATAATTCCTTTCTCCCAATTTCATATTACTCAATTAGAATCAATTTAAACAATTTCCAATATACTAATTCTACTTTCACCTTCTAATTCCATAAATGAACCTAGTTCATTAAATTTGGAGAAAATTATTTCTATCAATTGAATTTTGAAATTAACATTATACAAATTATGTTACACTATTCTTAAGCTTTATTCCCCTTTAATTCCCTGAATTCAAGTTTTGTTCTCAAAATCTCCAATTTATCCATAAACCCAAGAATTTGGGAAAAACCATTAATTCCTCATCAATCCTCAAATTGATCATATAATTATGAAATTAGCATGTTAAAAAGTCTATATCATTAATTAAACATGGAAAACAATTATTAGATCTTAAACTTCCTCTTTTAACCCAAGTTATGTCTTCAAAATTTCAAGTTTTGAAATAAGTTTCTGTAATTCCATTTGACACTTTCAGACCACTATTTTCCATCCTAAATAACCTTAGATAATATCAAATAAATTTTAGAACAATCCTTTATACTTAATTTAAGAGAGGCCGAATATAGGGTTAATGTACCTTTACAAGTGCTCTTTACTTCCTTTGCTTGTTTTCACTTATTATACCTTAATTTCTCAAGCCCAATTCCCATATTTAATTGAAGAATATATAAAATAAATATTTCCTAGCTATACTTGCTTTTGGTTGAATCATTTAGATGGAAGAAAAAGGAAGTTTTTGTAACTATAACATCAAAGTCATGCTTAAAACATGTCAAGGAAGATATGAGTATAATTCCTTACCTTGGAAAGCTTTAGTTTGTGTTTCTTAAAGGGTAGCCAAAATTTAGAGGATGTTTTTCCTCTTGGAATGGTGTTTTGTGTTAGTTTTTGCAAAAATGGTGAAAGTTTACACATCTTATTTCTTATATATGAAAGTTGAATGGTGAGGATTCAATAATCTCTAATCCAATAGCTATAACTTAATCATAATGGATGGCTATGATTTAATCAAGTGAATGGCTAGGATCTCATCTAAGTTGATGATGTTCATCATATGGTTTGGAAAGAGCAAAAATGAATGTAGACTTTGGTGTAGGAAAAGTGAGAATTCAAGTTGGAAAAAGGAATTGACATAGTAAAAAATGGTGGCTTCCAAGTCAAAATTAATGGCTAGCTTTTGCAACATCAAACTTAACCTTGGTTAACCATTCTTAACTCTAGTTAAATATATGTTCATTTAACCATGGGCCTAATAGGCCAACCATCCAAGTGGGCTTAAGCCTTTGGTGTTCAAAAGCCCATTAACAAGCCCATATATGCACATTTCAAACTTGGTAACTTAATACATTTTTCATTTCATTTTTTTCACTTTAATATAAATATTTCTACCTTCTAATATCACTACACCTTCTACACATTGCTAGATAAATCTTATTGACTCTATAGTGCACATTTTCTAGCCCTTCATTAGCATTATTTTAGTATGTAAATCATATAGACTCAATAGGTCAAATAAGTTTGACTTCTATTGTACCATCGTAACTTTTACTGAAATAAACTTCTCATATCGCTATTATCATCTCCCAATAACTTAGGAAATGTTAATGCCTATTCACTAGCACTTTAGATTCACATTTCAAATAAATTATGAACATAGTAACATTAAGTCAAACTCAGTTTGACTTTCATTTTATCATAAAAGTGCTCATCGAAATTGATTACATTCTTTACTCATTATCACATTATTCATTTAAAATTTCTTCTTATGATATTCTTATAATTCATAATATGTTAGAAAGGCCTTGAATGATATAGTAGATGAACATTATAGTGTCACCATTTCTGACTCTAATAGGTTAGGGAAACCTTGGGTATTACATTCTATCTGCCCTTAGAAAAATCATCCTCATATTTCAAAACAGAAGCTCTTGATTCATAAGGCAAATGATAATACTTAAGTTACATGTCTCAGTTGTTTTCCCATACACATTTATTATTCCCATGAAATTTTTTATTATTATCCCATTATCTGAGTTATTCACATCTTTCTACTAACTCCATTTTAGTAACAACTCTTATAACAGAAGATTCATTATGATATCTATGTTTCCTTGATTCCTAAACCATCAAATTTGTGCTTTTTTTTTTCTCCTTTTGTATACTGTAAGTCTATTGCCTTATGTTAACCTCATTAAGGTTTAAGAATTCTCAGGCCATGGTTCAAGCAAAAAGCTTTCTGGATGAAGTTGTAAACTTGACCACAAAATTCCAGGCAGCTAAAACTTGGCACAGAAAAATCAATCATGCTATTATCGACTATTTCTCTTCTCTATGACTATATTCGGCCTTAGTATCATTTTTAAACAATTAACAATTTTTTTGTAATGACCATAAGGTTGATTTTTGAATAATTCCTTGTGCACAAATGATGCTTATAAGGCCAATCTTTTGGATGGTATTCACTATAATTTTCAATCTTTATGGCTAAGATTCTGGCTTCTTGTTTTATTACATATTACGTATATACTTATGTGTTTCATTAACTATACTATGTCTAATAGAATGCTATGTCTAATAGAATACACCACACATAATAAATGAGCAAATAAAAATGAATGGAACTTTTATTAAGAATGATCAGCCATTATGCAAATTTATTTTATACACTTGGGCTGATATCTATGAGGCCTCGCCTAAGCACTAGTCTTATATGCTAAAGGAATTGAAATGCTCAATTGGGAAAGAACTCATGGAGAAGCCCTTAGGCTTATCTTTGATAGATTTGAAAATGGTGTTTAGAG
Source organism: Reutealis trisperma (assembly GCA_947687605.1). Lineage (NCBI taxonomy): Eukaryota > Viridiplantae > Streptophyta > Magnoliopsida > Malpighiales > Euphorbiaceae > Reutealis > Reutealis trisperma. The sequence continues at coordinate 26,440 of CANTUT010000985.1, forward strand.
CTGCCACCTTAATTTATTTTTATTTGGGAAAATATAAGAAAAAATCCATTTAACTCCAATTATTACCCAGTGGAAAAAAGATCACTAGCCTCAAAGCCAAAGAGGATTCAGAGACTAAGTTGTCAGTTTATTTTAACAAAATAAGTTTAGCTGAGTAATGTAAAAATAACTTAAAATATATTTCATGAACGATTTAAGATGCATGAACAATTTATAAAATGCATGATCATTCAATCCATAAAGTTTATATACAAATAGAATTCAAAAATAAAGGAATTTTAATATTACAATGAAATCCCAAACTTTAGAGATACCTCTTCTAGCCTTTATGGTTTCTAAGAAATTTACATACCCCAAACAAAACCTAATAACAAAGTAAAAGAAAATAAGATAAGCAAAGAATGTGATAGGAGGAAAAGAGTTGGTTAGTTTTAATTGGATTCCGTGCTTGGTTAATCAAGCTTACCTAGTATCCCTTTAATTGAGAATCAGAATCCATATAGTTCTTCCTTCTTACAAAGGGGTTAGTTTAGCCTAGCCATAGCCTAGCCATTTTACTATGTTTTGATTGATTAATTTAGTGAGAGTTAGATTAATTAATTAACATAATTAATTACTGAGTTGAATTAGCTAACAACCTAGGTGAACTAATTTAATTAAATAAAAGAGGCAAGAAGCCTTAGAGATAATGAAAATCCCAAGGAGGGTAATTAAAACCAAAGGAAAGGTAGAAGGAACAGAAACTTACATTATGCTTTTGTGGTTTAAGGAAGTAGGGTGGATGGAGTGGATGATCGAATCATAGTTCCACCTTCTCCATATGAAGGAAACGAGCTTTGGGCAATGGACTTGCCTTGAGTAGGCGGGCAGACAATTTTCAACTAGTCGAGTAGGAATCAAGTAGAAATCTCGCAGCATGGGTCTTGGGCAATAAACTTGCCTCAAATAGGCAGGCAGAAAGCTATTAATTAGTCTAGTAAGAATCAAAGAGAAGCCCCCCTAACTTGCTTTGTGGAGCAAAGAGCAAATGCAAAGCAGTTTGTTTGAAGTTAGTGCTTTTCAATCTCTGAAAGTTGCTATCTTAAATTATGGAGAGGTATGCCATATATAGGGAGAAGGATGGAGTGCAGAAAATATTAATTTTCAATGTGGGATTACAAAAAATTCAAAATATGCATGAATTGCTCCAAAAGGCTCTGCAAAACTGTAAAAGTTTTTGTTGCAGTTACAGAGGCCTGCATGGTATTCGTCCATTTCTCATATGTTTTTAGTGAATGCATTTACATTGGCCTTTGTACTAATTCACAAATGGTTTGAAGATGGTTTAGAGGTCCTAATTGATTAGTTTTGTCTTATGGAGCTTAAGTGTTTTTTAGAGGTGTAGAATTAAGTGTTCATAGTTGCCCCCCTCATCATGATTACTTTATCTGGTAAGCAATTTTGATGAGTGTGAACCATAGCGAGGGACAAAGAAAATGCCCCCAGTTTATTTAGGGGATCTGGAAAGAAAAACGGTAGTTTCTATCTATCAGGTACTAAAAGCAGTGTTCTTGTTAGGATGGAAGGCAATCCTGTCTGGTAGGAATATGCTAGGTAGTAATGATGATGACGATTCTATGTGATAGGACCTAAAGGCAATGTTTTTGTCTAGTATGATATAAAAACAATGTTCTTGTCTAGTAAGAACATCAAAATATTGGTCCTGTCTAGTAGGAATAATAATAATGACCTTATCAGGTAGGGTCTAAAAGCAATATTCCTATTTGGTAGGAATAACAAAGTATTGATCCTATTTAGTAGGAATGATCATCCTATATGGTAGGATGGGCAAAAGTATTAGTCTTATATGATAAGAACAAAATATCTTTTTGTAATTATAAAAACCTCTATATGCGAAATCTAGGAGGATAGTGGTTAGATGCTTGGAGGAGACTATGGTGAGCACACAGAAACTCACAGTTTTGAATTTTGACTTAAAACAGATTCACTACTGCATTCCTGCATGAAAAGGTACTATGCAGGAGGTGTTATGTAAAGGTGTGGCCCTTTTTACTTTTTGCAATTTCTCTCACTTGTTAAATTTTCCTTCTCTCTCTAAAATTCATTTTATATGACTTCTCTCTCGAAATGGCTTCCTCCTTTAGTAGTCGCCACACCAAGAGCTATCAAGTCCTGAGACACAACCCTAACCAGGAAGACTTGTTGCAAGAGCCGAAGCACCACGTGTCTAGCACTGGCTTCATGGAAGTATTTACCATTTTACTTTTCCTTTCTTGTTTCAATGTTAGTTCATAGAAAATATATGCATACAAGAGATAAAATAAGCAGCTTTTTTTTGAACTAAAATTTCTATTATTTATTATTATTATTATTATTATTATTATTATTATTATTGAACTTTTTATTATTTTTTATTATTTTTATTTTTTGAACTTTTTGAGTCTCTTTCTCTCTTCTTGATTTTTTTTGATTGATTGATTGATTTTTTGAACTAAAAACTTCTTTTTTTTTTTTTTTTTTAATAAAGAGTATGATTATTAAATTGAGAGGTGATAGATCAAACCTGTCTACTATTGCCACTTACCTAGAGACCCATCCTAGATCCAAGAGTTGATTGAGCCATCTGGTTTGTTTGTATTTCTATCAGAGAGATGGTGGATTATACTCGGGAGGATAATATTCTTTTGCTGCGGGCACTGGCAGAGAGGTGGTGGGACACCATAGACACTTTTTACTTTTCATGTGGGGAGATGATGGTGGCCTTTAGACTTGACGATGTTAATCGATCTGCCATTTCAACCTCGAGCCTTGGAGTTCTATCCAACTTAGACATCTATCCTGATGGTGACTTTGGTTGACTTATTGGACATGGACCCTCCATGAGGCGATTCATATCTCCCTTGTTCTTGGCTTCAAGGGTTGATTGACATTTACACTTATGATGTGTGAGCCCTTTCAGACAAGCAGGCTGCCCATTTGTTGATTTTGCTGATATTAGGCTACTTATTCTGTCACACGCGAAGGGATACCATTGATCTAAATATTCTTCTCTCACTAGAGGATTTATCCATTATTAGGGACCTTGACTAGAGAGGTGCAGCTTTGTGTATCATATATCGAGAGGTGGCTGACCTATCTCGAGGTGTTTTGCGGCTTTAGGTGGGACCCACATTATTTAGAAGGTACGCTCTTCTCCTTTTACTTTTATCACCATTCCTGTGTCTTCTGATTATTTTCCATTGTGCAGTATTGAGCATATGAGCACTTTCCTTTTCTTGCTCCTGCTTTGAGGGATCATACAACATATCATATATCGAGTGGTTACCTTTAGCGACCACAAAATCACCGCCATCAGAAGATATACAACATTTGCTAGATTCGAGATTTCTTCTCCCATTTAAAGCCATCACATGTATGTATATATGCTTGACATGCTGACTTTATCACAACTTCTAATATTATGTCTCTCTCTTATTTTTCATAGGTTCAGTGGTTGCCTTTTACCGATAAATTCTGACCATCGCTCCATACCATGAGTTTGGTATGGCTTTGTCTTCTCACTGCCTCCTTCTACATTTTTGCACCAACTTCATGTTTTACTTCGACGAGAGAATTCATGGCCATATTACAGGGAAGAGGATTATCCCAACTGACCCTCTTGTTGAGATGCGATATGGATTGTGCATCCATGACCAAGATGTACTAGTTACAAGCCTTCTAATTGAGCCTCTCTTAGATCTTGAGAGTAGTTATAGGAGCTTATACATTCATCCTTTGCTACCCAGTGTCCCATTTATACCAAGATGAGCATTTCTAGCTATATATCTTCTGCCACTGGGTTAATTCATACCTCTACTGCTAGGAGAAGTGGTGGTCTAGGTTCTGCCATAGGTGCTCCTTCTGATAGGTCTAGAACAAATGAGTAGACAACTTTCCCAGCATACCTGTGGGCAAGGAAGGACCTAAATTACATTTCTCCATACCATAACTTTGCTCAATATGAGATTTCACATGACCTGTCCATTGATTTTATACTATTCCCAAATCATATAGGTGAGAAATGTATTTTTACACACTTTTACATTTGCTTTTGTCACTTCATGCATATTTCTTATTCATCTTGTCTTATATAGATCCTTAAGGATTGGACTCTCCACACATATGAGATGGTTCATCATTTGAGGATGACATTGTTTGTATCTCTTACTTTAAGTGGTCATAACGAGGGGGACAATGTGGACTGAAGGAGGAGACCTAGGGAGGGTCGACGTTAGCTCACTTCCTATTATCCAAATGTTATGTTGACTTCATGTATGATTATGTATGCATGTTGACATGATATTTAATTTATAGACTATTTTGTATGTATGATGTATAAATGCTATGATTTAGTTATGCAAGGGCTTGACCCATGCATGTTATAAATGCCTTTCTTTTATGAATGAATGCATAATAGGGCTTCTCTTATCTTCTTTTTCTCTTTGTTTTTCTCACATACTGTGCAATAATCAATAGAAAAGAGGTTGCAGCAGCCTATAGCAGAGGTGCAGTAGTCAATTATGCTAATCGTATAGCCTTCTGCAACTACCACAGAGGCTTATGCGATAATGCCGCATAAGACTATATGGAACCAAACAATTTGATGCTGTAATTCCAATGAAATATCTATTTTTTTTTTACTATATATACCCCTTTTATGGTATAGAATCCTCACAACTGAGATTTTAGCTTTTAAAAATACTTCCTCTGCTTTCTTCCTTTTGCTTTTCACTCATCTTTCTCTAGTTTTTCTTTTCCCTTTCCCTCATAGAGCACTATTTTAGCCATTTAATGCATTTATGGACAAAAAATACTAAGTAAGTGGAGTGTATTAATTTAGGAACTTTTAGGATTAGTGCCATGCCAACCCTTAGGGGAGTTAAATTATATTGGGATTTTTTAAAAGGTTATCTAAAATTCTAGGATCCTAAGGTCCATATTTTTAGATTTGGGGCTAGCATGGATGAGATGTGCCCCACTTTTGATGAGTTTAGTGTGCTACAAGGATCTAACTCTAAAGCTGACTTGGCTACCGCCATACTGTGACTAGGCTACTTTAACTCTTTCTAAAGACTTTTGGGATTGGACAATGATACTGCTAGCCCTATAGTTGTGAATGAATAAATAGATCTAAATGCTGTAATTACTGAGTTTCATGATCCTTGGGGTTTTATACATAGAGCATGGCGGAACGCTGAATGAGGGCTTTAGCTTTTTGTTTGATAGCCAAGTACCTCTTCATAGGCACAATCGGTTAAGGAATGTCAAGGTGACAAAGCTAATTTTTCATATGGTCGAAGATCATTCTATTATTAGGATCATCTTAGCGGAAACCATCCTTAGCTTGGATTGAGCTTACAAGAGTGATGGACCTTAGTTTGTGAGTCTAATTATTCTGCAGGTATGCTTTTTTTTTTCATCCTTTATTCTTCCTCTTTCTCCTTCCTTTCTTAATCAATTACGTTTCTACACAGATATGGCTAAGGGATCATTTGAAAGCGGTTTCTCCTCCTGCTAGACAAGACTATTATGCTTCATGATATCGATCTTGCATAATAGTAAAGAAGTTTAGTTCTGAAAGGGAGTGGACTGAGTGGATATTTGATCTTGACCCCTAGGAGCTACTATGGCTTTGTCCTTAGTATAAGATCAAAAGGTTCATGACAATGAGTTACTGCTATAGGATGATTTATTTGTTAAGTTTAACCATGGTAAATTTTTATCAAGGAACAAAGGTGATGCACTAGATGGCCCATGTGCAAGGGGTACCCCCAAATGGAGCTATCTTTAAGGCTACTTTGATTACCCCTACTGCAGCTAGGGCAATTACCAATAAATGGACCCGTAGTTTTCATATTTTTCTTCCATCTCATTGCTTTGATAAGTCAGAGTACACTTTATGGTGGATCGTTACATCCTAGCCATTTGAGGAGATTAGGAGGGTGACCTTACTTAAGGAGATAGAAGATGAAACTTCTACAAGGGGTCTACTGACAATTAGGAGACTTACTTGACTAGGACATTTAGGTGGATTTAGGACCCAATTTTTTTTTTTTTTAGAATTTCAGACTTTTCTTGTTTTAGTGAGTAAAACTCTGGAATTTGTCCTAAATCCAATTTTGAATAAGATATTAGTATTATTTATTTTTCTTTTAACATTGAATCAATAAAATTTGGCATAAAAGAAATTTTATTAATGGTTGAATTGTGCCCAATGAGGTTTACCTATGTATCTTCTTACACAACTTATTTCTTCTATATATTTCTCTTCCATCATTTTGAAGAATTAGGTCCATATAGCTCTAATTATAATGCATCATTATACAAAGTAGAGCTTTAATTGATCCAAGTTGTAAGGACTGGAGATTCAATTTTGTCCAAGTCTATGAGAATGGCGCCTTCACCTGACGGATGCATTTAAGCATATATGGTCCAGTCCAGTTTAGTCTAAATTTTTCTCTAGGATCATGGACTAGAGCTTAACTTCCTTTAAGACCAGGTTTCCTTCTTATAGGCCCTTATCCCTAACTTTCTTGTTAAAATGCTGAGATAATTTTTATTGATAACCCTATAGTCAGTAAAAAAATCCATTCTCTTTTCTACAATAGCATTCAACTGATCATGATAACCTTTAATCCATTATGCCTTTTCTAATTGACTTTTCCTCATGATTTTGGCCAATCTAATTTCCACCTTAATTAGTAATATGGCTTCCATTTCATACAATAATGAGTAAGGAGTTGCCTTATTTGGTGTATAGATGGAAGTCCTATATCCCTATAGAGCAAATGGTAACTGTTGATGCCAGTGCTATTAATTATCAGTCATTTTTTGCATGAGGGACTTGATGATCTTATTTGCTACTTCAACAGCTCCATTAGTTTGTGGCTAATAAAGAGATGATCTATAATGTTAGATATTTTCCTTTTTCAAGAGCTGAACTACTTCCTTTTGAAAATGAGACTCATTGTTTGTGATAATCTCAAAAGGTATTCCAAATTGACAAAGGATGTTTGTTTGGATGAAATGAGATACTTTTTTTTAATCCAGTACCTGGTAGGGGGCTGCTTCAACCCAATTTATGAAGTAATGATTTAGGATTTACTCTTCCTATGACATCAATGCCCCAAGTTGCAAAGGGCTAATGAGTAGCTATAGACTATAAAGGAATAGGAGATCCATTTTGTAGCTTGGCATAAGTTTGGATTTGTGACATTTTTGTACAAATTTTGCACAATCTTCATTTGTAGTGAGCTAAAAATATCCCATATTTGTAATTTTTTGGGCTAAAGCGATCCTATTTATGTGTGGTCCTTCTTCCCTACCATAGACCCATTCTATGATCTACCATGCTTCCTTTTCAGTCATGCACCTCATATGTATGTTATCTAAAGCCCTTTTATACAATACATCCTTATTTGGTAGGATGTTGCTCGCTGGTTATCTTAACATTCTTCGTTTTAATTTAAAGGCTCCTTCCAGGTACTTTCTATTCTTGGGGTAGTTGAAGATGTCCCAAAACCAAGGCTTCTGATTAGCTACTTGAATATTCATCACAAAGTGTGGTATCCTGGTTCCTGTTTCACCTTAATCACTATAAGTCTGATTATTTTCCTATCTCTTATGTCTAGCATTGATGTAAGTGTTGCTAGAGCATCTACAAATTGGTTCTTGGCATGAGGCAAATAATGGAAAGATAATGCATGAAAGTTTTCTGCGAGATCGTCCAGGCGCTTATAGTAAAGAACCAATCACTCTTCTCTTATCATCCATTTACCAAGTGCTTGGGACACAATCAGAATTGAATCTCTATAAACCTTTAGGTAATCAATCCTTAAATTCATAGCAACCTTTAAACTAGCTATGCAAGCTTTATATTCTGCCTCATTAGTTGTTACTTCAAAAGCTAGCTTAATAGCCATAGGCAAATTTTCTCCCTCGTGGGTGACTATAACAATTCCAGCACCATAAACCATGCTATTAGCTGCACCATTAAAAAATAATTTTTAGACCTCAGGCTTAATTTGCATGATATCTTCATCTGGAAATTCTAGCTCTGACCAATTACTGTCCACTGGGGTTGCGGCTAATTGATTTGTTATCACACTCCCTTTTATAGCTTTCCTTTGGACATACTTCAAATCAAATGCTGCAAGAACTGTCATCCATCTTGCCATCTTACTGTTAAGAAACGGTCTCTATATGAGGAATTTCAAAGGACTCTTGTCAGTAAGAATATGCATAGTGTAGGAAATCAAATAATGCTGAAGCTTGTGGCATACCCATACCAAAGCAAGACATAACATTTTGATTTAATTGTACTTGAGTTCATGAGCGAGCATGTGCTTACTTAAGTAGTAAATGGCATTCTCTTTATTTGATTCAGTAGCACTTTAGGTAAGCATTACCCCTGTAGCTTCTTTTTTGATTAAGAGATACAATAGTAGAGGCTTTTCAAGTCTTAGTGGTTGCAATACAGGAGGATTTAATAAGTATCCTTTGATCTTCTAAAAGCTTTCTGGCAATTATCATTCCACTACTTAGAGGTTTCGTTTTTTAGCAACTTAAAGATCAAACAATAAACATAAATTGGCTAATGTATTACAGTCATCTAAGGAAACCTTTAATTTCCTTTTCTACCTTAGGTGTTGGCATTTTTAGAATAGCCTTTGACTTTGCTAGATCAATGTTTATTCCTTTTTTACTAACCATGTACCCTAAAAACACTCTAGACAATGCCCAAAATATACATTTGGCAAGATTCAGCTTGAGATTATATTGACAAAGTCTAAGGAAGAATTGTCTCATGACGAAGTCTAAAGAAGAATTGTCTCAAGGCATATAGGTGGTCTTTTGTTATTTCAGACTTCATTAAAATATGATCAACATACACCTCAACATCTTTATGTATCATGTTATGGAAGATTGTAATGGCCATTCTTTAATAAGTTGCCCCTGCATTCTTAACCCAAAAGGCATAACTCGGTAGCAATATGTATCCCATTTAGTTATAAAAGCAATTTTCTCTTTGTTAGGAGGATAAACCTAAATTTTGTTATACCCCGTATATAGATCAATCAAGGAGACTACTTTATACCCTACCATGTAGTCAACCAACAGATCAATATAAGGCAATATGAAATCATCCTTAAGGCAAACCTTATTTAGATCCTGATAATCTACACACATTCTGACTTTCCCATCTTTCTTTAGAACTAGTACTATATTTGCCAACTAAGAAGGATAAGTGATTAGCTCGATGAACCCGTTATATAATTGCTTAGTGACTTCTTTTTTGATCTTTATAGGTAATTCTGGTCTTAGTCATCACAACTTCTGCTTGACGGGTTTTACATGCTTATAGGTAGGGATTTTATGAATTGCCATAGCTAGATCTAGACTAGTCATATCTTTAGGTTTCCATACAAAGCAATCTAGGAACTTTTGGAGCATTTAACTCAGGCCATCACTGTTATGACATGATGATGCAATGAATATGGTTTTTGGTTTTTCATTGATGCCAAAACTTATTAATACTTTGCCATTTTTTATTTCATTTAATGTTTCATTTAGATTAGATTCAAGACAAGGAATAGGAAAGGAAATGAGAAACACAGGATCATAAGAAGAAAACTCTATCATTTTATTATAGATAAAAGAGCCATTGTCCATCATTACATTGAAATTAAAAGAGACCAAAATGATCAACTATAAACTTAATTGAGAAATTGGAATCAATAGACTCTAACACTGATTTTGACTCTAGCTCATACTCTAGTTTGGTCTCAAACTTTAACTGGTCACCTCCTCCTTTCTTCTCATAGTACTAGTTATTAAGTTAGGTCTGGGTTGTTTGGATGAATTTGGTTAAGTTTGCTACATCTTCATCTCCTACCATACAAACTTGTTCAAAGAGAGCAGCCTTTATATTATCTTCCCAATCTTGCTTTAGCATGAAAACCGGCTCATAATCTTATAAGGAGAGCCTAACTTTAAAGAAAAGTTCAAAATCAAGGATTAGCTTCTTAGTAATAGGATAGACCCAGGGCTTTAGAAAATCACAGTATGGAAAATTCTCACTCTCCTTTACAAAGTACCTATTAAGTGTTTTGAAATAGAGGTGTATGTGGGCCAATCATATGACTCACCTTTCTTGAGGGCCATCATTCTTTCTTTGGCCCTTTTCTCTATCTCAACTAGATCTTCTTTTGTAAGTTTGTAACCAAGACCAAATGGTGGGTTACCAATAGGGTACTTTTTGAAGTAGACTACTCCTTGCTGACTCTTGCTTAACCCTAATTTAAGAAAATAATCCATTTTTTTAACATGTTAGCCACAATAATATTTCTATAAGGATCAAAGTCAAAAGGCACAAGCTTTTAACCTCCTTCTTTTTCTATAAATTACACCATTTCAAATGCAAAAACTAACAATGGCATGGTGGGCAACTTAGGCTGTATCTCTAGAATTGGCACAAAACTTAGGACCTCACTTTTCCTATGCATATCCCCTTTAATAGTAATAATGGATGATTCATAAGGAAATTTTAGCTTTTTATGAAGGGAGGAGGAGATAGCTTTAGCTTGATATATCCAGGGCTGTCCAAGGGGGAGATTAAAGCATGCTAGTGCATTATCACTTGAAATGGGATAGGATAAGTAATAGGTCCAATGGTGACATCTAAGGTAGCCACACCTAAAACTTTGCTCTTTGTGTTGTCATATGCCCTTACAATATGGTCAGAGGGTGTGAAGTCTAAAGCCTCTAACCCCAAGCAGCTTGCTACTTTCAATGGGCAGACATTCACAGCACACCCATTATCCCCCAATACCATAGGAACTGTCTTTCCCCAGGTTAGAATTATTATAAATAAGGTATAGTTATGGTTTAACTCGCCCTTAGGTAAGTCATGGTCTTTGAAAGAGATAGAGGTAGCTTCTGTAGCATTAGTGAGAGAGGCCACTAAAGTTTCAGGGGTAATATCTATAGGGGCTTGGCATTGGCTCAATGCCTTATCAAGAGCTTGGTGATAAGGGTACAAAGATTAAATAAGGCGCCAGATAAATATTTTACCTTGGGTCTTTTTTAGTTACTTGAGGATGGGATCATCAGGTTTGAGGTTTCCTTTTATTTTTTTAGTAGGGGTAGGATAGGTTGGATAGGTGGTTGGCTATCTAATAGGGTAGGAGCTTAGTAGATTATACCACTCTTAACTATGGCATTAATCTCTTCCATAAGGTTACTCAGGTCTAGCACATAATAATATTTAAAAGCTGATCGAATCAATGAGACAAGATCAACTTCGAAGTCAATGGTGGTGATGAGGCTAATTTGGCGATATGGGAGAGAGTTGATGGAAATGTTGAGTTTAGGTTTAAGAGGTATGATGTCTCCACTATCTATAAGATCTTATATCTTATGCTTCAAAGTTTGACACATCTCTGTCTTATGGTCAGCCTATTGATGATACTCATAATACTCATTAAGGTTGTAGTTTGTGGGAAGTGGATTAAGAGGAGCCCTTAGTTTCAGGGGCTTGATCAGTTTGGTTGCTAAGGCCTTTTTATATACCACCACTAAAGGAACTCTTAGCTTAGTAAAGGACCTTCTCTTCAATCTTAGTGACTGATGATAAGAAATGGCAGATACTTATCCTTTCTTTTTATTAGTTGAGGTGGTGAAGTTGGCTTGGTAAGGGGTATTCTTCTTATATTTGTTATTGGTGGTCTCATCTTTGATGTGGCCACTTTGGATCAAATCTTCTATCTTAGAGGCAGTTGCAACAAGGGCTTTAAAGCTTAGAAGGTGCTGAGTGAGGAGATGGTTTTGGGATACTAGCAAGAGGTTTTTGACAATTATATCAACCTGTTCTTGCTTAATTGGTCGATTCACCATTTGCGCTGCTTTTTCCCTCCACCCTGTAAAGAATGAGGAGAAATATTCCTTTAAGCCTTGTTTGGTAGTTTCCAGATCCCTCTTAGTGATGTCCACTTTAATATTGTACTAGTGTTATTTGATAAACGTATTGCAAATGTCATCCCAGGTCCTTTTTTGACTTATGTCTAGGTCCAAAAATCATTTCATAGTAGTTCCAGTTAGAGATTGTTCACATAATTGAGCAAGGAGCTCATTATCTACCATATAAAGGAATCATTGCCCCCACATATATCTTTAAGTGAGTTTTAAGGCAAGTTGTCCTACTAAATCTATCTAGCATCAGCAGTATGAACTTTGGTAGAATTGTAGCATTAGGAAAGAGAGCTAAAGAATTGGCATGAATCACATTATCATGTTTTTTAATGTTTTTGAGGGTTTTTTCCATAGCTTCAAATTTTTCCATAAAGGTTTTAGTATCTATATGGGAAAAAGATTCTTTTCCTTGAAAAGGATTCAAAGGAGAGGGAGTGATAGCATAGGTAACATTTGGGATTAGCACAAACTGTGAGGTGAGTAGGGTGATATCTAAAATTGGGATAAAGGGTGAGATGACATTTGGAATGTGAAAGGCATCAACTACAACTTTTCCTTTGTCAATCAAATCAATGTGTGCATTAAAGGAGCATGCTACATTTGCATTAGCTTGGATCATGCCAGGAATGGTTGGTTTAATGCTGAATTTGGGTTGATTGGGTTAAGCCAGCTCAATTCATTATAACTTGAACCTCCTCTAAGATGGACTGTCTTTGTACTTTGAATTGAGCCTGTTGAGACTCCCAAATAGCTTGGAAATTCCTCTTTTGCCTTAAGAGAAGACCTGTTAAAAATGTATTCAATTGAGTTTCTTCTTTTGGATTAGCTGCATTCATATCACTTTCTTTCAATCCACTTGTTACCTTAACCATTTTAGGTACCTTACAACAAAGAAAAAGGTAGATAAATGAGTGTAGGACCAAGGTAATACAGCAAGGTGATAGACCTTTGGGCTAGCATTAGTGTTTTGAGGATAGGTGTCTTAGTGAGTCATGGGCTTGGTGGGCCCTCCAGTTGTTTCAATTCTTGAATTACGAATGTATGAATGCACGAATGAAAAGTCATTTCATGAATATACAATAAGGCTTCTTTTACGATACATACAACCTAAGGTCCAAGTTCTAGGTCCATTATATGAAAAGGTCAGGGTGGCTTGGTTTTGATACCTATCACACTAGAGCAGTGATATACCTAACCACATAAAAGTCACAGAGTCTCACGTGGGTCCAATAATACTTTCATGCTCGTTACACCTTTGAAAGGATCAAAGGATTCATTGGGGGGTGGATGATTTCACTATCGATGAATATGCCTAAGGAGGGTTACCCACTTGATGCTACTTACTATCCATTATTTTCCTAGAACTAGGTTGATCGGCAAAGAGTCTATGCAAGTGATGCATGCAAAGTGACAATTATATTAAAAGGCCAAACTTTTTTTTTAAACCAATTAGTATCTACATAATTTTTTCCTTTTGTTAAAAGAAAATTCAGTCCCTAGTGGAGTTACTAATTGTGGGGTTTCACCCAAGCACAGGTTTGATCTACTAAAGGAATTGAAATGCTTATTTGGGAAAGAACTCACGAGGAAGCCCTTAAGCTTATCTTTGATAGATTTGAAAATGATGTTTAAATTTGCCACCTTATTTTATTTTTATTTAGGAAGGAAAAAACCCATTTGACTCTAATTATTATCCAAAAGAAAAAGATCACTAGCCTCGAAACCAAATAGTATTCAGAGACTAGGTTTTCAGCTTATTTTAACAAAATAAGTTTGGCTGAGTAATATAAGAGTAACTAAAAACAATTAAAATAAACATTCACAAATTAAGGAGAGTATTCCCTTTAATCCTTAAGGATTTATGGTAACTACTTAATCACTCCTTAATTCCAATTAAGACAAGTACATTGATAAAAAATTAAGATGTCTTCTCTAACCCTTATGTGATTCTATGAAGATCACATATTCCCTTACAAATATCATTTAGAAAGTAATTAATTACATTTGGAAAGATGAAAAATAAATTTAATTTGAAAATTTTGATTTGAAGTTTGGATTTAAATTTCAAACGTGCCTATGTACCTCATGGAATGAAGATCAAAACCCATGTAGTTCATTTCACGGTTAAGTAGAGGGGTTTACGGATTGCTTAAAATGATTTTGGGGAATGAGTTGATGAAAAATACCTTGGATTTTGGTGGACGAGATGGAAAAAAGTTTTATCAAACCAAAGTTCCGTTTTATCGAACTAGACAAATAAATTGATTAAGGATTTAAAAAAGTGATTGGTGAATGAATGAATTAATTAAAATGATTAATTAATTAATTAAAATAGTAGATGAGTGGAAAAAAAAGATTTTTTGATTTAATCTTAAAAAAGGGAAGTAATTAATTAATTAAAAAGACTAATTAATTAATTAACTTTTGAGTATTTTTTTTTAAAATATTTTAGTTAATTAAAATGATTAATTAACTTGGTTTGGATGAAGAAATTAATTAATTAACATGGTTAATTAATTAATTAGAGAGTGGATGGAGGGAGAAGAAGAAGAAAAGTTGATAGATAGCAATCAATATCAATTTTGGTGTGAAAAAATGGTGGAAATGAGGGGGTATTTAAAGGAAGATGAGGGTGATGGTAATTTGGGAAGTGAAAATATGAAAAGACAATGAAGGGTAGGGATAGAAGAATGCTGAAAAATTATATTGGGGGGTATTTTGGAGACTGCAGGTGCAGGAGTGGGGCCCACTCCACCAAAGGCACCAGCAGTGTCGCTAGCCTTCTAGGCAACTCCGTCGGTTAGGCCCGAAGGGGCGTTGTTGCCGCCCCATGCTTTGGTGGCATGCCAATTGAAATTTTGATTTTTGCTCAGGTCCAATTTTGAGAATTTCAGGTCAATTTTTGGGAGTTTCAATGGACTCAAAATTAATTTTAAAACAATTAAACAGTTAGTCTAAGAAGAGATCTAGTTAGTTTTGGACAAATACCATCTTATACAAAAGGTCTGATCAGGGTAGAAAAGGCTTCAGATTGTACCAAGAATACTTCAGTCGGTTTTTAAGAGTTCATAATTAATTTTGGAGGTACTGAAATGAAGTTTCACAGCTATATCAATTTTTTTATCTTTTTATGGGATTTGCATTGCAGACTGCCATTTATATCCTTAAAAGAGTTCCTTTCAAATTTGTTCTTGCTAATCCATATGAGATATGGTATAATAAGAAACCAAGTCTTAAACATATTAAGATTAGGGGTGTCCAGCACATATTAAAAAGCTCAAGATAGATAAATTGGAATAAAAGTCTATAAAAGATAGGTATGTTGGATTTCCTAAAATTGGTTTGCAATATTATTTCTATCTTTCTTCTAAGCAAATAATTATTATTAATCAAGATGTCATATTTCTTAAGAAATAGTTTTTTCAAGACGGTGGCAAAGGAAGAATAATAATATTGGATGAAGGGTCACCCGAGGAAATCCAACAAAATGATCAAATGGAAATTGATCAATCTCGTGATGAGTTAATTGATGATATCTCCATATATAAGAACCTTAGCGATCTAGTAGAATATCTCATCCTCTAGAGAGATATGGATTTCTCTATGGGAATGTGCAAGGGTTATCCATTTATGAAGAAGATGATCATGGTGATGATCCTATTACTTTTGAGCAAGCTATATCATATATAGATTCCTCAAAACGGATAAAAGCTATGAAATATAAAATGGATTCTCTAACCAAATCCAGAAACTTATTGATCCACCTAAGGGTATAGTACCCATTGGATGCAAATGGATTTTTAGGCAAAAGATTGGTGCAAATGGAAACATAAAGATGTTTAAAGCTAGGCTAATAGCGAAAGGATTTCATCAGAGGCAAGGCATTGAATATGAAGAAACCTTCTCGCCTATAGTTATGCTTAAATCCATTAGGATTTATTAGCTATAGCAACAAACTATGAATATGAGGTTTTGCAAATGGATATTAAGACCGCATTTATTAATGGTAACATTAATGAAGACATATTCATGGAACAACCTAAAGCTTACGAATTTAAAGAACGTTCTAAAGTGTGTAAGCTTAAGAGATTCATTTATGGTCTAAAGGAAGCTTCAAGGAGTTGGAATCATCGTTTTGATGAGGCAATTAAATCATTTAATTCCATCAAGAACGAAGATGTGGATAATGTACTATTAATTGGAAATGATGTTGGTACCTATAAAAGTTTGGCTATCTAAAACTTTCTCTATGAAGCACTTAGGAGAAGCTACCTATATTCTTAGAATTTGGATATATAGAGATAGATCGAAAAGAACGATAGGATTTTCTCAAAGTCAATACTTGGAAATGGTGTTGAAATGGTTCAACATGTAAGATTCTAAGAAAAGGTTGTTGCTTGTGAGGCACATTATCCACCTTTCTAAGGCTATGTCTCCCAAGATACCTAAAGAAAATGGTAAATATGGATAAGGTTCCATATGCTTTGGCAGTTGGAAGCCTAGTGTATGCTATGTTCTATACTAGGTTGGATGTCACTTATGCTATTAGTTTGATTAGCAGATATCAATCCAATTTATGAATAGATCACTAGAATGCACTTAAAGTTATCCTCAAGTACTTGAGAAGAACTAAGGATTTAGTTTTGATATATGGAGGAGGTGACTTGAGGATAGATGTGTTTACAGATTCTGACTTTGTTAGATGTTAATGATAGAAAGTCTATCTATCTCTAGATTTGTTTTCATATGTAATAGAAGGGCATTATGCTGGAAAAGTTTCAAGCAATCAACTACTACAGATTCCACTAAAAGGCCAAGTATATTGCTGCATTTAATGCTGCAAAAGAAGTTGTTTAGATACAAAAGTTTTTAATAGAACTTGGAGTGGTTCCTACCATTGAGTCTGCAATTCCACTCTACTGCAATAACAATAAAGCTATAGCTCAAGCAAATGAACTAAGGTCTCACTAGATATCCAAACATATATATCATAGAGACAATTGTGAAAGGTGATATAGCCATGTAGAAAATAGCATCAGTTAAAAATACGAAAGATCCACTTACTAAAGCAATGAGTCAGTAGTAGCTAGAATTTCACCTTGAGAAGATGGGACTTATATATTGCATTGATTGGCTCTAGTGTAAGTGGGAGATTATTATAGTATAAGCCCTAGAGTAGTGTATATGTTATATAAATATAAAATATTATCCCTAAATCGCAATAATATATATGTTTATAAATGAAATTGTTTCGTTGTATTAAATATATATTTGTAGTCCATAAATATTTTGAAAGATGATCTATTCTTAAATGTTAAGAATATTGATGGTAGATTGCTCTTAAACAAATACTTTGAAATGTTTATGGTTAGAATTAATGACTGAGCATCATTAATTCTAAAAGACCATCACCTCTATTTATAATCTAAAATTAGTATGTGATACTTATGATTACAGAGACAGTAGCATCATATTGTTTGACAAATGTTATCGATATAAACATATAGATATTTATATGATGAATAGTTAAACTATGACATTAGATGATGATAGCATATAGTTTATTGCCAATCAATAAATCATCATCTAGGTCATAATTGTGTATATAGTTCTTTGACTTAAAGGAGACTACATCTCATTCATAGGTTGTTAGATTTTTTTTTTTTTTTTTGCCAGATGTTAGAATTTATTACTACTTACATACTAATGCTATTCAAGTAAAAGTATATGGTATGTGATAGTTCTAACTAGTTATGTATGGAGGTAAGTGATTGCCAAGAAAGAATTCATTAATGTGAATAAACAAGAAAGAAATCATATGCTATCTAATTATTCTTTATAATCAAATCCTTAGTGGAGGTAGTAAAGATTCACTATAAAGGGTTTCTTGTAGGAATTAATTTTATCAAGAATTAGAGTCAAGATATAGACATATGATAGAAGCATATTAGGGTTTGACAAATATATGACCCTAGCTAAGATCAAGATTTCATAAAGAGGGATTTTAGTGTAAGTTAATTATGATCGATAGTCCATGAAATGAATAAGTAATCAAATACTTATAATCATTCTAATTAGGTAGTCATGATATGCTATGCTAGGTGTCACTCATGACTTATAGGACTAAGGGTGAAATAGGGATTTCACATTAGTAGAAAAAAATATTTTCTTAATCAAATTGCTAATTAGACATAAACCTAGAAAGTCACACATCTAAAAATATTCACCTTCCAAGTATAAAAGGTTTACCATAATAATTAATTAAAGTGTTTAATTAATTAATTAATGGTAAAAGGATTGAACTCATAATTAAATTTATAAGGATCCTAGCATGTCCTAAGTTTAAATCTAAAAGGATTTCTTATTAATTAAATCCTAATTAATTAAGACTATGGATAAGACAAAACACTAAATTGCCCAAGCCCATATGAGATATGGAGAGAGGCAGTTTAGGTGTTAGAGATTTTCACTAACCTTAAAGCCCATGTGATGAGTTTAGGGGATGGAGAACATCCGATCAGAATGGTTAAAAGGTTTAAAAGAAATAATCATAAATCATAAGGGTAAGATGGTATTTTCCATTTAAACTTAAAGCTAAAAGCAAATTAAATAATGTTCCCTAACAAAAGGTTGTGGGCTATATATAGAACATCATATTGTTTATTTTGCTAAGGATTTTGGTGTTCATCTTTTCTATTAAGAAATCTTAAGTCTCGAGGGAAAAGAAAAAGAAGAAGTGTTTTTCAAATTTCTTGTTCTTCATTCTTTGTGAAAGAACAAAAGTTTCTTGAATTAAGAAGATCTTTCCATAGCAACAAAAAGAAATCAAATCACTAAATGATTGTCTAAAAGGACCTTGAATCTATTTGGGCTACCAATAGAAGGAATCAAGAACATCTAAGAGAACCAAAAGGAACCTTGGAGATGGAACTTGGTGTGGATGACTCACAAGTGGGGAGCCTTTGGAAAAGGAAGAAAATTCAAAGTTGTTGCACTTTAGAGGTAATTTGATTACCACTTATTATTCTCTTTTTACATGTGTTTTACACAACAATTAAATGATTACTTTAATATATATTGGACTCATTTCGGTGAAAGTGAAATTTTAAAATGTTTAAAATTTTACTCACCATGATGCTTCCATTTAATTTGTGTCCGATATTCCTTTATGAAGATTTAATTTTTATTTCCTTTTATATTTATTATTATCATTATTGTTTTTGGAAATTTGTTGGCTAAAGCCCAAAGTAACAAACAACAGAAACACTAATCAACCACACATTGTCGAGACTAACCAATGCTTAAAACATCCATGCACAACAAATTGTAAATATTATTTGGAGGAAATATTGTTTATACCTTTTTATTTTTTTAAACAATATGAAACTAAATACTCCCTCCGTTACAAAATATATCTCACTTTAGAGAATTTTTTTCTATTTCAATTTATCTGTCATTTTAAAATTTATTTTATTCTAACTTTACACTCCATTTATTTCTCTACTAAATATCTACATTAATTGTTTCTATTTAGCTATATATATATATATATAAAAGAATAATTTAGTCTTTCTACTTTAAAATTATGACAATTTAACAATTTTCTTAATTTATATGTTGAAATATTAAACAACTAATATTTTAAAATGGATGTAGTATTTAATAAAAATATAATTCTTTTACATTAGAAAATATCAAAATAAAATTTTCATTATATTATCAAGAAAGTGAATTAACCAAATAAAAAAGATAAAATTGTTAATACCTCCCAATATAATTTTAAAATAATATAATAATCTTAAAAATATTTATGTTTATAATTTTAATTTTTAATTTTTAATAAAAAAAAAGAGGTTTTTTTAAACTTCAATTTTGAAATTATATAATTATATATATTTATATATAGAGAAAGAGAGAGAGAGTTTTAACCATGCGCTTTGCATGTGAAATTTTTATTTTGTTTAGAAAAATTCATTTAGCAAAATTATAAATATTTAAAATATTTTTATATAATTATATTTAAAATAAGCCATTTAATTCTTATATTTGTGTAATCTTTACGAGTATGGAATATTATTGACATTTTGATAAATTAATTTTTTTCATATTTACTGACATTTGTTAATTTTCATACTAAAAAAAAAGTGATATTTCTTTTTATTAGTTTTTGGTCTATATTTTTTTAAGAGAAAGTATAAGGTCAATAATTGAAATATATATATATATATATATATATATATATATATATATATATATATATATATATATATATATATATATATATATATATATATATATATATATATATATATATATATATATACACATATATATATATATATACATATATATATATATATACATACATATATATATATACATACATATATATACATATATACATATATATATATATATATACATATATATATATATATATATATATATATATATATAGATATATATATATACATATATACATATATATATATATATATACATATATATATATATATATACATATATATATATATATATATATATATATATATATATATATATATATATATATATATATATATATATATATATATATATATATATATATCTATATATATATATATATCTATATATACATATATATATATATATATATATATATATATATATATATATATATATATATATATATATATATATATATATATATATATATTATTTTTCAAATTAGTTAATGTATTTTATAATTTTTTAACAATTTTTTTAATTTAAAAAGTCAAAAATTAAATTGAAATATAGTTTTAAGATTATAAGTTCAAATTTCAATCAAACAATATAATAACACCTAATAATAATCTAATAAATGTTACAGTTTAAATTTTAGTAAAGTTTAGGTCAATGGAAACTTAAAAAAGAAAAAATAATAATAATCAAATATAGCTAATATTTTTCAAATTGATAACGTGCTTAGTAATTTCTTGGATAAAGAGTTCCAAAAAATTATTAATTTTTCGTGTAACGCCACAGGTTTTGCTAACTATAAAAGCTTCTGAATTAATAAAAATTTCAAGTTTTCTTTTAAAAGAGAGACGACCAGAGTCACCGAGGTAAAATGACCGTTGCCATCACGATGTAATTCTAAAAATTTTAGACAATGAGCAATGTAATGATTGTTACAAATTATAAACAGTCATTATGATTGTTGCAAGCATCTAGTAAGAGATGGAAGTTTACAAGTTAAAGTATAAGGGTTGTTACTGATGACGTCAAGGATGAAATGATAGTTAGAAAGTTTTGTTAGACTTTTATACAAGTTTTGGGAAAAGAAAATGAGAATGATAGACTCTCTGCTTTTGTGAGTGTTTAACAGGGAGGACAAAGTAGAACTTTAATATTAAAGATGAGTCTTGGTGACAAGGGCAAACTTCGGGCACAAAGTGAAGTGTTACATAGCAGGGGATTACAAAGCAAAGGAAAAGCTTCAATGCAATGATGAGGATTGGTTTGAAGGAATGATGGTGCCAATTGTAGCGGAAGCATAGCAATGGGGTGAAATTTCAAATATTTGAAAATTTCACTTCACCCAATTAGATTCAAACATTCATTCGAACAATCAACTAATTTGTATATAAAACACATATGCGAAGAAAGAAGAAGGAAGAGTGACCATATTACGTCTTGAACATGCCTTCTTTCTTTAATAAAGAGCTCTCTAAGTCTAAAGTCTATAGATCATCCACACCTAGTTCACTGTCAAGTTTCCATTTGGTTTTTTTGGTTGTTCTTGAATCCCTCTTTTGGTTGCCCAATATTGATTCAAGATCTTCCCTCCAAAACCCTCAAGAAGATAAGGTTTCTCTTTGAATTATTTTTGACTAAATTCATTTCCAATTGCAAGCAATTATTCTTTCATAGAGAACAAAGAAAAAGATTTGAAGATAAAAGCAAAACTTGAAGAAACACTTTCTTATTTTCTTTTTCTCTCTCAACTTTTCTCTCTAAAATTACTTCAATTGAAAAAATGATGTTCAAATTACATAGAAAAAGAAAAAAAACTCATGGCTTTTATATCTATTCCAAGACTTAGCCCTTAAGTCTTTACACCAAAGACTGTTATACCCTTTTAGCTACACCAAATATGAAGGAGCAAAGGTAGACCTTGCTACATCAAGTGATCAAATGACCATTTTATCCACAAGGGTAAAATGGTCATTTTCATTAGCTAAAAGTTATAATTGCAATTTTAACCTTAATGGAAAATTTTCTAACCCCTAAACCCATCATATGGGCTTATGAATAGTGAATTTTCTCTAACCCCTAAATTGCCTCTTTTCCACTAATTTAATTATAAGTTTAATCATTTTACTACTAAACAATTAATTAAACACTTTAATTAATTATTATGGTAAACTTTTTACACTAGGATGGTGATCACTATTAGGTATGTGACTTTCTAAGTTACGTCTAATTAGCAATAGGAATGAGAAAATATTTTTCTCGACTAATGTGAAATCCACACTTCACATTTAGTCCCATAAGTTATGAGTGACAGTTAGCATTTCATATTATGACTACCTAATTAGAAATGAATGTTTACAATCAATTACTTTAAACATTACATGAACCATCGATCATAAATTATCATGTACTAAAATCTCTTCATTAAAGATCCTAATCTCGGCTAGGGTAATGATTTATAGCAAATCCTAATATGCCTTGATTCTATATCCTTATCTCAACTCTAAATCTTGATGAGATTGTATTCCTACTATAAACCCTTTCTAGTGAATATTTCTGTCCTAGCAAGGATCTTTAGTTACCAAGAATAACCAGATAGCATAGGATCTCAAACTCGTTTACTCAAGGTAATGAATTTTATCTTGGCGATCACTTACCTCCATACATGACAAGTTAGAATTATGACATGTCATATATCCATACATGAATAGTATGTGTATATAAGCAGTAATAAATCCTAACCACATAAGTATGAGATACAGTATCCCTCAAGTCAAAGAACCATATGCACTATTATGACCTAGAAGATAAATAATTGACAAGTGGTAAAACCCCCATATTATTATCATCTAAAGTCACAATTCAACTATGCATCCTATGAATATACAAGTGTTTGTATTAATATCACATGTCAAGTAGCATAAGACTCATTGTCTCTATAATCATTCGTATCACATACTAATTGTAAAAAACAAAGAGAGGTGATAGTCTGTAATACCTAAGGTTTCCTTAACCAACTATAAATCGTAATGATGACATGATAATGTCCATATACCATATCACTTAAGGTCCCTTTAGTATACTAAGAACCTTAAGAACATCACAAGAAGTGAATTTAATGAATAATGTGACAATGAGTAGTGAAGGAAGTCAATATTGATATGTGCTTTTATGATAAGGTGGAAGTCAACTGAGTTTGACCTAATGAGACTATATTAACTAGTTATACGAAATATGAATCTAAAGTACTGGCAAATGGGTGTTCACATCTCTTAAGACATTGGGAGGTGATGATAGTGATATGGGAAATTGAATTTAATCAAGGTTCCAATGGTATAATGGAGGTCAAACTTAGTTTAACCCAATGAGCTTATGTGATATACATACTTGATCAATGCTAGTAAAGAGTTAGTAAATGGGCATTATGATATGTATGGAATTTATTTAGTAATGTTTAAAGTGTGTAGTGATATTAGAAGGTAGTAATATATGTATTAAAGTGAAAGAAATGAAATGAAAAATATACTAAGTATCGAGCTTGAAACGTGCATATAAGGATCTGCTAATGAGCTTTTGGGCTCAAAGGCCCAAACCCATTGGATGGCCGACCCATTGGGCCTAAGGAGGACACAATATCCAAACTTATGAGCAAATGGTTGGCCCAAGAAGACAATAGATGAAGTGTGTATAGAGAATGGGTCTTTGGTGTGTAGCTCTTTAGTCACCAAAGTTGACTAAGTCAAATACTTAACCAAGTGAACTTCTTGTTCTTTCCTACATATGAGTCAAGCTTCCATTGGAACATCTAGCACCTTGTGATAACTCTCTCCATTGTAGAGAGAATCTTAGCCCTCCACCTTGATCAAATCATAGCCATCCATCAAGGTTAATCTTAACCATTGGATTGAACTTGATCAAATCTCCACCATCCAACTTATTATTATATATATGAAAAATTTATGTTACAACCCTCATTTTTCTATCTCTACACTAAAAATTCTACCATGGCAAAAAGAATTTCTCTCTCTACACCAAGAACCTTAGCAAATCAAAGCAAATCAAGGTGAGAAATCTTGATCATCTCCTCCTTTATATGTTTCAAAGTTGATTTGGGTAACTAGGTTGCTTGAGAAATCTTTTGTGCACCTTATATGGGAATTCAGCCATGTTGGTGTGTGACTATAGAATTGTTCTAACTTATGATTGATTACATCTATGGGTGCTTTAGATGAAGAATAATGAATTAGAAGTGTTAAAGTGAACCTTGGAAGCTTGGGTTAAGAATTGATCATCTTAAGGGAACTTGAACTTTTTGTGATAGCTATTGACAATTGAATGATTATATGAGTTTTATGTTATGCTAATTACATAGTTCTATGATGAATTTGAAGATGTGATGATTTGGTGGGGAATTAATAGTTTTCCCCAAATTCTAGGGTTTATGGGAAAATTGGGGATTTAAGTATTGAATTTCAATTCATGAAAGTGAAGGGGAAAATCAAGCTTAAGAATGGAATTACATGAGTTGTATAATGTAAATTTTGAATTTAATTGATAAAAGTGATTTTCCTTAAATTAATGAATTAGACTTATTTATGGAATTTAATGGTAGAAGTAGAATTGATTTTATTGAACATTAGAATTTGTTTATATTGTTTGTACTAAATGTTGAAATGTGAGATTTGGAGGAAAAGAAGTATCCCTCCTACAATGTATAGCTTTGGGTATTTAAAGAATGACTAAGGAAAATGATAAGATTGGTAATGGGTATATGTGTAGTATATCTTGACTTTAATAGTGATTGATGTGCAATTAAATTGCAAGTGTGTAGAATCTAAAGGCAAGGGTAAGGATGTTGTCATAAGAGTGGAGAGCACTACTAGCCTTAAGAGTCAAGTGTAATAGGAGCAAAAAAGTCCAAGGTGAGTACTTAATAATATAACATGCCTTGAAATATATGTTTTGAACCTTTATCATTCAAACCGTACTTGCTAAATTGTTCAATACCTTGATGAGTATAAAATGTTTATCAAATATCAAACCATTGGATATGATGCTTCTTGACTCCTTGACAAGTTTGAATTGTTCATTGAACCCATTGACATGATGCTTTTTGATAATCATTGAATATCGAAATCGTGTTATGTTCATTGAAATTCTTGACATGAATCTTAAATGAATATCCTATTGAATACCTATAGATAAGCAAAAATCTCCTTTCTGATGTGGGAAAATACATCAAACCTTGTGCACTTAGTATATACCTGCAGGTAGGGCGAGAGTACCCAACCTCTATTAAGGGGGAACGCCTAACCGTAAGACTTGATCAATCTTACGTAATGTGATACTTGTGAGTGAGCAAGGCTCAGGCCGCCACTCTTGAATTAATATGTGTGGGAAGCATCCTACTCCCAAGAAAGTGATATTTCTGCTAAAGATATTGTTTCCATTTGAAATGAGCCATTGAACTAAATTCACAACATTATTGAAAATATTTCATTACTACAAGTACCATCTTGAGAATAATCTTTGTGCTTACCTTATGTATTGTATTATTTTGTTCTCACTGAGCATTGTCTCATATTGTAGTGGTTTAAAATTTTCAGGTAAAGTCAATGAGTTAGCAAATTAAAGCTCTAAGCCCCATTCTCCGCTTGGAAGTTGCTAGGTTAAGTTCCAATGTTGTGACTTTTGATTATGAAGATTATTATTAGAGCTCCAGGGGTATTGAAGGGTTTAATACTAATATGTCATAGGATGTATAAGTAATGTGAATGGTATTATAATAGCTATTATAATAATGTATAATGGATTAAATATTGATTAATGATATAAAATACAATTTTTTTTTTTTAAGTTTTACAAGTTATGTGTTAATGATATTATAAGTTAACAATTACAAGCAAATAAGGGGTATAAGGTTATGATCTTGGGATATGTTTAATATGATGTATGATAAAAGATTTTACGTTAAATGGGTTCTACGGGTTTTTGGTGCCCTTATGGCCACCTATGCCCTAGGACCGTCACAGCTCAAAAGGCAAGTCGTGACATAGTCTTCCAAAATTAATGATGCCTAGTCATTAATCCTATAACCATAAACATATTTAAATATTTACACAAGAGCAATCTGTCAGTCATATTCTCAACACTTGATAATAGATCCTTTTACAAATTCTGAAGGACTATATTCAATAATATGAAACTCTTTTCACATAATGAATATATTTATAATGCCATTGAAAATTATTATCTACTATTATATGGCTCTTAGGGCACACACTGCTATCAATCTCCCACTTGCACTAGAGCCATTTTGCTTAGTATTAGAAACTTATCATTTCAAGATGAAGTCTAACTGTTACTAACTTTTGACTTCAATCAATGAATTAATCAAGTTAATGGCTAACACTGTTTTCTGTAGGGTTAGAATGCCCCATTCCAACAATTAGTTTGATAATATCATAAATCCTTTTGAAATAGTCTAGATTTTAGTGTGAGATTCAAATTCCCTTGCCCTAAGTTAAGGCTTTATTTTTATCACAGCAAAGAGATACTCATGATGTACTGGAGAAACTCCAAAATAATTCATAATTGTTGAATCCAAAGCATCTTCTTATTTGCAACATCTATGTGGCAAATTTGGATTCTATAATGAAGTTTGCAACAACTATTTGCTTAAAACTTGTCTAGCAAATTATTACTTCATTACATTTTACAACAATCCCTATGATAGACTCTCTATCATTTACATAGTAATATTCTTCATTTATCAAAATTAAATATTCAATACTTCTCAAGTAATTTAGGATAATTTTGATTATATTTTCGATAATTTAATCCTAGATTGGATTAGAATTTGTTATTCATACTAATAACATTCTCGATATCCAGCCTATTATACAACGCTTGTATAATTTATATTTTCTATAGTCATACTATAAGGAATGTATAACGTACTTTCCTTGGCTATCTAGGGAATCAACCTTTAAAAATTTGATATCGAAATCACAGAAAATAATACTTTTGGAATTATCATGTAGAAGTCTTCAATATCTTTTTCCTAATATTGACTTAGACATATGTAGCATTCTATTCAATCTATTTCTATAGTTATGAATTATCAAGAATGTAAAATATTATCTCAAGTCTAAATGAAGAAAGTAATGGTTAAAGTATTCTCAATATGCAAATATATTAATACTTTTACAAACCAATGTATTATCCATGTACAAAACTAGAAATTGAGGAGACTCCCACTATCCTTTTGCACATTAAGGACTCATCTTATGATGATAAGCTCTTTAAGGTTTACATACTTTGGAATTTTCTTAAGACTCTAAGCCTTTAGATTTATTCCATAATTATGTTTTCTTTTCTAAAGAAAGGAAATTAGTATTGACATCTATATGTCAAACTCATAATCATTATGCATTGCTATATCATATATAGCTATAATAGAATCATCTCATAATTTGCTTCATCATGAATGTATAACTTTTGTGTATTCATATAAAGAAAATTATATTTTTCTTAAGATTAGATATTTTACTATCTTATGATTTACTTTATAATAAATATACAACTCTTGTGCATACAAAGAAAATCATATCTTACAGAAAAAATAGATATCCTACTAAACCATTTAACAGCTTGTTTGGATAAAATATTTAGTTAATTTTAGGCTTTTTACAGGGTTGATCAAATTTATTTTGATCATTTGTTAGATATTATTGGGTGACATTCATCCAATCGTTCTATCTTCCTCAATATTGCACTTTCGTGAATAAACACTTTATTAAGAAATAACATCTTTCCTAACAACTTTTAGGATATCCAACAAACTTTATCTTAATTACAATTATCTTTTAATTGTCTAACTTTAGCTTATCAAATAAGCTAGATATCACAAATTTTAACACTCACAAGAATTTTGACATCTATCCATATCATATCATATATGAGTTAGAATTAGATAGACTTTGAAGAAAATTCTATTTAAGAATATTTTTCCATTAATTGTAAATCTCCATAAGAAAATAAACAAAAACTTTTATTATTTATCAGCTATTACATCATATCCTATATTTTGTAATTTATTCTTTTGAGCATACCATCATATATGGTTTACCCAAAAAGAATTATGATTATATGCCAATTTATATTTAGGGAATTCCTCAAAAATTGGTAATTGAATTCTCCCCATTTCAATTATATCAAAGGGTTATGGTACTCTTTCCCCTTTTGCATGAAATACCCTTAATATTAATTTTTTTTCATCTTGAATTTTTTGAACATTTCAAAGAATTCAAATGAACAATTCATTTTATTCACCTTTTCCAAATGGGTTAATATTTATATATAGGTAAATACAATGAATTAGGAAAAATTCCCACTAACGATTTTACAAATGATATTGATGTAGCTCTATACATAAATCCCAAAACTTCTTTGATTTCTATCCTTTTATCCAACAAAAGGTCATCTAGTTGTTTTTGCATCAGATACTAGACTTCTAAGTTGAAATAAGTTCACACCCTCATGAGTAGTGACACATGTTATCCAACTCAATTGTATTATCTTCAGCTAAATCAACTAATATAAGAAATCATAGTGGTTTTATATTGGAGCTCTTTAGGGCATTATCATAAAAGCACTTAGAGTTGTTTTGTTATTATTAACTTAATAATAATACATCAAATATTTAATTCATACTCTCAAGTTTATTACCATAATAAATTACACAAATATTTTTCTTGTAATAGAATTCACAATTCCTTGAAGTTACAGAATAATGTAGTTTAAGTATGAAGTACATATTGATTTACAAAACATGATTTCTAAAATCATCATTAAGTATATACAAGATATACAAATTATGATTTCTAAAATGATCATGAGTATCCTAAAAGCTCTCTAGAAACAACACTTTGCCCCTTAGATCTTTTAAAATCACTTCATCTAACTCCATGCTTCCGTTGCTTACTCTGATCATGCATAAGGCACAGAAGCACCTATATTATGAATCTTCGTAAATATATGAACTATATGAATCATTGGAAAATAGTAACAAGAGATATATTTACCTTCACAAAATTTATCATTCTCTTTGTCCTTTAGTATTCTCAATACTTAGAGACTACAACATTATCCATGAACTTGTCCTTTGCAATTTTCCTTTTAGGATTTATAATAGAAACTTTTTCTTTTACCTTGGAGTGCATTTTCCATCTAATGGAAATTTGGAATGAATTTGAAGAATTAAACTATTTGAAAATTATTATTTGTCAAAACATCTAGACTCTCTATTTGTTTAATGAATTTAATCTTCATATGAAAATGATTTCCAAATTTTAATAATTAAAAAATAATAAAAAAATAAAATAGGTTTCTCACAATTTATATTCTTTTACAAAGAATACTAGATATAAAAATAGAGGAACAAGAAATTAAAGATGAAACATTCTCTCCTTTGATTTTCTTTTTCTAATTTTTTACTCTATTTGAATAGTAAGAATAAAAATAAGAATGAAAAATATGGAGAAGATAAAGAACAATAAAGTTTATGAAGATAAAAAAGAAACACTTTCTTCTTTTCTTTCTTTATAATTTCTTTTTGTAAGGCCTCCTTGAGCACTAGTCCGATCCGCTAAGTAGGATCGAAATACTCATTTAAGTTTGAACTGACAATGGAACCCTCAGATTTATATTGGTTGATTTTCAAAATTGACTTTGAGTCACCACCTTAGTTTTATTTTTTATTTGGAAAAAAGTTAAAGGAATAAACCAATTAAATGACTCCAATTTTATCTCAATAGAAAAAGTGCACTAGTCCTCAATTACCAAAAAGGATTCAGGGACTAGGTTTCTGGTGTATTTTAGAAAAATTAGTTTGGAAAGTTTAATACAAAATGATTTTAAAATAATTTCATGAATAGTTGATAAATACATGAACAATTATAATATGTATGATCATTCATTCATTCAATAATACAATAATCAAGAGACCAGGAAGGTAAAAGGAGAATATTAAATTTACAATAAAAACTAAAAATAGGGGATACTTTTTCTAGCCATTATGGGTTCTAGAAAAGTCACATATTTCTCAAACTAAACCTAAAATAAAAAATAAAAAAAAAAAAAGATAAAGTAAATCCTAACTATGTGAAGAAGGTGATGAGGGAGAAGTTGGTTTACTTTAATTGGATTCATTGCTTTAACCAAGCATGACTACGTATCCATTTAAATGGGAATCAAAACCCATGCAGTTCTCCCTTCTTATGAAGGGGCTTATTTGGTCTAGCCTTTTTATCATGTTTTGATTGATTGATTGATTAAAAGAAGGTTGAGTTAATTAATTTTAATTGATTACCAAGTGAAATTAATTAAGTCAAATTTTAATTAACTAGCTTAATGAACCAATAATTAGGCAAGGAGCCTTAGAACACAAATCCCAAAGAGGAAAAATAATACATAAATTTAGGACAAGAAAAGGGAAAGAAAACTTACCTCAAATGGTGGGTGACGACTAGCCTTAGGCGACGAGAAGCGGCTTGCCTCGGACGGCAAATAGTAGCTTACCTCAGACGGTAGGAAGCTTTTGACTTGATGGGTCAACTCAAAAATTTGCAATTCAACTTGCTTTGCAAAGTAAAGAGCAATAACAAAGTAAAAATAAAAAATAAAAGAACAACTTTAAACTATAGAGTTCACTCCTTGGTAGATCAAGCTTGTAGAGATGGTTCACTTAATGCAAAGGCTAATCAAGCACGCCAAGAGGTGAAGAAAAATTAAGTGGAAGGACCCTTATATATAGGAGAAAGGTTGGGAGAAAGAGTTTGTAAAGTTTCGTGGTGGGATTGGTGCAAAAAAGTGAAGAAAAATATATTTTCGCCCGTTTTTGCCCGTACTAGCTCATGTCTCATCCATTTTTCATGATTCTAGTTGTATTATATTCATTATTCAATCTTGGATGATATGAGGAAAGTTTAGAGGTCAAACGAATAGGTTTTAGTTTCTGAGGCTCCCTTTCTCGATTTTCTGGGTTTTTGCAATTTTTGGCATTTTGGCTTTTAGAGGTCTATTTACTAAGCCTAAGCATCTTTAAGGTTCAAATACAAACTAGAGGGTGAAAAAAATTAAGGGTTCACACTTTTCCTTTCCTTTTTCTTTCTTTTCTTTTCCTTTTTTCTTTCTTTTTAATTACCTTCATATTCAAACAAAATAGCTGCCTCAATATCTCGTATTAATCAATGAATTTATGTTCATCACAACTCTTATAGATGAAGTATAATTACTTAGAGTCTTTTCATACTTATATGTTATTTTTGCAACTCTTTACTAATAAAACAATCATAGAGCATCAACCTCATCCAATATTTCATTTCCATTGCACTTAGAGTGATAGGTTCCTTTGAAGTAGTCCTTTCTCTAAAAGACCAAGAACAAATCTAATCGATTACATACACTATGTACTCAGAAGCAAGGACCAGTCTAAGATTATCAAACCAGTCTATAGATTTAGGCTCTATGAGTCTAAAAGAAACAAATATATTTATAGGTGGGTTTGTAAATTTAATATTATCAAAATGCAGAAAATAACAAGATTAATATCTTATGTTATTATGTAGCTGCTCTAATGATTTGGTCTTTAATTAAAATAGTAATCCCACTAATTAGGCGAATCCTATACTTCTAAATAGGAAATGAAAATTCCATTAGGGTGAATTTTTAGTAGGTGATTGAATTCTTATAAGATTATTATAAATCCCTCAAATACATATTGTCGTTATTAGGAGTTTGACATCTAATAAGTGTACAATACTTATTCATTACAACCCTTTGTGAGGCTTAATCAATCTAGTTTCTAGTGTTTCTAATGTCAGATACAAATTGTCATTATTGGCCTTTCACACTAGTCAAGTCAAACCCATTGAACCAACAAGTATAATGATTTAAACATCATATGTCTCAGATACTCATTATTATTATTGACATAAAATGTATCGTATACTCATTACATCACATATAATAACTTCAAAGAAAACATTTAAACCAAAAATTTCACCCCTACATAGCCATAATCGATGATATAAATATTTGAATTTTCTTGAACTATTGCTCCAATGGAGAACCATGACAAAATATTTTCTTTAGAAAATTTTTGGGCATTAATCATTTAGTCACACTTTGCACATTATCCATTCTGAACATACATCACAGTCATTATATATATATATATATATATATATATATATATATATATATATATATATATAGATGGACATCATACATAGGTATAATCATGGATTAGGGATTTAGGTTAAACAAATTACAAATATGAAATACAACTCTTATATCTTCATTCTTCCACTAGGCATCCTCATGGGTTGAACCTCTTCTTATTATTACATCTCCACATCTCCATATGTACATAAGTAACCTAGGTATTCCAAGGTGAGATTACAACTACAAAAGAGCTTATAAACTCAATAAAATTAATTTACAACATGAATAAGTATTTAACATTTAATTACATCCCATCAAATAATAAAATTAATTATTACAAATCCATATAAGAAATCATACATTATGATTTTCTAATCTATGATCAACCATCCATGATTCTCAAACAACAACAAAAACATATATATACAATAATTGCATTTATAGATATGTTGCTCAACATTAGAACATTTCTAAGTTTTAGAACATTTCCAAAACCCCATTTTAAATATCATATATTCAATGTTTCAATAGCTTAAAATCATATTTAAAGTCAAATAATTAATTTGGTTGAAAAATTAAATCCAAAATAATTTTGGAAAAATAAAAGTTGGGTGCAGACACAATGAATTTTGAGACCACCTTTGCAACCACAACATGGATTTTGTAGGTCAGACATCAGTATAATGAGCTCAATTTCCGTGAACAATATAACAATACTTGTTCTAATCCATAAGTTCACAGACATGAATCAATATCCGGTCCCAATATGTAAATTGCAGTCACGATTATTGATTCGGGGTTGTAACTTCTACATCTGAGAGCACAATGTTCATGCAACAACTCCTTTTCAACCAAATCAAAACATCCAAAACAAAAAATACTATGGTTTTACACAGAAATTAAGTACCTCTAATATCAATTGAAGGAATGATGGCACCAATTGCAATGGAAGTAATGTGGTACAGTGAAATTTAAAACATTCTAAAATTTCACTTCACTCAATTAGATCCAAACATTCGTTCAACCAATCAACTAATTTATGTGTAAAACATATATGCAAAGAAAGAAGAAGGAAGAGTAATCATATTACCTCTTGAAGGTGTGAGGTCTCACCCGGGCACCCGGTCCGATCCGCTAAAGGGGAATCGAAAATACCCATTTAGGATAAACATCATGATTGAAACCCGCTATGAGTTTAGAAAAATTGTATTTTGTAAGTTATAATTTGTAAAAGGAGTTGCCACTTTAATTTTGTTTATTTTAGTTGGGAAAATTAAAGGAAAAACCCCATTTGATTGACTCCAAAATTATAACATTTATCCCAAGGAAAAGCACTAGTCCTCGAATGAACAAAGAGGGTTCGGGGACTAGGTTTTGGTTAAAACAATACAAAAAAAATAGTTTGGCTTAAATATAAAATAGCTTTTGAAAATAAGTTTTTATATATGCATGAACATATATGATATGATGTATGAAACAAATATTACTCGTGCAATGCATGGCAATATGAGATAATGATAATTACAAAATGCGAAAAGTAAAATAAAACTACTTAAAACTATTACAAGTCAAAATGCTAAAACAGGGGATCTTTCCTCTAGCCCTTATGGGTTATAAGAAAAGCACACATTCCCTAAATATAATCTAAACAACTAAAATAAGAAAGAGAGTATTAAAACAATCATAATAAAAAGAATTAAAATTTTGATTTTTTATTTAAGAAAAGTAATTTCAATCCTAAACTATGTGAAGAAGGTGATAGAGAGAAGAAGTTGTTAATTTTAGCGGAATTGAATGCCTTAGAGACGGCAAGTCAGTGTATCCCTTTGAATGGGAATCAAGCCCCACGCAATTCTCCCTTCTTGCGAAAGAGGGGTTTTTAAGTCATTGACTTTGTTATCATGTTTTGATTGATTTTAAAAGGCTTTGAGATTTGTTAATTAGGTCAAATTTTAATTAGCAAAAATTAGATCTTTTCATATTTGGATCTTGAGATTGAAATTGAAAAGGAAAAGGAAAGAACTTTTACCTTTGGCTTACGTCGGCGAGGAACATAGGGAGCGAGCTTCGCATCGAATCTAAGTTCCACCTTGGCCTCGAGATATCACGAGCACTCCTTTTGGAAGAAGGACTCTTGAATAGTGTGAACTCTTTTGAAAGGATTTGGATAACACCTTTGCTTAAGAACCACGGATTCCCTTTGAAAGAAATGGCTTGAATCGAACCTTTTCTTGATTAGGAAGCTTAAGAATAGAACATGAGGTGATTAGGAGGCTTGTGAATGAGGTTTTGAGATGATTATGGAACTTATGAATGGGGTTTTATGTGATGGAGGAGGTTTTTAGAATGAGATTTTAGAGTTTTGGAGGTTTAAGAAGAGGATTTTGATGATTGAAAAGCTTAGAAATAAGGTTTATAAAGCTTTACAGAGAGTATAGAAGCATGTAATTGTCTGTCTTTAGCTGTTATGAGGTACAAAGTATTTATAGGAGGAGTTTGAGGCTAAAAATTAACAGTTTTCGGGTAGGATTCTAAAAAGGACAGTTGCGGTAACTGAGGAGTTTGCTGTAGTAACCGTAGAGCACTTTGTGGTTACCGTAGTGCCGACTGCAGTAGCCAATTGGCTACCATAGGGGCCTCTGCAGTGACGGCTGCGGTAATCACAGCAGGCTGCGAGTTATCGCAGTGGGTTGCGAGTTACCGCAGCGGGCCTATGGCTTGCCGCATTCCATTTTTTGACTCATTCTTCTCCGTCTTTGATCCAATTTGAGCCTAGTCTGATTCTATGGGTTCATAATCGAGTGCTAACCGTCTGAAGGTGCAAGTTTCAAGATTTTTTTTTAAAACGGGGCACTGCCCCCTTGACCCCTGCCCGCTAACCGACTAGCAAGACTACCGTATGCGTAGTGCACAAATCTTAGCAAGTGTCAAGGTACGATAGGATCCTAAGGGTGCAAATTTAAAGATTCACAGCTGCCCCCTCATCAGGATTAGCTTTGAGCAAAAGATGATTCTGATGATAGTGAACCCTAGAATGAGGGATGGTAAGATGAACCAAATGGATGCCTAAGTCAGCGTCCAGACATGTTTGTGTGGAAATGGTTGATTTTTTTTTTTTTTAAGTGGTGAAAAAAAAGGAACCATAGGGATGCTTAGATGATCTAAACATTTATGTGTGAAATGATCTTAAGGCCATCCTAGGATGGTCTAATTAAAAAGGATACCTAATTCAGATTTAAGGTATTAATCCTAAGGCTATTCTAGGATGGTCTAATTAACAGGGATACCTAATTCAGATTTAAGGTATGGATCCTAAGGCTACCCTAGGATGGTCTGATTAAAAGGGATACCTAATTCAGATTTAAGGTATGAATCCTAAGGCTATCCTAGGATGGTCTTATCAAAAGGGATTCCTAATTCAGATTTAAGGTATGAATCCTAAGGCTATCCTAGGATTGGTCTGATCAAAAGGAATACCTAATTTAGATTTAAGGTATAAATCCTAAGGCTATCTTAGGATGAGTCTAATGAAAAGATATACCTAATTTAGATTTAAGGTATCGATCCTAAGACTATCCTATGATGGGTTGATAAAAGGGGATACCTAATTCAGATTTAAGGTATAAATCCTAAAACTATCTTAGGATGGGTCTAATCAAAAGAGATACCCAATTTAGATTTAAGGTATGGATCCTAAGGCTATCCTATGATGGGTATAATAAAAGGGATACCTAATTCAGATTTAAGGTATGAATCCTAAGGCTATCCTAGGATGGGTCTGATCAAAAGGGATACCTAATTCAGATTTAAGGTATGAATCCTAAGGCTATCCTAGGATAGGTCTTATCAAAAGGGGTACCTAATTCATTTTTAAGGTATGAATCCTATGGCTATCATAGGATGAGTCTGATCAAAAGGGATACCTAATTCAGATTTAAGGTATGAATCCTAAGGCTATCTTAGGATGAGTCCAATTAAAAAGGATACCTAATTCAGATTTAATGTATGGATCCTAAGGCTATCCTAGGATGAGTCTGAAAAGATATACCTAATTTAGATTTAAGGTATAGATCCTAAGGTTATCCTAGGATGGGTCTGATCGAAAGGGATACCTAATTTAGATTTAAGGTATGAATCGTAAGGCTATCCTAGGATGAGTCTAATCAAAAGAGATACCTAATTCAGATTTAAGGTATGGATCCTAAGGCTATCCTTTCTGGTAGGAGCTAAAAGATGATATTCTTGTCTGGTAGGAATGATGATGACCCTGTCTGGTAGGAAAGAAATGATCCATTTTCATTTGGAAGTCTGACTTATGACTTATTTTATTGTGAAATGCATCTAATTATGCAATGATTAGATACCTTAAACCTTTAATGGGTCAATTTGGTAGGAGAGTGTTGAGCTTCTGGGAGAAAGATGCCCCCACTTTAGAAAGGTGAATATTTGGGAAGGAGGTGCCCCCACTTTACGATGATAAAGGAAAGCGATTTGGTTTTTTTTTTTTTTTTTTTGGCTGATTGGCTCGCTTAGAGGCAAAATGGGCGTGTTAGGTATGAGGCTAGTCGGTCAATGGCTATTATTAAAGTCACTTTGGGAGGTTAAACCAAGTATGGCTAGAAAAGGTTGGGCAGGGTTTAGGGGTGTTCGGTTTGCAATAATGTTTGGCTTAAGGCTGAATTATAAATCTTGAATAGGGGGCTCAAGTCCTTTGAGATGATAAGGTTTAGGTTAGGTCTTAGTTTTAGGGAAGGCCAAGTCTAGCAATTGGCTTGGTCAGTTATGGCCTTCTAGTTTTGGCTTTAGAGGAGATTTGTTTAGAATGAGTAGATTATCTTAGAAGGCTGAGTCAGGTTCGGCTAGGTTCATTTGGAAGCTCAGTTTGGTTTGGCTGCGTGAAAGATCGTATTAGATGCTCGATCAAGTTATGGCCTTCTAGTGAGTTCATTCGGAATGCTTGGTCAGAGAGATCATGTTAAGATGCTAGACCTAGGAGGCTAATCTTGGCTTAAAGGAAAAGGCCAGGCTAGGCAATCAATTTTGAAGGCTCCGTTAGATTTTGCCTTAGAGGAGATCATGGGTTTCATAAATGAAGGCCTTTTGGGAGTGAGCTTCATGGTGA
This sequence comes from Reutealis trisperma, assembly GCA_947687605.1. Lineage (NCBI taxonomy): Eukaryota > Viridiplantae > Streptophyta > Magnoliopsida > Malpighiales > Euphorbiaceae > Reutealis > Reutealis trisperma. The sequence goes on from CANTUT010000985.1 coordinate 64,037, forward strand.
AGGATTTTTGGGAGTGAGCTTTATGGTGAAGGCTTCTTGGTCTGGATTTCATGGCGAAGGCTTCTTAGTTTGGGCTTCATGGCGAAGGCTCCTAGATTTGGGCTTCATGATGAAGGCTCCTAGATTTGGGCTTCATGGTGAAGGCTTTTGGTTTTAGGCTTCATGGTGAAGGTTTCTAAATTTGGGCTTCAAGGTGAAGGCTTTTTGGGATGATTGGATTGGAAGGTTTGGGGAAGGTCAGCTTGTGGGGCTTATCCTCAGATAAGTTCCTGTGGAAGGCTTAGTCAAGTATGGTATTTTAGCACGGTCAGGTTAAAATCTTTAGAGAGTTTATTTGGAAGGCTCGGTCAAGTTTTGCCTTAGGCTCAGTCAAGTCTGGCTTAGAGAACAGGTCAGGCTAGGAAATTAGTTGGGGAAGGCTTGGTCAAATTTGGCCTTAGAGGAGATGAAGGCCTTTTAGGAGTGGGCTTTGTGGTGAAGGCTTTTTGGGAGTGATCTTTATGGTGCAGGCGGAGGCTTCTTGGTTTGGGCTTTATGGTAAAGGTTTTTGGTGTTGGGCTTCATAGTGAAGGCTTATAGGTGTTAAGGATAGTTTTCTACGAGGGTGCTTTGGGTGGCTAGCTTTTGCTCAGGTATGGTGCTATAGTTTAGGTCATAAGGATACCATAGGCTCATGGATAAGGGTTTGCCCTTTGACATGGTTACATCAGAATGGTTTGTAAGCTTTAAGAGGCTTTGATTCTCAAGGATTATATGTTTTGCCAATTTAATCTTTCAAAGATCATGAGATATTTGCCAAAGAGGCATGAGATGGGCCTTGACTGGTTCGAGTCCTTCTTAATCAACTTGAGGATGATAGGCTTTGGGAGATATGCCTCGAGTTTTGGTTTGGCAAGGAAACTGGATTCAAAGATGATGAGTCTTGAGAGACTTGGGATCTTTGGTTCTGCCCATGATGAGATTTTGCCAGAAAAAGAGTGGTACGTGACTTGAGCATGAAATGGTGGTATGATTTGTGAATTAGGCTTAGGATGGAACAGTTCAGCAATGGTTTAAAGGTAAGCTGAAACTTCTAAAAAGAATCATGGAGGTTGTATGGTTTTGCTTTCTGTGGCATAAATCATGGAAAAGAATGAGTTAAGCTTTTCTAGTTGTTTGAGATTGAAGAGACTATTGGAGTGACACTTAATTGGTTTGTCTTGATGATACACTGACTGCGCTGGCTAAAATAAGGAGCCCTTAGGAATGGCTAAAGGACTAATGGAGGAAGACAACTTAGGGATCATTATCGCAAATGAGTGATAGGGATGTGATGGACTGTAGATATATATTAACTCTTTGAACTAGGTGATGGAATGGACTGACAACAAATGATGATGTTCTGGGAAGACATGACCCCATTGTAAGATAAGGGCATAGAAGATAGCATAACTTTAAAGAATGAGCCTTTGATAAGGAATGATGACTTTGGAGATATGAGACCAGACAGATTGATAATTTAACAACTTTGGACATGAAGGAAGGTGACTTGGATGAGCTTTCTCTCTTTCTCTCTCTCTCTCTCCTCTTTTTTTTTTTTTTTAGCTCTAACTTTTGTCTAAGCAACCCTTTTGAATTTTCAACTTAGCAAGCTTGAATTAATGAAATTTGGAAGGAAATTCCACCATGGTTTAAGTTGCTGCCTTTTTTCATTTTGAAGGGCTCTGACCTTTGAATTCTGGGTTTGACAAGGTCTTCTTTGAACTTGTCGCCCCTTGTTAAGGTGCATCATTTGATTACCCAATTGTGCAATAAGTAATTATATTTACTTGCTCCTTGTGCTTCAACTATTTGATGAGAGGTCCTTCTTTGGTTAGGAGCTTGTGAAGCTTTTATTGATTTGAGCAAATGAGGACTCCCCACATTTTGATCTTATGCTAATTGTGGTGGATTTAATCTTTACCCATTTTTTCTTCATTTTCTTTTCTTTTCTTTTCTTTTTCTTCTTCTTCTTTTTTTTTTTTTTTAAGCTCATCCATCTCAGACTCAACCAAGGAAGATAAGAAAGTTAATACATAAATAATGAAGAGAAAACATATATGCATTACTATAAAGGAAACTTTATTATAACATAACAAAAAAAGGGACTGATATGGTTGATAAAATAAAATAAAATGATAGACTCAGGCTCAGACTTAGACTCAGACTTTTAGGCTTAGGCTCAGACTCAGACTTAGACTTGGAATACAACCCCCAGATAGGTCAGATTAGCTAGGCTTGAACTCCTCCATGTTATGCTACTCAGGGTTGAATTAAGGTCTTGGGTCTTGCTTTAGGGGGATGATATCTCTAGTATCAATTAGATCCTGGATTTTATGTTTCAAAACTTTACATGCATTGGTTTGGTGCCCCGCTCCTTGATGATATTCATAATACTGATTGGGATGGTAGCTCTTTGGTAAGGGACTAGGGGGGACTCTTGGTTTCAAGGGTTTTACCATTCTTACCTTCAAAGCCTTCTTATAAACTGCTGTTAATGGAGGTAGTAAGTTCATGCCACAAACATATGATGTCATAACAATATGTAGACACTTAAAGAGTTGAGATGGTTGAACATATGACATTAAATAATGATAACATAAAGCTTTACTTTCAATAATTCATCATCTAGTTCATAATAGTGCATATAATCCTTTGACCTAAAGAGATATGTTATCTTATGCATAGATAGTTAGGATTTGTTACTTTTTACATAGACATGCTAATCATGCATAAATATATAGAATGTGGTGGTCCTAATTAATTGTGTATGGAGATAAGTGATCATCCAAGATGGAATTCATTATCTCGAATAAATGAGAATAAGATACCAAAGTTCGTGGCCAAAACAACTAAGATTCACTTGAAAGGAGTTTCTAATAGAAATCTAATCATATGAAAAACTAAAACTGAGATGAGGACATATGATTAAAATACATTAGGGTTTGACATAATCGATGACCCTAATCGAGATTGGGACCTTTAATGAAGCTATTTTAGCGAATGATAATTTATAATCGATAGTTTATGGAATGTAAGTGATTGATTATAATATTCATTTCTAATTAGGTAGTCATGATATGTTATGATACACGTCCCTCACAACTTATAGGAACTGAGCTAGGAATTCCACAACTAGTAGAGAAATGGTATTTTCTCACTCCCATTCTAATTAAACATGAAACTAGAAATTCACATGCACAAGGACTTAAACCAATCGAGCTATATTAAGATTATTGTAATTAATTGATTAAATTGTTTAATTAATTAATTATTGATAATTAGATTGAGCTTATAACAAAATTTACAAAAACTCTAGCATGTGCTGAAATTTAATCCAAATAAAGTTTATCTTAATTAAATCTTAATTTGTGTGAGACATAAATGGAAGGACTTAATTGAAAAGATTTTTTAGACTTAATTGCAAACAAAGGCAAAAAATCAGGTACTACATAAGATGTTTGTCCAAATTCACATTTGTTATGAAAATTAATCAATTGGGCTATTAGATTTTACTAGCACAATAGCTGGGCTAGATTTTTAACAAATACATATGATGAGTTTGAAAAAAATGAAAATCCAATTAACCTAGAGAGACAAAAGTGTAAGAGGGAACCCAAAGTGGTGTTCCCACTTACCACTCTGCTAACTAATAAACAAAGAAATGGAGCAAAAGATTATTAGATTTGAGCATGCAAAGAATGAACAAGAGAAGAGAAAAGGAGAAGGTACAGTGAAGGAACAGAAATAAAGAAGAAGGGTTCTTCCTCAAGTCTTCAACTTCATTAACTTCCCAAACTTCTTCTTCTTCTAATCATCTAGAGAGAGAACAAAGAGTTTATTCTTCATTTTAATTTCTACCTTTTTACTAGGGATTCTTTAAGAAAAAATTTGATTAGCAAGCCATTTCTTGTTCAATTGTAATTAGGTTCTTTAAGAAATAATTAATTACAATTTATCATTACCTTTCTAATTAGAAATCTAAAATAACCCATTAAACCTAAAAACTTTCAATAGAAAAATAGAAGAAGTCTTTGATCCAATTTTGGGCCACCAAAGAGAGGAGGTCAAACACATCTCAAGTACCAAATGGAAGAGCTTAATCAGTTGAATTCGTGTGGATGGACTAGAGGCTCCACATTTGAGGAGCTATAGTTGAAGAATATGATGGTAGTTTTTACGACAAGAGGTAATTTGATTATCCATCTTATTCTTCTTTATGAATGTGTGTCTTGCACATAAATTTAGTTGATTCAAAGTTATAATTTATGGGCCAAACTCTTAATGATTTAAAATTTTAAAAAGTTTAAAAATTTGAACCATATATGTTCCACTATCCTATTTGATAGGATCGGCACAAGGTACAACCTCCGGAATGTGAATTTTCCTTCAAAAATGACTTTATATGCTTTTGTCAAAAATCCATAAATTCATTGTTCTAAATTTCCAAAATGATTTATTATTATTAATATATTATTATTGATATCTCCTATTATCCAATAAGACATAAAACCCATACATTTACTTTTATGTGATGAGTAACCACTTCAGTAACCTACTTTAATGTTAAACTGATTGTTGATGATTGATGAGGCCATTGGGCTACTTTTGTTTTATTGATTATGATCATATCAAGCCAATACCTAATCTTGACTATGCATGATGACATGCCTTTACTAAAGGAAGAAAATCCATTACACTATGTGCACTAGTGAATCAATTGACCAGATTAATAAACAATGTCAGAATCAACTAAGTAATCCTACTATTTCTAAGACTTATGAGGTTTGTGGTGTTTTCCCTCTCTATTATTAAGACTTATAAGGTTTGTGGTGCCATCCTCCTCATTATATTTTCCACTATTATAGAGGCCATTGTTGGTTTTATTCTGATCATGAATCTTTCTATTATACCATATTGGGATGTTATGATGGACTAAACCTTTGGTGCCTATTTGTCCTCGGCATATATGTATTGTTCTTGACACCTATTAAATTGATATATATGTATATACAGATTGTATTTCTATACAGATTGTATTTCTACTTCATGAATCTTAAGTATGAGTGTATTTTATAAATTCACTAAGTTGACGACTAACTAGTACTTGTTTGTGGTTTTCAAGTTTTATATTAGAAGATGATAAAAGTTGAGTTGATTGACCTTTTTGATCTACCCGTGAACAGTATGCTAGGAAATATATGGCTAAGAATGCAAGTTACTTACTAATGAATAGTATATTGATCACTATAATTATTGCAACATTATTTTTCTTTTTTTATAAGGTGTCCAAAGCTACCAACTTGAGCATTTTTCTCTTAGGTCAGATTTCTTTATCTTCTTCAAATAAATCATAATCTCATGAGAGAAATCTTAGATCAGAAATCTTAAATCTTAATAATATCTTTCTTTTACCTTTCTTTAAAAGTTTTAGTCAAAGCAAGAGGTTGATTGTATGTTAGCAAGCCAAGAAATTGTGGAGTATTATAATTGAAAAGGTGATATGGACACTAAGTGAAATTTTAGTAAAAGATTTGTGAAAAAATAGCTACCCAGGTGAATTTTGAAATGCATGAAAATATGATGGAATCACTATAAACTGCTTATGTTTAAAATTCTTTCATTTAGTATAACTGCTCTTTATACTTTTGTTCAAATATAGTTAATATTCAATTGATTATTGTCAATAGTATCATTATTATTTCTATCCATTGAGACTTAAATGATAAAAACCATATTGTTCATTATCTAATTGTTGGAAAAGCCATTTGTTAATACTGTTGAGAAATCACTTCGAGTCAAATGATAGTAAGTCTTAACTTTCTATTGAACCTATTGATATTGAATACTATTTGATGATTATTAACAAGGCATTGGGCTAATTGCTTGCTATAATCCTTATTAAGCTCCTTACCAAGCCACTGACTATATGCTTGACATAATGCCTTTGCTAATAAGGAAAAATCTATTATACTGTGTGTACTGGTGACTCAACAGATACAGTCTAAATTATCAATGTCCTGCCTAGGCAGTGCTTTAAACCCTATGTGTATCTTTGGCCAAGCATATATAACTGCTTATGAAGGGAAAAGTTACTATGCTTACTGTTTAACATTGTTTTGGTGTACTACTAGCTATTTTATTCTATGAAAGCATACTAAATCTTTGATACATGTTCGTTCTTAGCATGTATTGTATTGTTTATTGCCCTTTATAGTTTGATAATTATTGTGCCATATAATCATTGTTCATCTAAGAACCCAAGAGATTATGCATTTCTTAATTCATTGATTTGATGTCTCATCCCCTAGTCTATGGTTCCAATTAAGTGAGCCGAAGAGAATAGAGATGGAGATAAATGAATTTCAAATTCCTTCTTCATTAAAGCCATCACAAATGTATGGTTTTAAGAACTTTGTATTGTAAATACTGTTGTAACTATTAAATCATAGATGCTTTATATAGATTGAGAACATCATTGTATATATTATTAAATTGAAATGAAATGAAAAGTTATGTAATTTTCTCATAATTGTATGATGATGTTGTAGATTTCATACGATTTAGTCTCGGTTAACACTGGATTCTACAGTGATGTGGTCTTAAACTTACCCACACTCTACAACCATCACATCTTTGATTTCCAAGAGATGAGAATATCAATTTTTCTCCTTTCATATCTTTTTAAATGAATAATTAGGCCACTTGTTAAGCATCTTTTTTAAAATTCTTATTAATGTGCTTATTTTGTAATTTGAATAACTCACATTAATATGAAAGAGAGTTTTTGGTTATGGGCAAAATTTAATTACATGTCAAAAAAAATTGAGAAATAGAACCATCATATTTTATTCATTCTCAATAGCTATGAGATGATCATTTTAGGGTGATCCTTTTGTCGACGGATGCTCCTGTCACATTTGTAGTCTCTGAATGATGAGAACCAACTACGTAGCATCTACATCGAGAATTTAAGTATCGTATATATCATTAGTCTGATCTTTTTGTAAGAGCTACTCGTGATTGCAAAATGAATATATTTATCATAAAAGATTTATTGTTTCTGACCTTGCTTCACCTTAATTGTTATTTGAGCAAGTAAAAGTTATGTCCTAGTCCGAGTAGATATAGCATTTCTCTTCTCAAGAATAAATTCAACCTTGCATGTAAATTAAAAAGAAAATAATAATAATAATAATAAATAAATAAATAAATAAAAAGACACTGTACGTATTTACTAAATTTATTGATTAAAAAATAAGATAAATCAACCATAAAAATTCAAAATTATAATTATGCTTTTAAATACTTAATTGTCATAATAACCATTAAAAATATATTTATGGTTTAGGTTATGAGTTTTTAAAGTGAAAATAATAGAAAATAGGATAAAAATAACAAATTATATTGTCCTCATTTAATTTGTTAGAATGGTCATAACGTTATGTTTATGATATATGTTACAATTTTTTCAAATGATAACAGTTGGAAGATTATATTTTTTAATATTATTATTAATAAAAGCATATATTTATGTAATATTTTTATTACATGTTTATTATTATTTTTTTATATTTTTAAAATAAAATTCTCATATCACATTGAATTTTTAGTATATTAAAAAAAATAAATTAATTTTTTTTCAAGACAGTACTTTCATGTAAAAAAATTATATTTTAAATTGACATAAATATACATATACACGGTAAATACTTTATAAAAATATTAAAATATATCCATATATAAAAATATAAAGGATAAGGTGTAAATATATTCTTAATATTTATTGTAAAGTGTAAATTGACCTTTTATGTTTTTCGAGATACAAATATACACCTCAAATTTTTAAAATCCGTGATCGTCCTTATTGTTAACCATTTTATTATTTCATTTAATCTCCGTTCATGAGACCAACTTTAAGTCCTATGTGTGTTTAATTAGTAATTAAATAATAATAAAATAGGCCTTTGTGTCTCGGAAGTAGCTTTTTAATATAAAAACAAAATAAATTTCTTCTATTGAATTTCATTAAAATAAATAAAAAAATAATAGATAAAAAAATAAAAAATTAACACTAAAAATACCCTCACTTGCACATCACTCCCTCAGCCATCTCCTTACATCTTTCTTACAACAACATTGACGATCCAAACAGCGACAAAGAAAAGCAAATCAACTATAAGAGTCGTGAATCAGGGTAGCCACTACCTGTGATGGCTACTGATAGTTTTAAATCTAGCTCAATGGTTAAGCTCCTGATGGATCAAGCATCGTTCGAGCTCACGATTCTAGCCTCCTTTAGTGGCAATTTCATTTTAATTTCTTTTCTGGATTTGAATGGCATATGGTATAAAATTTAGATGCAATTTTATTGTTTGTCTTCTTTATCTCATGCATCATTCACTAAAATACACACACACACACACACACACACATATATATATATATATATATATATATATATAAAATCACCTCTAGAACATGTCAGGAATTAGAGAAAAATTATTTTGGATAATAAATTTAAAAGAATTTATGCAAATTCAAGAAAGAATCACTAACATAAGCATGCATTTTAATGACTAAATTTAGAGACTAAAAAATTTATTTTCTAAATAGCAACTAAATAGGTGACTTAGCAATTGATTTAAGGAGATTGAAACATTTCATAAATTTAGCAATTATTTTGCGACTATTTAGTCGCTAAAAATGCCAGTAAAAAAGGTGCGATGATTTGCTATTACATGTTAGTCGCTAAATGGAAACTAAATGCAATCTTATTGCTAAAATGTGACAATTTTGGCAGGAGAGAGATATTTCATAGCGCGAATGATTGAACGAGTGGTGACTCATCTATTAATCGCTAAGTTATTTTTTTAATTGAAATTTTAATTTTAACATTAGCTATTGGGTTTGTAGTCTCTAATTAGCGACTAAATTTAATGAGTAGGCTGGGTCATTAAATTCACATTTGGATGCATAGATTTAAATTTGAAATTTAGATTTTGAATCTTATATTTCAAATTTATGATTTGAAATTTATAAATTTATAAATCTCTTGTTTGGGAAGTATAAGGAATTTGAAATTTTAGATTAAATTTTCCTTCTTACATTTCAAGATCCCATTAATAAAGAACATTTTAATTTTACACTTTCTGCGGAATGTAATCTAACTTTAAATCCTTATTTTAATCTCTAAAGTCTAAGTTTCAACTATTAGACCCTTTCTCTCTCTTTTATTTTTGAGCATTCTCCAACTAATTACATATATAAATTACCATACATCATCAAATTATACCTCAAACCCAAGTTTCTCTAAAGCTAAGAACTTCATTGCAAATTTGCAATTAGATGTGCATTATAAAAATCAAACAATAATTAAATGAAGGCGTGGCAACCCTTCATCAAGCTTCGAGCATTCTAGTTTATGAATACAAATCATGTACTGACACATATATATTATGAGAGCTTACTACATAAAGAAGAAGAAATATGTAACCAATGCAGGAAAATCTCTCACCGAAACTTTTTGCAAGCTTCAATTGTCTACAGTCACAAACACGATCAATAAACAAATTATCACTTAAACAAAATTAATTAAGTCCAAAACAATCTCTTCTAAAAGTAGCAGCAGTTAGCAAGGTCAAAATAGGGGGCGATACCTATAAAACACATTCACTTAAAAATTTCCTCCACATTCTTAGCTGCCAAATACATTAAGGAATATCCCACAATGGCAAGAAAGCCAAGCATGTGCCTTTTGTGGCAAGCGGTGATCAAGGATTGAGTAAAACATGATTTGGTGAAATTTTGATTTTGTTAAGGAACAATTAGAGTGAAGAAAATCGAGAAGCAGAAATTGAACAGTAAATTTAAAATAACTAGTTAAAAAGAATAATTTCAAATTCTAAATTTTTAGGCAAGTAAATTTTATTGTATATTCGTCTCAAATCTAAATTCACCCAATTTTAGTGATCCAAACAAAGGATTTGGTCCAAATCCAAATTCATGATCCAAACCCTTGCAATGCAAAAATATCATTAATGAAATGATGTAGTTTCATTCATAAATTAAGTAGCAATGAGTTTGGCGATTAAACTTTTTAGTAGCTAATTTCAAATTATCTTAAAAATTGACTAATATAACAATAATTTTATTAAAAAAATTTTAATTCATTTAATTTTTATTAATTTTAAATCATGTCATATATTTTAATAATATAAAAAAAAAAAGTAAATAGAATACAATATAGAAAATATTTTAGCATTCCTCGTGTGTTGTGTGTGTATATATATATGGAGAGAGTGAGAGAGAGAGATACAAAGTATCACATGGGCATGCCACTTGCTGATTTGCATTTGCATGCGAGATGCACAATGTGTACCACACCTGACTCCCACTTCAATAGCAGCTGTGTTCCATGCTTCATTTTTCTTCCAATATTTTATTATTGCCTTTCTTCCATATGGTTTTTTTTTTTTTCCAAAATTCTTTGATTTCATAAAGTTCATTAAAAAATCTTTATTTATATTTTGTGAAATATATCATTTCTTTTATGGCTCTTGACAGGGACTAGGTTCAACTTCATATGAACTTTACTAGGTTGAATTTGATCAACAACTTTAATTTGGGTTAAATATGGATTTTGATAAATTTAACTTATATATATATATATATATATATATATATGATTTTTTTAATCACATTTATAATAAATATTGTTAAATTTTTTATTTATTTATATTTTTTATAATAGTTATATTAGAATGAATTTATATAATAATAATTATACTATATATTTATTATTTTATTTTTATCAAATACATAAATTTATTTTAACAATCATTAAATTCATATATTGTAAGATAATACCTAATAGAAGTGAATTTAAAATTTTAATTTTAGCAAATAAAAAGTAGATTATCAATTTTAACTAAAAAAATAAAAATGGGCCAACTCAAATTTACCCTAAAATTTATTGGAGGAAATTACACCTTTTTTTTTTACAAAAAAAAATCATTTATACCATTCTTTTATTTTTTTTAACATTTTAATCATCTTTTATTTCTTTTATAAGCTATTTTTTCCATTTGTTTTCGTTTCTATGCTCTTTTGTGTTTTGTTGGTTCTTAACAAAATTAAATGTTTCTCTTCCTCTGCTCACCACGATAATGCTTATGAAACGGCTGAAACAACTAGCTCTTTCGCTGATTCAAGTTCTAAATTACTTTGTGCTCCTCCATATCATCACATTTAGCTGAATTTTCTTGAGCATTGATGTCGGTTGTTTCACGAACAATCAAAATTCATTGTTTACACGGCTCCATCATCTTTATTTCTGGAAATTTTGTGTGCCCCTAGGAAATTCTTAGAAGCCATTTTCAAGCAGAGAGAGGGGAAATTTTTAATTATTAGTATTTCTTTTTTAGCTAAGGATGGTAAGTTTGGTTTAGTCTCATAGCTGGTGGGCCATGGATTTGTGAAAGAGAGAATTTTTTTTCTATTGTTGTATTTGTATGAATTATTGGCATTTAGCAACCTCGTTTAGTATGGCAAAGAAGAGTAACTCACTTCTTATTTTTATATTTTACTTTAATTTTATTTGTAGTGCCTAAGTTTTGAACAGGTCTATTGACTAGTTGCAACAAATAACACTTTTGCTTGTATTTTTTATAATATTTAATTGTAAGATAAAAAAAAATTATTATTAAATATTTTATACATTTAAAATAATTGCATCAATTTTTAAGAATCATTTCACATAAAATACATTTGAGTATTAATATACCAAATATGGGAAATAATATATTAGTGTTATACCAATTATGTATAAATATATGGCAACTGTATACCAAATATTAAATATATACTATACATATACCAAATATATATGTAATGTATACCCCATATATATACAAAACATATACTAAAAATATACTAATTTTTGGGTCTATTCTTTTGTGAACAAATTGAAAAAAAAAATACCAACCATATACTATTTGCTAAAAAAAATATTAAACACATACTAAATGTATATTACATTTTCATTTTCATATACGTATACTATTTACTGATATTTTATCATTTTAATTTTTCAAATTTTTAATGTGTATTTATTAAAATAGTTACAGATACCAAATATATATTTAACGTATACCAAATTTTGGTATACATATACCTGTGAATTTTGCATCTTGATCATCTAGCCGCACCTTGGTACCTGTTAAGTTTAATGTGCCACACAGAGATATTACGGTGATCTCATTAACCGGTTAAAGAGTGAGGGTTTGGAGACAACGCCCCTGAAAAAAAAATTTTTAACTTTCAATTATATTGATACCTAAACATCCAAATTTCCTAAACTCCAAATCAACAACCAATCTCTCTAAAAAATAAAAAAAAAGGCAAAGCTAAGACTCCAGGCTGGCATGGATCTGCGCAAATGCACGACAACGGCACTAGCATGGCCCGGATCCGCACTAGGTTCGGCTAGGATCAGTGCTGGTGGTCCCCCTTTCAGAGCCAACATGTCCATTTTGCCCTTTTCAGCCAAATTTTTAGCCCTACCCTTTTGGGTCTTTTCACATTTTAAATCCCTAAACTACCATCATCAACTTTTCTTATAAATACCCCCGTCCTTTCTTCTATTTTCCTCACCCCTTGAATTTGAGTAGATTGCTATCATCAAATTCCTCTCTTCTTCACCATCCAACCACTCTCTAATCTTTTTAACTAATCTCTTTAATTAATTAATTATCTCACCCTAACCAAATTAATTAATCTTTTTAATTAACTAAAACTCTTTTTTAAACTAAAATTAATCATTTTTTCTCAAAATCAAATTAATCATTTTTTTTTTCAAACCACCCTTTGTCCAAATTAATCTTTTTAATTAATTAATGATCAAATAATAAAATTAATTAATCATTTTAATTAATTAATTAATCTTCTAATCAATCCAATCACCTAGTCCTGATAAACGGAACTTCGGTCTAGTAAATCCCTCCGCTCGATAAAAGCAAAGGTATCATCCTTTTCCTCTAAACTACAAAACCAAATCAAATCAATCATTCCAATCAATCCCTAAACCCTTCCACTTAATCGTGGAATAAACTACATGGATTTTGATTCCTATTTAATAGGGTACGTAGGCATGTTTGGAATTTAAATCCAAACCTCAAATTCAAATCTCAATCAATCACCTTTCCCGTTTTATTTTCCAATTAATTAGTATATTTAGTTGATTTAATTGTTCTGGAATTAAGGAGCGATTATGTGGTTTTCTTATAATCCATAAGGACTAGAGGGAACACTCTCCTTAATTTGTGGATGTTTTACTTAATTGCTCTTTAATTTTCCCATATATTCGTATTACATTTATGATTGTCATTTAATACTTGTCATTCATTAAATTAATTTTTAAAGTCAAATTAAACTTAAGAGCCAATTTTAGATTATTTAACCAAAAATCTAGTCCCTAAGCTCAACTTGGTTCGAAAACTAGTAATTTTTATCTTTGGATAAATTAATTGCAAAATCAATAAATTGGAGTCACAAATTAGGTTTTTCCTTAATTTTTCATTTAAAATAAATTAGGGTGGCAACTCCTAAATCCTTTTCAAAATCAAAAATCAATTTTCTAAACTATAGTCGTTCCAATCATTAGCACCGAAACTCGTTTCATGACCTCTTAAAAATCGCTCGCCTTTCCTGAAGGAAAATTTCCCTCGAGCGAGGGAGAGCCGTTTGGGCAAGGTCTCACAGTTGACAACTCCATTGCGGACTAGTTACCACCCTTTTTTAAAAAGGAAAGCAAATAAGAGGATTACTATTTGATTAAGGAAAAAATTTTTCAAAATAATCTCCATTTGGCTGATTAAGTATTGTTTGACTTTCATGCATCACTTTGCATAATAAAGTCTCATTACCTACCTTAGCTTTAGGAAAACTTTTGGATGGTGAGTAGTATTGGCTCGACAACTCTTTTTGAGTATATTGGGAGATAGCAAAAGCATTCCACCCCGTGACGAATCCTCAATAATTTCGATGGTGTAATGAGCAATCAATATTATTGAACCCACGCAAGACTCCTTGCTTTAAATGTGATTAAGTATATCGATGCTCTAGTGGGACGAGGACCCTAAACTAAACCACCCTTCACCTTTATACATATAGTTGCCTTAGCCTTTGACCTTAGGCTCTATGAACCATAATGATTGTGTACATATTCATGAAACATTTTTTGGCATGCATCATGTCATAATCAAACATACATAACATGTAAAACTTGACAAGATAAAATCCAAATACCTCAAAGACCCAAGTCAATGGTCAGTTACCTCCAAACACGAAACCTCACACACTAACCCTAGCAACCTGTTAAACTTGGTGACTAACCATATGGAGGGAATGATTTTCCCAACATACCATTATATTCATCTCTTTTTCTTCACAATTATGTATTCTTACCCATTTTTCTATTTTCAAGGTATCTATGGCCAACACCTCTAACTTTGATCAAGATGCCATGAGCACTTTCTTCACCAGCCTCCTCAAGAAACAAGAGAAAACCTTCCAAACTATACTCACCACCACCCTTAAAACCTAAGTCGACTCATTCATCAATGCTCTTAATGTCCAGTCTACCACCTTTACTAATGCCCTTAACTACTAATGCCAATTCATCATCAATGAGGTCAAGAAAATGATCAATGCTACCATCACTCCTTCTCCGGCTCATTTGAGCCAACTTTCACTCAAGCTGAAACTAGCCATGCCTCCACTTTCACTCCTCATATTATCAATCTCACCAATAAAGGAAAAGCACTAGAAACTCCAACCTCTGCAGCTTTGGATCTGAATGCCACTACCCCCACTCCTACTGTGAATCTTTTTCAAAATGGAGATTTCTCTAACTTCCTTAAAGTAAAAAAAATTGATGGAGAAATTTAAGGCCATAGAAAGAACACTCAAGAACATCAAGAAGCATGATGACATGATAGATCTTGACTCCCTGACTCTCTTCCCAAATGCATAGGTTCTACCTAAATTCAAAATGCTAGTCATGGACAAGTTTAATAGCACCATATGCCTTAAAACTCACCTCAAAATGTGTATGGATGCCATAAGTCTATTTGGTGTGAATGACAAGCTCCTTGCTTAGTTATTCCAACAATCCTTGACCGGAGCTGCTATCAAGTGGTTACTAGATTTTGACCAGAACCACAAGAAGACTTGGGATGACCTATGCAATTCATTTGTCAAGCAATACCACTATAACATTAAGGTGGATGTCACTTGCTGAGATTAAGAAACCACTAAGCAAGGTCAAAGAGATTCCTTCATTGTGTTCCTTACAAGGTAGAGGGCAAATGCAACACAAGTGGTGAACCATCCATCCAAAGTAGAGAAAATTGATATTATCATCAAGAACCTCCTTCCCTAGTACCAGATGCATCTGCAAACACAGTACCTCCCTAACTTCAAAGCTGTCATTGCCTGCCTCTAAGATCGACCATTTGATTCAATTGAGACGAATCAAGGATGAATCATCTAGTTTGAGGTACCACAAGAACAATAATTACACCACCAACTCTGTCACCCAAAGAGAAAGGGAGGTAAATACTATCTCTTATCACTAGACGATGAGGTTAGAAGTAAGGAGGACTTTTTTCAAGCTAGGCATGCCCCTCAGCATCATTTACAAGAAGCCTTAGAGGCTAATTTGGTTAAGCACTTAGAACCATGACCTCCTCTAAACCCCTTACCCAAAGGATACAATGCTAATGAGATCTACGACTATCATCAAAGGCCAAGGCATTAAACTAATGCATGCAAGGCTCTAAAGCACAAAATTCAAGACCTTATTGACAACGGAGACATCATTGCTCCCAAACCCAAAGTCTAGCACCTTTTCTAAACCATTGAGCTCACTCGACTATCTCAAACTTCTCCCAATAATTGGCACTTTGAGAAGAATGTTGCCCTGTTGTGCTCCTATCCAAATCATTTAAGTCTATGTATAAGTCTTCTAAGTATAGGTTCGAGTCATTTGAGTTTGTGTTTAAGCCACCTAAGTCTGAGTTTAAATCAGAGTCTTTTGAGTCTGTTTCTACTAAATCTTTTTTTGAATTTAAGTCTGTCAGGTCTTGTCCCTTTAAGTCTGTTTTTCACCTTCTAGGCTTTCTTTAATGTAACTATTGATAAGATTTTATCAGTAATAAAAGTTTAAACTTTCTTATTCGCTTTAATTTTTTCTAATTCATCATTGAATGGGACATCTAAAAAAGGAAAACAAAACAAAAAAAAAAAAAGCTAAAAAATTAAAAAAAAAAACAAAAGAAAAAAAAAAGGCAAAAGAAACAATTAATTATGGCATAAAAAATCACCGTATCAACTGTTCTTCATTGAAACCCAAAGACTTGGTAAGGATAGATCCAAGCATTAGAGTTCACAAATTAAGACTTATATACACAAGAAGCCTATCCAACGAAGCTGCAGAGAGCAAAGCAAAGGGCATCATGACTAGTTGAAGGCCATTGACAAAAAAAAAAAAAAAAAAAAAGAGAATGGATGCTCTATACAAAATTCAAAATTATTAATAAAGACCTTGGGCACTTCATCAAGAAGGTGAAAGACAAGTTTTTGCACGAAGGAAAAGATCAAAACATTTATTCATGATATGAAAGGAAAGTTCAGACTAAATTAGGCAAGACCATACATGCTCAAGAAGATTCTATCCGACGGAGGCACCATCTTCATAGATGTGGACAAAAGCGAATTTTTCCATCTTGGCAACCTGGATCAGTTGAAGCGACATATCATCCGAAGATGACATCTGCATTTCATTTATATTTTTCATGCATCTGCATAAAAACTATATGGAATTGATTCTTCTTAAAAGAAATGACTAAAAAAGATGATGTAAGGGATATATAGGCAGTCTGACTCGGGTGCAGTCCAAATCATAATATAAAATATTTTATTTGCATCACATTCTTATTTTCTCTATGTCTAATATATCATTCACTTAATTCTTTTGCCTAAACCAAAAGAAAAAGAAACAACAAGAAAAAAAAAAAAAAAAAAAAAAAAAAAAAAAAAAGAATGCTCACTAAGCTGAAAATCTAAAAAGGCGGCTTAGACAAAAGCTAGAGCAAAAATAAAAAATATCTCATTTAATGGTGATCAAATTTTGTAAAATACAAATCGATCATTATGACAAAAAAAAGGATAGCCCTTTCAATGTCATCTATAGCTTATCCTATATTGTATAGTCATGTCAACCTATAAATTTCCTAAATAGAAAGAAAAAGAGTCATGTCTGAAGCCATAATAGCCAATCCTCCTAGGGTGCACACTCCTTATGCCCTCATCAGAGTCAGAGTCCATCACGATCTCTTAAAAAGGCCACATCCATTCTCCTAATGTCTATAGCTCCCTCTGTCGTAGTAGTAGAAGTACTAGATCACCACAACAGTGTTAGAAATCCTCCTTTGAGTATCAATAGTTCTAGAACTACTCCCAGAAATCCTTCTCTAATAGTAGTAACTTGGAAACTGCTCTTTGCCATGGCAACTAAAATCCTCTTCTACATTCTTAAAAATACAATCCTCCTTCCAGCATTAACTATAGTAGTCCTTCTCTAAACCTCCAATGTAGTGTCTCCTCTATCCCCATCACCGCAGTCTGAGTCACCAATTCAACCTATAGTTATTTTTTTAGTCTTCTCTATAAGCCCAGTAACCCCTCTGTCTCTACTATTACTCATATTATCTCTAACTCAACTGCATCACCCTCTATTCCCTTCAGCAGGGTAGCATGGTACTCTCTCTCTCAACTAGCCAAATCACTATTATTAACCCATCTGCCACTTCTCTTTGTGGTCCTAAATGAAATCCCATAATGAACAACATGATAACTTTTTTAGCCAACCCCTCTGATAGCTCCAATAATGGAAGTTGTGATCCGCTCAGACTCTAAGAAAGGAAAACTAGGGGCACATCTTAAGGCTACCTCATCTGCCTCAAAACCCTCATCCCTTGGTGGAAGGTCATTTAAACCAAACCCAACAAGTAAACCACTCAACAACCATGGCCTTCAGTAATGAAATATCCAATCCCTTACCATTGGCAGTGCCAAAATGTGTCCTCCGTGGCAAGCTACAAGCAACCATCCTATTTGATCTTTGACCAAGCCTCAACAAGGCACACTTACAAAATAAACCATATAGACACTTATAAAGCACCATTAATAAAAAGGGTAAGAATAGAAAAAATTTTCTGACCTAGAGAATAACTGGGGAGACAATCCATCTCTCCAAATCCCGAACAAAGCAATTGAGATTTATCAGTGTCTCTGCCAACACCACTCTAACCATAAAATGTCTGTATTTCATCTATAATACCAATCCTACCACTTTGGCATCATCCAATCAGTAGACTCATGAAATAGGTATCTAACTCTCAAACAGAAAACCAAGGCTCTCATCTTGAGTCTCTGCCCCCTCACATCTCCCTGGTCACTGAGATCATGGAACTTCTCAATCACAGCTGTCAAATTCACCTGATAATCACCAACCACCATCTAACTTGCAACATCTTGAGGCAAGTCCAAAAAAACCCTTGAAAAATCCAGGATATGCCAAACTCTAAGCTTCGGCACCACTAGAGCTACCTTCAAGTCTTAGCCAAGCCATAGTACTAAACTCTTCGAGAAAAAGTATAGCTCCTTCTTAACAGTTCCAAAATAGAAAACGCGGGCCAATGGATCCCAAAACTTGAAGCAAGCCTTCAGAAAAATCTCAATTGACTTGAACTCCTCATAATGCCACCGTGGCAACTATTCTATACTAACCCAAGTTGAGTTTCTCAATCTTGTCAAGTTTCTCAGTCCATAAATGCATAAGCTGAGCTAATAGCCTCTCCAAAATGCAGTACTTCCTCAAAATTGATCGAGACCTCCTAAAGTTGAGTAGTGCCTTTTTGAAGCTAAACGATACATTTCCATATCTAATTGATGAAGTATGACTTTCAGAGTCCTTTTAATTTTAGCAAAGTTCCTTTAAGCCTTTTAAAAGGCCTAACCCTTCATATTCAGAAGCCTAAGTTTTCTCATTGCAACCAAAATCTTTTTAGAATCTGTCGAGCTGACTCACCATTGGTAGAAGCTCTCCTCCTACCAAAATCTTGTCAGAATCTCTCGAGCCAACTTGCCACAGGCTGAGGCTCTCCTACTAAAATCTTTTCAGAACCTCTTGAGCTAACTCACCATAGGCCGGCTCTCTCTTTACTAAAATTTGTCAAAATCTCTCAAGCTGACTCACCACAAGTTGATGCTCTCCTTTCACCAAATTATGTTATTTGAAATTCTCTTTCACCTATGAGTGTTTAGAAATGGTCACCTAGACATCCATTTGGTTCTTTTTTCCATCTCTTTTATCCAAATCCATCAATTCCATCAATAAATATCTAAAAACGATCACCTAGACATCCATGTGATTCCTTTTTCCATATCTTTTATCCAAATCCATCAATTCCAATCATAAATATTTAGAAATGATTACCTAGACATCTATATGGTTCCACTTCACACATCTTTTACCTGAATTCATTGATTCACCCAAAATATCTAGCCACTAGCCTAGATATCCCTTTACTCCATTTTCCTAATTTCATTTATCAGCCACATTTTCCACCCAAAAATGTTTACGAATAATTGCTTAAACATCTCTATAGTTCTTTTTACCGTCTTCCTTTTTCAATTATGTCTCTTACCTAAATATGTCCAAGCACCAACCTAGACATCACTTTCGTTTCTTATACTATCCCAACTCTTGGGTTCACTATCATCAGAATTCTCTGACAGACAAGACAATTCTAATGAGAGAGCAACTATGAACTCTTAATTTTGCAATCTCATCGTTCAACTGCACCTTGACACTTGTTAAGTTTAACATGCTTCACAGAGCCATCACGGCGATTCCGCTAGTTGGTTGGGGGGGAGTACCCCGAAAGAAATTTTTTAGCTGTCAATTATATTGCTATCTAGACATCCAAATTTCTTAAACCATAAACCAATAACTAATCTCTTAAAAAAAAAAAAAAAAAAAAAAGCTGAGTCGTGCTAGGCTAGCCCGGATCACTAGGCATGGTGCAAATATGCACTAACTTCGGTGCAAATCCATGCCAATGGTCCCTTTTATGCCAAAATGTCCATTTTGCCCTTTTCAGACTAATTTTTAGCCCCTTTTAGGTCTTTTCATTATTTCAATATCTAAACTACTCTCATCCACTTTTCTTATAAATACCCCCCTCAATTCTTTCATTTTCTGTAGCCCTTAAATTTGAGTAGATTGCTATTCTTAAATTCCTCTCTTCTTTTCTCTCTAACCACTCTCTAATTAATTAATTAATCTTTTTAATTAATTAATTATCTCACCCTAACTAAGTTAATTAATCTTTTTAATTAATTAAAACTCTTTTTTAAATTAAAATTAATCACTTAATTAATTCATTAATTAATTAATAACTTTTTCTCAAGATCAAATTAATCTTTTTTTTAAATTCACCCTTTGTCCAAATTAATTAATTAATATTTTTTTATTAATTAGTCCATTCATCCATTTCATCATATTAATTAGTTAATTAATTAATTAATTTCCAGTCAATCCAATCATTCGGTCCTGATAAAATGGAACTTTGATCCAGCAAAAATAAAGGTATGAGCCTTTTTCTCTCACTCACAAATCCAAATTAAATCAATCAATTCCTTATCCCCTCTACTTAATTGTGAAACGAACTACGTGAGTTTTAATCCTCATTCAATAGGGCACGTAGGCACATTTGGAATCTAATCCAAATCTCAATCAATCACTTTTTCCCTTTTATTTTCCAATTAATTAGTATATTTAGTTGATTTAATTATTGTGGAATTAAGGAGCGATTATGTATCTTAGAATTCATAAGGATTAGGGGAAACACTCTCCTTAGTTTATAGATGTTTTATTTAATTGCTCTTTAATTTTCTCATGCATTCATATTACACTTATGATTGTCATTTAATACTTATCATTTATGAAATTAATTTTCAAAGCCAAAATAAACTAAAGAGTCAAATTTAGATTATTTAACCGAAAATCTAGTCCCTAATCTCAACTTGGTTCAAAAACCAGTGATTTTTATTTTTGGATAAATTAATTACAAAATTAATGAATTGGAGTCATAAATTGGATTTTTCCTTAATTTTTTCATTTAAAATAAATTAGGGTGGCAAATTCTAAATCATTTTCAAAATCAAAAATCAATTTTCTGAACGATAGTCGTTTTAATTATGAGCACTGAAACTTGTTTCATGACCTCCTTAAATACCGTTCACCTTTAATTAAGGCAAATTTCCCCCAAGCAAGAGAGAGGGGAGTTCGAGCGAGGTCTCACAATACTATTTATTATTAGTTTATCTTTTAAATTTTCTTAAATTTGTAAACTGTATATATAAAAAGTAGTTATAGATATCAAACTTATATTTAATACATAATATATTTTCATATAGGTATACCATTTACTATTATTTTATATTTTCAAATTTTCAAATTTGTAATTTATATACGTTAAAGTAGTTGCAAATATCAAATATTTATTTAACATATATCAAATTTTAGTATACTTATATCATTTACTATCAGTTTATACATATATCTTTTTAATTTTTTAAATTTGCAATCTATATATATAAATTAGTTAAAGACACTAAATTTACACCAGATTTTGGTTATAGTATACTATTTACTATGTTAGTCTATCTTTTTATTTGTTTTCAAATTTGCAATCTGCATATATTTAAAATAGTTGTAAATACCAAACATATATTTAACGTATACCAAATTTTAGTATAAGTATATCATTCACTGCTAATTTATCTTTTTAATTTTTTCAAATTTGATATATATATATATATATATATATATATATATATATATATATATATATATATATATATATATATATATATATATATATATATATTAAACTTGTTGCAGATATCAAACATTTACTGAACATATACTAAATTTTCATATACATATACTATTTACTATTAGTTTATCTTTCTATTTTTTTCAAATTTGCAATATATATATATTAAAATAATTGCAGATACCAAATATATACTTAACGTATATCAAATTTTAGTATATGTATAACATTTACTGTTACTTTATCTTTTTATTTTTTTTTTTCAAATTTGCACCTTGCATATGTATAAAGTAATTGTAAATCCTAAACATATACTTCACGTATATCGAATTTTCCCTAAAATTTTATTTTATATAAGTGGACCTAAATAGATTGAGTTTAAACAATAATTTTTCATTAGTAATGACCTAAAATTTTTACTAACACTTATATTCAAAAGTTTTATTTATTTTGTTAAAATTATCCTCATATTTTTAAAAATTAAGAGATTTACATAAAATTATAATAGAATTGAGGTTTAATGATGAATAATAAAAATAAACGATGAATAAACATTAATTATACATTATTAATTTATTATTATATACTATAAAGTTCAAAAGTGGTCATGATACATTGATCTCCATGCCTCATTGGGACCCAAACTTGTGCCGAATTATAAAGGAAAATTTTGATTAATATATAAGTTTTGATTTAGAATTTTTTCCCTTTTAGTTCTTAAAATCATTCAATTATATATTATAAGATTTTTACATATACTATTTAACTCCGTAAAAAATTCTGAGTTCTTTACAATTTTGTATTATAAAATATAGTCAAACTAATGGTTGAGAGTGATTCCTTGCACTACAAGAAAAATAATAATTTGGCATGAAGCTAAATTGTTCCTAAAAGTATAAAAATCGTCACTAAAGGTATAACGTATGAAATAAAAACATCACAGGAGACGTTGCAATATCCAAATGGCTGATAGTTATTATGGATGAAATTTGAAAAATGTCCCTAAACAACAAACTTTTAAGATGAAATAAATTGTCATATATTCTCATTGACTTAGTACACCACTGCTGTTTATTAACAAAACATTTCATCCCTAAAATAAATTGTTTAGGGACATTTTTAAGTTTCACGTCTCAAATTAATTTTTTTGGGGACATTCTTTTTGTGCCTTAAAGCCTATATTTCAAGGACGTTTTACTTATCACATCCCTAAAAACTTTATTTAGGAACATTTTTGTTGTGTTCCATATAAGTTCTTTTTGACACAATCTCTGTTTTGTCACTAATATTTTTTTTTTAATATCATTTCATTACATTTTGTTTTATTATTTTTTTTTCTTTTTTCTCTTTATTGGAAAAATAGGAAGATATGAACTAAGTGCTCCAAAAGATATTAAGTACACACAAAATAACAAAAGTACTTCATCATTGAATAAACTTTGATTCATTCAAATTGTACTTAGACAAATATACGTTGAAAGTAGCAAAATCATGTTGCTCAATTGTACTTAGACAAATATAACTCAATATTAATAAATGTCAAAACCAGTTAAAAACATTCAATATTTTCTCGAAAGTGTTGAAGTCACAAACATGCTTGTGAAACTCACAAAAAGTAGCTAACTGAAGATGACACGTAAAGGACTCCTAGAAAACTCGTGCATTGGTTGTACCTTGTCTCGTTACTGCCATCATTTATTAACTGACATGCATAATTAATGACATAATTAATATTTTACGATCATCATAATTAATATTAACTGATGCATCCATAATTAATTACACATAAAGGCTAACTTCTAAAGATTAGTTCTTTCTGAACCTTCAAAATTACTTTTCAATCATAGCAAGTCAGAAGTAACGTATTACCGCCTTCAATTTGATGAATATTTGATAAACAGTGATCTAAAAACTCTATTCAAAAGTCATGGTGGCCATACTTTCAAAATTACTTAACAATCACTAGCTCATAAAGTAGGAAATATTAGCTTTAGTTCGAAGTATAATCAAAGAATTAAGTGGATTAATTAATTATGATAAACAATAATAAACAAACTTTAGTCAAAGTCGAGCAGCTAGTTAAATAAAACAAAAATGTATTTAACACTAATTTCCTTCAACTATACCCTTATCAATTTCCATAATTTCAATTCCATTCTAAAGAACAAACTCTAATTTTGCCTGTACAAGTGTACGGTAAATATTTATGACTCAAAAGCAGTTAAACAACATAGGAAATTCAGTGTAATATGCAAAATCCTTCTATGTTAATATGTTTGTAATATAAATATTTGACTTGGGCTACTTGGCTAAGAATGCTGACAAAATGTACGGTGGATTACAAAATTTGTGAATCATATATCAATATTTCAATAATTTTGAATGATAAATCTGACATTGTAAAGTGATCTTATGTCATATACCTACAAGTAATTTCAAAGTGAAGTCATATATTCAATATTTGATCGAATCCTTGCAATGATGAAGTTGCAGACTAAAGGCTACTACCCAAAAAATAGTCAAATTCCAAAAGATTAACAAAGAAAAAAAAGATCAAAATAGTCAAATTGCAAATGAGGCTTTCAAGAAGGGTAGAAGCATGGGGTTAGGGGACCTAGACTTCTCTGCAATTTATGAGACTGCGAAGTCTCATAAGAATTAATCCTATATTCTATAGGTATGCTTAAGATTTGTTGATAACCATAAAAGTTGTTAAGCTTTGTGGTTTGTATACAACTTAAAACAATGCAGGAAATTCCTTCTGCTTTAAAAGAAATTTATGTTGCCCAAGAAAAAGAAATTGAATACTCAATAAAAAAAAACCACAGCCATACAATGTACATCAACAAAAAAAAAAGCAAGAAAACAAAATCTACACTAGCTCATCCAAAACCAACAGTTGTTGTGATAAAACAATAGCTATGGACCAACGAAGAGTTAACCTTACAAGATATTAGATATATTATCAGACCTATATCCTTATCCCATTATGCCACTATTCTTTTAAAGGATATATGCGCAAACCTGATACCCTATTCCATTTTCATGTGACCTGCTATACACTTATCTTTTTAATTATATATCCCTATCATTTTTGTGTTAGTTTTCAACTACAAATATTAGTTATAATCAATAAATCACCAACAAACAGTGAGAATAGCTTTAATTTGCAGCCAAAGTTATTATAATTAAGTTTTAAAAAATTATTGTTTTTTTAATAGTCTTCCCATCAGTTGATTATTGTTGTTCTCAATGATATCTGAAAGAAAATAATTAAATTAGAGTGAAAAAAAATCAACGGCTAAAATCTACTAGCAATGCAAAAATTAGTCATAGCAATTAAACAAAGAAAGTGAAAAGAGAATCATTAGAGAAGAAAAGCAAACTTAGAAATCTCTAGAAATTACAAAGAACGAGAGCGAGACTCCTTTATAAAATTGGATCCGATATCACCATATTTCCAATCCAAAAAATTTCCAAAATCAGAAAAGAAACCAATTCAGATTAATGAAGTCAGAAATCAATTGAAATCAAAAATCAACAAAAGAAAAAAAAAACAAAACAAATAGAAAAAAACAAAACTCCTGCCAAGTATCGAAAATGAAATAGCCAAACACCAGAAATAAAATAGACTTACTCCAGTCTGTTGCAAACAATACGGCCTCAGATTAGTTATCATATTTTTGAATGAGAGAGCGAGTGAGTGTGAGACTTAGAACGAGAGTAAGTGAGGCTTTTTTTTTTTTTAAATCAAACTGTGGCCTTTTTGATAACATGCAAGTAAGTAAAAAAATAAAAGTGGGATTGAAAATTTTTTTAGGACATTTTTTTTTCTTAATCATAATAATTAAATTATAATCTATTATTTATTAGTTTTTGGGATGATTTACTAAACGTCGCAAATAATAAAATTTAACTTCCACATCCTTCTAAGACAAATATTGTAAATTCGTCAAAAAATATATATATTCACAAATAGAAAATATATTGTTTAGTGGCCTATTTTCAAAAACGTCACAAAATATAGTTTTATGTATATTCAGAAACGTTTATTGCGGTGTTGTTAATTAATAAAACTTAAGAACATTTTATTTTGCTGCAATTTATGGAGTTTCATCACTCTAACATGGCAAGAAAGTGGGTGAACTGTGAGTAATTATTTGAGATGAAATTTATAAAATGCCCTTAAAACCATCCTATTAGGACGATTATGGAGGGGTAGCAAAATAAATCGTTCCTAATTCCTTGTTTTCTTATACTGTTGCAAGTCATTTCGCTTCCAAGCTTGGGTCCATTCTTCATGACATCTGGAACCTCTCTCATTTATTTCACGCGGTTTCTTGGCATCATGTTTGAGGTGGTGGTAAGTAGGACTATAAGTAGGCTCATCAAGTGGGAGTATTTTAGCTATGCAAGTAGGATACCATGTGTGAAATGAGAGAGAGAGATGCAAGTAGGATACCATGAGAGAGAGAGAGAGAGGAGTATGTTACCAGTATTTTAAAAATCGAATAAGTAATCGAATTATTTATTTATGGATTAATAAATCTGATTGATTAAATTAATAATCAAATTAATTAAATAAAATTTTTTTATTTTTATTTCTTTAATTTTTAATTGATATTTATTAATGAAAATTCAATTGGTTAAAATTACTTAAAAATCAGTATAAAATGGTTAAATCGAAAATCTAATTTTTTAATTAAACTGAACCAAACTAATTATCGATTTTTAATTCAATCAGTCGAACAAGTCAATCTGATTTAATTTTTTAAAACACTGTATATTACCATATAAAAAATAATTTTCAAATTAATGACGATATTTTTGAAAGAATAGTTTTCAGACTGAATAAGAGTTATTTTTTCTATTTTTGGTTAATTTTGAAATTTTTCCTAATTTATTGCAAGTTTAGGACTGAGTTTAGACTGAACTTTAGTTAAAATAATTCGTGCTTAGTTTGAACAGAGTTTAATCAAAATATTTCGGATTAAGCTTTAACCTGTCTCTAACTCTAAGTCAATATGCCCGATCGATTTATAATCTTATTCTTGCCTCAGGGTGGCTTAACTCTTGTTGTTAGTGTAAAGAGATGATATAACAAATATGAAAAGTCAAGACCAACTTTAATTCTAGAATTTTCTATCATATTCTATATTAATCTTCCTCTTCTACAACTTATAGAAAAGTCTAGATAATAATAGTAATAAAACTTAAATTTACCGACATTGAAAGTTGGTTTATCACCGACTACAAGCACTTATTAATAGAACTGTTTAAATGGTCAGTTAAGTTCAAAATTAAATCGAAATAAAAAAAATAAAAAAACTAAAGTTATATTTTATAAAAATCAAACCAAAATTAAATTTCATATAAAATCAAATCGAACCGAACTAAAAAAATTTAGTTCGGTTCAGTTTGGTTAATAGATTTAGACATTTTTTATTTTATATATATATATATATATATATATATATATATATATATATATATATATATATATATATATATTAAACTTCGATCGATTAGGTTTAAACTGAAATTTTTTTACTAAAATCAAATCGAACTAAAATTTAATTTAATTTTTCATTTTAAAAATTAAACCAAAACAAAATTTTTAAAAAACTAAATCAAATCAAACCTAATCAAATCAATTAATTCAATTCAATTTTTCAATTTCGGTTTGATTATACTTATCCTTACTTACAAATTTGGTGCTAGCTAGTCTTCTTTGTGTGCATAGAAACAATAATTAAAGAATAATGCGTGTGGGTGTAAAAGTGAGCGTGTGTGCTGCCAAGTGTGAGCGTGTGTGCTGAGGTGCCGAGTGAGAGAAAGTGTATGTGAAAGTGAAGTAGTTGTATTTAAGAGAAATACTAGTGTGTATATGAGTGTATTAAGTTAGTGTACGCGTGAGGCATTGTGAGGCAAATTTATATAAATAAAAAAATATTTTTTGTTAATCCACCAATAAATTTTATTTGGGTCCACTCTATTTTTTCAACAATTTAGCACAAGAGCTTTACGATCTGGGACCAACGTTTGTGATTAAGAGTTTGAAGAAAAGGTAGTTAAGAATATTGGATTGTGTGTTTATTGCACAATTACTGCAAGTGTATAAGTTGTGCAAAGTAATATAGTGTGTGAATAGAGTGTTGATTTCATAAAAAAAAATTGTTAAGTACCAACTCCTTAAATTATCTCTATTACTTAGAAAAATTAATTTTTTTATGGAAATTGTAATTTAAAAGATGAAAATCTAATAATGTCAATTAATTAAAAATTCAATCAAATATATATGTATATATAAAAAATGCCTATGATTTTGGATTCATCAATTAACTATTTATGCTTAATTTTTGCTTTTCAAGATTGGTTAATTAATATTAGAATTCAAGATTTAATTTCTCTAAATTAAGTGAAATCCTCTCTCAAGACAGATCATTAATATTTACACTATCACTAATTCTATTATCGTGATATTAGACAAAATAATAAAAACTCATTAAGTTCTTTAGAAATTAATTTAATTGTCTCGTAAGAGCACATTTTATTTGTAAGTAATACGTTTCTTGTGTCAATTAATTTACAGTTTTAAATTTGAGTTTCAACTCTCGTTCTTTTACTCAAAAATTCTGAAATCAAGAAATTAATGATCAAGTAATTTCTAAATTAATAACTAAATTAATTGATAAATTTCAATATTAAAATACCAAATCAATTAATAGATATAAACATAAATAATTAATTAATTACACCCAAATCCTAGAAAAATTAATTTAGCTGCTCATATTATTAATGAAAATAAAACACCAAAATAAATTCATAGACAAATTAAATTTCATAAAAGTAATTGAAAATAAAATAGAGACAAATTTTAAAACAAATTCTCAAAATAACTAAGATTAGAAATGAATAATAAAATAAGCAAGAGAAAAATGAAAATCACAGTAATGAAAATTAAATTCCTACAACAATTGGCTTTCCTTGAATCTCCTTGGCTAAATAAATATAAACATAACTCTTTTTTTTTTTTTAAACTCCTAAACTCTCTTTCGTCCCTCCTTATATCTCCCCAGCTCTTTCTATTTATAATAGTTTAGATGCTAACTTTTTTTTTTTTGAACTTAGAAACATGTGCCTTGATTTATGGCACATGTTTTCTTCCGCAAATTAAGTTTGTGCCATAGTGGATTCTCCAAAAGGTGCTTTAGTTGACTCTTTAGTTGCTCCAGTTGTCTTAGCAATATACCTTTTAATCTCTTCCCTACTTCCTTCAATTTCTCAAATCACTGTGTAATGATTTTTTTTTTTTACTTTTTCTTTTTCCTTAAACATTGGCAATAATTTTGTCTTTTTGATTTTTTTTCAATTATTATTTTAATCACATGTTTAAAGTTACACTTTTATTCGATGGTCCATACTGCTTCACTTTCATCCTTTTTAAGCAGTTTATTCATATTTAATCCTCATTTCTTAGCGCAATTTTGTGCATAATTTTATTGCATGACTTCAAAACTCCACAGTAACCTAAAAGAAAAATTAAAAAAAACTGCAAGACACAAGAGAAAAATATAAGATTAAAAAAATAAAAATAAATAAAATACTTGGAATAAATAAATAAAATTTTATATTAATTTCTAAAATTAAATGGATTTTTATCATAAATTGCTCAAGAAAATATAGTTATAATTTTAGGCTAACAAATTCCCCCAAACTTAACTCTTTGCTTGTCCTCAAGCAAAATTAAATCATAAAAATATTTGAGAAAATTTCTACTCACATCATAGGTAAATCAAAAATCTCAAGTAATCACAATGAAATTATTATCTATCCCAAGTCAGAAATTGTTTCACTTAGTTTAGCTATGCAAATAACCAATAATCAAGAAACTGTTGCACTTTAGATAAGCATATACACTCAAATTTATCATAGAAAACCTCTAAACAATGTCTTACAAATAAACTATCTCATATGCACAACATATAATCCATCTCTATTAATGAAATTCATTGCTTTAAAAGAATCAAAAGAATTTTTATTCGGCTTGTAACGTGGCTTTAATGGGGTAATGGCTGAACAAAGTATGAGAAAATTTAGATAAGTGAACTTGTTAAGTGAGATACCAATTATATATCATTATACACAAAAGATTTAAACTAAAATTGGAGTCTCAAACTTCTATATCCATATATCAACACTTTGTATCTCGCCCTTTTTTTTTATATTTATTTTTTTTAAAGGAGATTCCATTCCCTTAACTTACATAACTAATATTTGTTCCTTCTCCCAAACTTGATTTTGAACTACACTTAGAATAAAAATGAAGTGTAAGTAGTTCAAAATAAAATAATAATTATTCTTTTGCACAATACTAAAAATCAATGTCACTTGAAGTTCACTTAACAAAATAATCTCATAAAACAAGGTGGATAAATATAAGGTTTAATAATAACAAGGAAAAGAAAGCTAAAAAATTTAAATTTTGGCTCAAAAGGGTAAAACTAGGGAAAAATACTTAAAACAAGGTGGATATGTGGCTACATAAATAATGCCTAAATCATTTTCTTTTCCCATAATGAATTTAGAATTTCGCCTCAATAGATCACATGAAATATTCTAAGACAGTTAAGGTAAACCTAAGATGAAAAAGTTATAAAAGTCCTCTCTAAATAAGCATACACAATTTCAAAACAATTAATTATCCACATATGCCAAACCAAGCAATTTATTTATTATTATTATTATTTTAAAAAAATCAAGATGGACAATTTTCTCATCGTGAATATGACCATCGTAGATTTTATCATCTTTTTTCCAAAATGTGAGCAAATAAATACAAACATTTAGCATAATTTTCATGAGCAAATTATAATATCAATCCACAAATTTTAGTAATTAATACCAAAATTCACAATCACAAACACACAAAATAAATAACACTTCCCCTATACTTAAATATCACATTATCCTCAACCTCAAAGAAATAAACCAAAAGAAAGAAAATACTCCCTCTTCTAGAAAGTGGATTCCAAGTTGTAAGCAGGACGTCCATTCCACTTCCTTATTTCCTATAATATATCATGAAACAATACTAAAAGCAAGCATGAGAAACTAATCACACAAAAAGAAAATATCATTTTTTTATTTTTATAAAACATCAATTTTGATGTACAAATGGAACAATTCATTAATCCATTAGATACTGAAGGCCATGGTAGCATGACAAGTCAAATTGATGAACATTCTAGAGAGCAATGCTTAGCAACTTCCTTAAGTAATGATGTGCAAGACATGATTAATCAAGCAAATAATTCATGCAAGCAAGATTAAAAAGTTGAGCCCAATTTTCCCAACAATTTCAAATATCCTTCTCTCATGGATAATATCCAAGAAGTGGTTGAAATTGATAGGGAAATTGAAGAGGTATTTGAAAAAGAAAACCCAAAGAAAACTCTTTCAGTTTGTTTAATGAATACAACACCATATCTGCCATATCATAGAGAATATCAACTTGATGACTTGGAAGAAAAGAAGAAGCATTCACCACCATCAACTGAGCATTCATCAACTCTTGATTCAATACCATTACCTTCCTATCTCAGTTTCTTGAGAAAATTCAGAGCAAGAAAAAGAGCTCGTTTGAAATCTTTTGGAAATTATAAGCCTAATTGTGAAATATTAAATAATTCATGTCTTAAGCTTTTTCCATGCAAGCTCAAATCAAGCTGGCTACACTCATTAATATTAGCGAAAGTCTATCTTTCCATAATTATCGAGATTATATACTTTATGTATTATCCTCCTTGATGAAAATCTAGCTATAGTTAAGCTAAAGACTATAAATTAAGCGCTTTTGGGAGGCAACCCAAATTTCTAACTTTTTTACTTCTTTTTAATTTCTTTTGTTTGTTTGTTGCCTTCTATTTTAATTTTGCTTTAGTGTCATTTGTAAGTTATTAAATAGCTTATTATGAGGAAATCCAATTTTTCCTTTATTAGGTTTCTTTTATTTTTGTTTAGTATTTTCTTTGCAAAATTTTCTCTTCGATTTTCTTAATTAATTAGTTAGATATGGAACCAAATCTTATAGCACTAAAAAATAAGTTTCCAACTCTTCCCCACGATTTACTCGGGAAAATTGATGAATGCAAATTGGAAAGAACGAAGGCATTTAGGCGTTTGAATTTTTTTGATGATATTAACTGGATTATAGAAGCCAAATTACGACTGGCAAGTGAGATTGATGACTCATTTATTAAATATTTGCCAAGTACGAGGGGAAGTTCTTACTCAAAGAAGAGGAAAGCTAAGAGAATGAGAACCTGCTACAAGTGTGCAAGATAAAATTGCAGTACATGCTATAGAAACATTGGATTTGCATCCATAAATCGAGAAGATAAAATTAAATTCATAAAGGATGGACTGAGTAAGAAGTCTTTGGATAATATCCTACAGACTCTTGAGAAGCATCCTTGTGGACAAGATCAACGGACATTTTTACATTTATGGAACTTATTCAAAGAAGAGAAACAACATTACAGTCTAGGGAATCTAACGTTAAAAGACCCTGTTTGCTAGTTAATTAGAAAACTAGATGGGAAGCCTATCCTCGACTCATAGAAGGAGTTTAAGCCATTACTAGAAGTGTACAAGTCGTGTCAAGTAATACAGTATGTGAGTAGAGTGTCAATCCCGCGAGGAATGAATGCTAAGTACCAACTCCTTAGATTATCTCTATTATTTAGAAAATTTAATTTTTTTAAATGCAAATTGTAATTTTAAAAGATGAAAATTTAATAATGCCAATTAATTAAAAATTCAATCAAATATGAAAAACTCTAGGATTTGGGATTCATTAATTAAATATTTATGCTTAATTTTTACTTTTCAAGATTGGTTAATTAACATTGGAATTCAAGACCTAATTTCTCTAAATTAAGTGAAATCCTCTCTCAAAACAGATCACTAATATTCACACTATCGCTAATTCTACTCTCGTGATATTAGACAAAATAATGCAAAATTAATTGTCTCATAAAAGTACCATTATCTCTAAGCAATACATTCCTTATGTCAATTAGTTTATAGTTCCAAATTTGAGTTTTAACTCTCATTCTTTCACTCAAAAATTTTGAAATCGAGAAATTAGTGATCAAGTAATTTCTAGCATTAAGAACTATATTAATTGATAAATTTCAATGTTATAATACCCAATCAATCAAATAAATATAAACATAAATAATTAATTAACTACACCCAAATCCTAAAAAAATTAATTTAGCTGCTCATATTATTAATGAAAATAAAATCTAATTTAATAGAAATCCAAAATAACACAATGAAAAATTAAATTGCATAAAAGAAATTAAAAATAATTAAGAACAAGTTTTAGAACAAATTCTCAAAATAGCTAAGATTAAAAATTAAAATAAAATAAGCAAGAAAAAAAAAGGAAATCACAGTAATGAGAATTAAATTCCTATAGCAATTGGCTTTTCCTGAATCTCCTTGAATCAACTTAGCTAAATAAATATAAATATAATTTTTTTTATAACTCCCGAACTCTCTTTCGTCTCTCCTTATATCTCTCCTACTCCCTCTATTTATAATAGTTTAGAAGCTAACTTTTTTTTTTTGAACTTAGAAACATGTGCCTTGATTTATGGCACACATTTTCTTCCGCAAATTAAGTTTGTGCCATACTGGATTCTCCAGTAGGTGCTTTAGTTGGCTCTTTAGTTGATTAAATTGTCTTAGCAATATACCTTTTGACCTCTTCTCTGTTTCCTTCAATTCCTCAAATCACTGCGTGATGATTTTTTTTTTACTTTTTCTTTTTCCTTAAATCATGACAATAATTTTATCTTTTTGATTTTTTTAATTATTATTTTAATCACATGTTTAAAGTTAGACTTTCATTCCATAGTCCACATTGCTTCACTTTCATTCTTATTAAGCAGTTCCTTCATATTTAATTCTCACATTTTAGCACAGTCTTGTGCATAATTTTATTACATGACTTCACAACACCATAATAACCTAAAAGAAAAATTAACAAAAACTACAAGGCACTAGACAAAATATAAGATTAAACAAAATAAAAATAAATAAAATACTTGGAATAAATAAATAAATTTTTATATTAATTTCTAAAATTAAATGGATTTTTATCATAAATTGCTCAAGAAAATATAGTTATAATTTTAGGCTAGCAAATTAAGTGTTATTTATTTTGTGTTTTATGATTGTGAATTTTGGTATTAATTACTAAAATTTGTGGATTGATAATATAATTTGCTCATGAAAATTATGCTAAATGTTTTTATTTATTTGCTTACATTTTGGAAAAAAGATGATAAAATCTACGATAGTCATATTCATGATGAGAAAATTGTCTGCCTGATTTTTTTTAAAATAATAATAATAATAACAAATAAATTGCTTAGTTTGGCATATGTAGATAATTAATTGTTTTGAAATTGGGTATGCTTACTTAGAGAGGACTTCTACTACTTTTTCATCTTAGGTTTACCTCGACTGTCTTAGAACATTTCAAGTGATCTATTGAGGTGAAATTCTAAATTCATTATGGCAAAAGAAAATGATTTAGGCATTATTTGTGAAGCCAATTCCGTATATCCACTTTATGTTAAGTATTTTTTCCTAGTTTTACTCTTTTGAGCCAAAATTTAAATTTTTTTTAGCTTTTTTTCTTTGTTATTATTAAACCTTATATTTATCCACCTTGTTTTATGAGATTATTTTGTTAAGTGAAATTCAAGTGACATTGATTTTTAGTATTGTGCAAAAGAATAATTATTGTTTTGTTTTGAACTACTTACACTTGTTTTGAACTACTTACACTTCATTTTTATTCTAAGTGTAGTTTAAAATTAAGTTTGGGGGACGGAACAAATATCAGTTATGTAAGTTAAAAGAATGGAATCTCCTTTAAAAAAAATAAATATAAAAAATTAAAAAAATTAAAAAAAAAAAAGGAGATACAAAGTGTTGATATTTGGATATAGAAGTTTGATGCTCCAATTTTGGTTTAAATTTTTTATGCATAATGATGTATAATTGGTATATCACTTAATAAGTTCACTTATCAAAATTTTCTCATACTTTGTTCAGCCATTACCCCATTAAAGCCGCATTACAATCCGAATAAAAGTCCTTTTGATTCTTTTAAAGCAATGAATTTCATTAGTAGAGATGGATTACATGTTGTGCATATGAGATAGTTTATTTATAAGACATTGTTTTGAGATTTCCTATGATAAATTTGAGTGTATATACTTATCTGAAGTGCAACAATTTCTTGATTATTGGTTATTTGCATAGACAAACTGAGCGAAATAATTTTTGACTTAAGATAGATAATAATTTCATTGTGATTACTTGAGATTTTTGATTTACTTATTATGTGAGCAAAAACTTTCTCAAATATTTTTATGATTTAATTTTGCTTGAGGACAAGTAAAAAGTTAAGTTTGGGGAAATTTGTTAGCATAAAATTATAACTATATTTTCTTGAGCAATTTATGATAAAAATCCATTTAATTTTAGAAATTAATATAAAAATTTATTTATTTATTCCAAGTATTTTATTTATTTTTATTTTGTTTAATCTTATATTTTTTTCTAGTGTCTTGCAGTTTTTGTTAATTTTTCTTTTATAGGTTATTATGGAGTTTTGAAGTTATGCAATAAAATTATGCACAAGACTGTGCTAAGGCATGAGGATTAAATATAAATGAACTGCTTAATAAAGATGAAAGTGAAGTAGTGTGGACCATGAAATGAAAATATAACTTTAAACATGTGATTAAAATAATAATTGAAAAAAATCAAAAAGACAAAATTATTGCCATGATTTAAGGAAAAAGAAAAAGTAAAAAAAAAAATCATCACGTAGTGATTTGAGGAATTGAAGGAAGTAAGGAAGAGGTCAAAAGGTATATTGCTAAGACAACTGGAGTAACTAAAGAGTCAACTAAAGCACTTGCTGGAGAATCAACTATGGCTCAAACTTAATTTGCGGAAGAAAACGTGTGCCATAAATCAAGATACATGTTTATAAGTTCAAAAAAAAAAGTTAGCATCTAAACTATTATAAATAAAGAGAGCAAGGGAGATATAAGGAAGGACGAAAGAGAGTTCGGGAGTTATAAAAAAATTATATTTATATTTATTTAGCTAAAATGATTCAAGGAGATTTAAGAAAAGCCAATTGCTGCAGGAATTTAATTCTCATTAATGTGATTTTCATTTTTCTCTTGCTTATTTTATTTTAATTTTTAATCTTAGCTATTTTGAGAATTTGTTTTAAAACTTGTTCTTAATTATTTTCAATTTCTTTTATGCAATTTAATTTTTCATGGTGTTATTTTGGATTTTTGTTAAATTAGATTTTATTTTCATTAATAATATGAGCAGCTAAATTAATTTTTCTAGAATTTGGGTGTAGTTAATTAATTATTTATGTTTATATTTGTTTGATTGATTGGGTATTTTAATATTGAAATTTATTAATTAATTTATTTCTTAATGCTGGAAATTGTTTGATCACCAATTTCTTGATTTCAAAATTTTTGAGTGAAAAAACGAGAGTTGAAACTCAGATTTGAAACTATAAATTAATTGACATAGGAACGTATTGCTTAGAGTTAAGGATACTTTTATGAGATAATTAAATTAATTTCTAAAGAACTTAATGAGTTTGTATTATTTTGTCTAATATCATGAGAGCATAATTAGCGATAGTGTGAATATTAGTTATTTGCCTTGAGAGAGGATTTCACTTAATTTAGAGAAATTAGGTCTTGAATTCCAATGTTAATTGACCAATCTTGAAAAGCAAAAATTAAGCATAAATATTTAATTGATGAATCCCAAATTCTAGCCTTTTTCATATTTGATTGAATTTTTAATTAATTGGCATTATTAAATTTTCATCTTTTAAAATTACAATTTGCATTTTAAAAAAAAAATTAATTTTTCTAAATAATAGAGATAATCTAAGGAGTTGGTACTTAGCAACCCTTCATCGTGAGATCGACAGTCTACTCACACACTATATTACTTAGCACGACATGTACATATTGCAGTACTTTTTGATTTTTTAGTGTCCATATTTTATTTTCCTGTAAATTTTTCTACTTTCAACAGCTTTTTTGACTTTCAATATTTGCTTTTAGTTTTTCAATGTTTTCTTTTTGACATTTGTAGATACAACATTGATTATTTTAATTATTTTTTATTTTATTTTATTTTATTTTATTTATTTTTTTGTCAGCAATTATTTTATCCCATTGAACTGTTCTTTTACTCTTCTAGTTTCTTTATATGCACATTCATTATTATCAATATGCACATAATCCTTTGGAGAAATCTGTGAGAGAAAATGGCAAAACTCTCAACATGTAAATTCAAAACTATTTATGTCTTTTATAGTCCAAACTCTGGCAAAAAAAGAGAGTACTTAATAACAGCTAATGAACTTAGTAAGATTTAGCTGAACGAAAAATTAATCTGGTGTTTGAGAGAGATAGTTTAAGATTAAGGAGTTGTGTCACAAGTTCTGCATATATTGAAAGTAGCAAAGTCCTAGGAATAGTTCCAAAGGTTTTGACCCAAAATAAACACATCACCAATAGAATTATAGGTAATGAGTTACAAGTCATGAGCATGTATGAATGAATGGCATACATGAATCTCAATGCTGATACTTTTATCGCATTACTTGGTGATCAAAAACATTTGAAAATATCTTCACCATTGCATATTGAACCCAATTAACTGTTCTTTAAAAGTCATTGGGATTACTTAATGTTGATGATTTTTATAATAGTTTCCTATCTTTTCTCGATCATGTTGTGGAATAGGGTTTTATAATGCCAGCGAGTCAACACATTTTAGTCTTTGTTTCAACTATTGATCAACTGATTGACCAACAGTAAAATTTTAAATCCGAACCTGATCCATTAATGGCGCAGGTGGTTTGGCACCCCAGGGCCAGTAGCAGTAAGAAGCGAGGATTACATCTGAATCTCCTGTTGTAACTTCCTTAACTCTTGTAGTTTTTCTTATCACTTTTTTTTTTGTTGCACCTGATCAAGTGAAGTTTTAGGTCGGATTCACTAAAAGTAAGATGGCTAAGTAAAGAATTACTTTTGTACATCCTATCTTTTATTTTTTCACATCGTTCGTAGGTAGCATTCATGAATTTTTCTAATGCTATTTCATAAGATGGTTTGTGCTCTTTAAATGATATATGGTTTTGAAAATCGTATTGATAAGGATTCCATGAATTGTTACTTTGATCACATTGGTTTTCCCATGAAAAGTTTGAATAGTTGATAACTCTATATTTTTAGAGTTATTTTATTTGTTTAAACTCAAATTTTAGCTCAGTTCTCGAGAATGCAATAATATTATTACTTATTTTTAGAAATAAATAGTTTTACAATTTATAAATAAATTATAATATATTTTTATTATTTTTATTTTATTTTTGCAAATCAAAATAATATCACAATGATGCAGTAATGTCATGACTCAAGCGATGATATCATTTTATAAATGATGCAGACAATGATGTCATTTTATAAATGATGCAGACAATGATATTATGAAATTAATGATGCAAGAGATGATGTCATAAAAATAATGATGTAATCAAAAGAAAAGGAATAATTGCTAACAATTTATCACACTTAAGCTAAAGAAAGAAAGGAATCACTTAAGCAATAAATCTCACCTTGAAATGCTTCAAATTTAGCTCTAAGTTAAAGAATGAGTTGGGAGATTTTGAGTCTTTGGTGAGGGTGAATTTTTTTGGTGTAGGTTACAAATGAAATGGTTTAACACAATTTCATTTTATATACAAATAAAATCAATGGTGGTGATTTAATCACAGAAGATCAATGGTCACCTTTTTACTTGAAATGGAGGGCTAAGATTGATCAAGATGGATGGTTGAGATGGCCCTTAGGTGTATGGTGACTAAGCATCAAAATAATGAATACCATCATCACCAAAGTGAACATAATCATGGTTATGGAAAAGTAGGAGGCTTAGGTGCAAAGTTGACATAAGTCAACAAATATGGCTAACCTAATTCCTTTCTCATCCTAACCCCTAATTAACTTGTTCTAACCATTCTTTAGTCAAGCTCCACCAAAATTTGAGGCCTTAGGGCCGGCCACTCCATGGGCTTGGGCTTTGAGTCCAAAAGCCCATTAACAAGCCCACCCGAAAATGTTTCCCGAACTTAAAATTTTTTCGTAACTTTTTCCTTTCCCTTTCACTTGGCATTTTAAATCTTACCTTCCCATATCATAATAAGCTTAAACTAAGCCATATTACTTAAAATTAATTCAATAAAACATACAATAAATATTCATATCTCATAAAAGTACACACTCAAGCACTTAGCACCAACAAGAGTTTTTGTCATCCTATCACTATGTCATTGATACTATACCCATAAAATTTATATTTTATGGTATTATTATAACTCTGATGAGATATGGAGACCTTGGATATTACATTCTACCCCCCTTAAAAAAATTCATCCACGAATTTTAAAACTTACCCATTATTGAAACAAATGCGGGTATCGTTGTAGCATATTGTTCTCACTTTCCCATGTGCATTCCTCTACATTGTGGTTACACCATTGGACTTTACTGTTGGTACTTCTTTGTTTCTCAGCTTCTTTATTTGTCGATCCAGGATGGCGATTGGAACTTCTTCATAAGAAAGGTCTCTGTCAATTTCAATATGTTGGGGTTGCAATATGTGCGATGGATCAGATACATACTTTCTCAACATCAACACATGAAACACTAGATGTACATGTTCCAATGTAGGTGGTAGTGCTAACTTATATGAAACTTCTCCAACTCTACTGAGAATCTCGAAAGGTCCAACAAATCGAGGAGATAGCTTTCCCTTCTTGCCAAATCTTATTACTCCCTTCATTGGTGAAACTTTCAAGAATACATGGTCCACCATGGCAAACTGAGTATCCTTCCTCTGAAGATCGGAATAGCTCTTATGACGACTAAAAGCAGTTTTTAATCTCTCCCGGATAACCTTCACCTTTTTTGTGGCTTCTTTTACCATATCAGGGGCTTCCAAATATTTATCACCAACCTCCACCCAACATATTGGAGATCGACACTTTCTACCGTATAATGCTTCGTAAGGTGCCATTCCTATAAAAGAATGATAACTATTATTGTATGCAAATTCAACAAGCGAAAGGTGTTTATCCCAGCTACCTCCAAAGTCCATAACACACATGCGAAGCATATCTTCCAATGTCTAAATTGTCCTCTCAGACTGCCTATCAGTCTGTGGATGGAAAGCGGTGCTGAAGTCGAGTTGTGTTCCCAATGCCTCTTGTAGTCTTTGCCAAAATCTCGAAGTAAATTGAGTACCTCAATCTGAAATAATTGAAAGTGGAACTCC
This sequence comes from Reutealis trisperma, assembly GCA_947687605.1. Lineage (NCBI taxonomy): Eukaryota > Viridiplantae > Streptophyta > Magnoliopsida > Malpighiales > Euphorbiaceae > Reutealis > Reutealis trisperma. Next base: position 104,506 of record CANTUT010000985.1, read on the forward strand.
ATGCAATCTTACTATGTTATCCACATAAATGCGAGCATAATCGACTGCTGTATACGTGGTCTTAACTTCGATAAAGTGTGTTGACTTTGTCAATCGATCCACAATGACCCAGATGGAGTCATAACCTTTCATCGTCTTGGGTAGTCCCACTATAAAATCCATAGTAACACGTTCCCACTTCCATTCTGGCAATTTTATCTCCTAAAGTAATCCAAAAGGTCGTTGATGTTCGAACTTCACCTGCTGATAGGTGAGATAAGAGGCAACAAAATTCGCCACGTCCTTCTTTAATCCCAGCCACTAATATGAACCTTTTACGTCGAGATACATTTTGGTGGCACTCGGGTGTACACTATAAAGGGTCTGGTGCGCTTCCTTCAAAATTTTCTCTCTCAGACCTTCTACATTCGACACACAAAGCTGATTGCCATATTTCAGAACGTCTTCTTCCACCCTGAACTCCGGAGCTTGCCCCTTTTATAAATCTTCCTTGATCTTTACCAAATAAGGATCTCGACTTTGAAAAGTCTTAATTTCATCAATAAGCTTCGGCTTTACTTGGAAGTAAGCTAACAATACTTGTGAGTCACTTACCTCTAATCGCAAGCCTTCATCAAACATCCGCTTCATTTCTCTCACCACCGGTCTCCTTCGTCCCGCTATGTGAGAAAGACTACCCATAGATTTTCTACTAAGAGCATCTGCAACAACGTTGGCTTTACTAGGGTTATAAAAGATTTGACAATCATAATCCTTAAATAATTCTACCCATCGCCGCTGTCTCAGATTTAAATCCCTTTGCTTTAAAATATACTAAAGGCTCTTATGATCAGTATAGATCTCACACTTCTCCCCATAAATAATGTCTTCATATTTTTAAAGCAAAGACCACCGCTGCCATCTCAAGATCATGAGTAGGGTAGTTCACCTCATGTCTCTTCAATTGCCTAGATGTATCGGCAATAACTTTCCCATTCTGCATTAATACACACCCTAAGCCAACTCTTAAGGCATCACAGTATATAGCAAAACCTTCATTCCCATCAGGTAAGGCTAATACTGGAGCTGAAATTAAGAAATCCTTAAGCTTTTGGAAACTGTCTTCGCAAGCTTCATCCCACTTATACTTAACTTGCTTCCTAGTAAGCTTCGTTAACGGTGCCGCTATCTTGGAGAAGTCTTTTATGAATCGGCGGTAGTAACCCGCCAGCCCCAAGAAACTCCTCACCTCCGTAACCATTGTGGGTCGAGGCCAATTTGTTATCGCTTCCACTTTCTTAGGGTTTACCTTGATTCCTTCCTTACTCACCACATGTCCAAGGAAACATACTTGTTCCAGCCAAAAGTCACACTTTGACAACTTGGTGTAAAGCTTATGTTCCCTTAGAGTCTGTAACACCATTCTTAACTGTTCTTCGTGGTCCTCCTTACTCTTCGAGTAAATTAAGATATCATCAATAAACACGATTACAAACTTATCCAAGAAAGGTTTGAATACTCGATTCATCAGGTCCATGAAAGCTGCTGGGGCATTGGTCAATCCAAACGGCAATACAGTGAATTCATAATGACCATATCTCGTTCTGAATGCAGTCTTACAAACATCCTCGCCTCGAATCTTTAGCTGATGATATCCTGATCGTAAATCAATTTTCGAGAAGTACTTAGCCCCTTGTAATTAATCGAATAAATCATCAATCCTTGGTAAAGGATATTTATTCTTCACAGTCACCCTATTCAACTGCCTATAGTCAATACACAATCTAAGGGATCCATCTTTCTTTTTGACAAACAAGACTGAAGCGCCCCACGGAGAACTACTCGGTCTAATGAAACCTTTATCGAGTAAATCTTACAGCTGAACCTTTAATTCCTTTAACTCTAAAGGTGCCATCCGGTAGGGTGGTATTGATATCGGTTGAGTTCCAGGTAGAAGCTTAATCGAAAACTCAATTTCTCTATCTGGGGGTATCCCTGGCAACTCCTCAAGAAAGACATCTGAAAAATCTTCTATGACAGGTATATTCTTAAGATCATTATCTTCCTTATTAACATCCACTACCTGTGCTAAATATGCCTGACATCCCTTCCTTAACATCCTTTTTACTCCCATAGCCGAAATAAAACTTATAGGCAAATTACTCCGATTCCCCTAAAATCTAAACTTCTGCCCATATTCTCCCTTAAAATCAATTCCTTTACCCCGACAATCTATTCTAGCATTATGCTGGGACAACCAATCCATACCTAATATAACATCAAATCCTAATCTCTAGCTTAATCAAATTCATAGGAAGTTTTCTACCTTCAATTTCAACCACACAATCTGCATACATTCGATCTACTATCACCTTATCTTCTAATGGAGTGCTTATGATCAAAGGTTCATGCATAACTTCCTTATCTCTTCCTAATCTTTTAGCAAAATGTGGTGAAACAAAAGAGTGCGTCGCACCCGAATCAAACAAACAATTAGCACTTACTGACTGAACAGAGACAATACCTGTGACAACATTATTAGAAGTTCCTGCTTCTTGCTGATTGAGAGCGTATACTCTCCCTCGACCCCTGCCCTCTGTGGCTTTAGCCTCGTTCAAGGGTTGACCCACTCCTCTTCCTCGTCCTCTTTGGTTGGGGTTTTCAGGTCTATACATCTGGCCAGCAGGTTGTGACACTGCTATCACTGTCTTTGGGTTGGCCATCTGTGGACAATCCTTAATGAAATGCCCTATTTGACCGCATTTTAGACATGCTCCCGAGGCCCTTCTACAGTCCCCCTTATGTAGTCTTCCACACCAGGTACATATGGAAATAAATTGATTCTGCTGTCTGAATCAAAAGTTACTTGCATTATCCGGTGTAGACGTCATCGAATTACCACCAGTCCGAAACTGATTCTACCCACTTCCTCGTGATTGATAGGGGGTGGAAACAGTAAAAGTCTGCTCCAAGCCTCTATTCTAACTAGAATTACCTCGCTGCTGACTTCCTTAACCCTTGTTCTTATTCTTCTGTTTTTGATCTCTTTCCATTCGTTTTGCTCTCTTTGCCTTATGCCTCGCCTCGATAAGCTTAGCCTTGTCAATAAGCTTGGCCATGGTGGGAAATTCAGTAGCCACCAAAATATGGTATAACGAAGCTATCAATCCCCGTTGAAATTGGTCAACTCTACTTGCTTCAGTTGGTACAATGTGAGTGGCATACTTGCTTAACCTTTTGAACTCCCGGGCATACTCCGAGACTGACATCCCGGGCCTCTGCTTCAATTGTTCAAACTAGAGTGACCAATTCTGTATCTCACCTTCAGATAGAAATTCATTCATCAATTCTCGGTTGAACTCTTCCCAGGTAGGTGGATCATCTCCATACAACCGCTCTTCTATGTTTCTTTGAAACCAACTCTATGCTTCACTTTGAAGTTGTACTCCTATTAACTCGATCAATTTCTCGTCAAAGCACATCATCCTCTGAGCTATTTTGTCCATCTCCTCCAAAAATTTCTGGGGATCCTCTCCTTCTTCCCCTGAAAATTCTGGCGGTTTGAATTTCTTCAGATCATGCACCGTAACTCCTTCCTCCGGTAACATTCGTCTCCTCACTCTACGTGGTGCTCGTGGTAAAATGGGAGGTGCGTCATCCTCTTGTGGTGCAGGTGGCACCATAGGTGGTGGTGGAACTTCTTGACGTTGTCGCCTTAAGTCCAAAAGTTCTTGCCTCATCGCCTCACATTCTTGTCGTAATGTTTCTATATTCTCTGGTGGTCTTGGTCTTCCACTACTCGCGACACTCTGCCTTGATCGGGAAGATTCCTGATCAATATTCTGAATAGATACAGCATCAGATGCTGCATCTGGGATGAGGCTATCAGCTTCCTGGGATCCTTGTCCCTCTAGCTGAGCGATCCTATAGGGCAACATCTATGCCAAAATAACATGCATAGCGTCATTCACCCTTCAAAATCTTGATATTCAAGATACACAAAAACTATATATACACATTAATCATCAATTCACTTTACTCACATTATCCCATTATTCATACATATACTATTTGGCGATTGCACATAATTCATAGAGCAAAATCATTATCACATAATAACCATTTCCATATAAACATTGCAACACCTTCATTATTATTTCTTTGTTCTATAAACATACACACATATGTACAAGTACTACATAGCTGTAGTATTCTTTTAGTCATCCTAAATTTAGATCATCCCTAACATTTTTTTTTATACACATAAAGCATACTATGCCCAAAATGTGATCATGGTCTACCTACCCATAATCTATCCCCTACTCCTCAGATTCCCTCTGATCATTAGAGGCCTCTTCCTCTCCTGGCCCTACTTGCCTACGAGCCGTAGACATCATAGATGAGGACAGCAAATGTCTCTGCACAGGACACCTCTCCTCAGAGTGGTCGAATCTTCCACATGCAGCACACAGATGCTCGGGAAATCCCGGCATCAAATCTCTAAGAGGTGGAATCGGTCTCGCCCCTGGGTTCCTACACCTATTACTAATCCTCGCCAGCTCCCACTTCAAGCTCCTCACTGTCCTCCTCAGGTTAAATACTTCATTCCACAACATATGAAGCTCTCTCATAATCTCTTCATTCTTAGTCTTCATCCTAACTACCCAAATAGGATCAGGATCCTCCTCTGGATCAGTCTCCTCCAGATTAGGATAAGTAACTGAGGTTGCATCAGATATATCTCTCTCCTCAACAGGGTTGCGAACCCCCGACATCTACACATTACCAAGCACAAGCAACATTTCACAACTTATGAATATCATATAATAACAACATATAAAATTCCACAAATATCACAAAAAGAGGATAACTTAATATATAATATTGACGCAGATCTAACTTAACGGGATACTTTACTGACGACAATAAATCCTATGCTCCATGTTTTAGCTTATACCTAAAAATAGGCAAAAAGACTCAAATCTTCGCTCTGATACCACCTTTGTCACGACCCATCTTTGAGCCGCGACTGTCTTAGGGCATAGGGAGACGTAAGGTCACCTAAACCCGTAGAAAAACCTTTAACTCATAAGCTATTACCATTACGTTATCCTTAACCCAAGATCGTAGCCATAATTCCCATGTAATAGTCATTCAACATCTAAATTCATTTTCATACTTATCGCTTTTGAACTCCATTTTCTAGTATTCTAATTGCGACTCAAGTGAATATTAATTAAGTATCTGAACTGTATTAAGATAATACCCAATCACACATACTAATAATACTCTAAGTTATATCATTATTACAGACTTTTCACAAAACATGGAGCTCTAGAGTGAAACCTCCAAAATTATAACAAAATATGTACGTGAGGATACCAACACCAGCAACGCAATTTCCAAGCGAAGGTGTAGAAATTGGAATTTACCTTGCCGAACCGTCAACTGACCTTGAAAATAAATAACAACTATGGGTGAGACAAAACTCAGTGAGTACAAAATAATACTGTATAAAATAAGCAAGTGATAGGTGGTTTAGTGATAATTTCTTATAGCAATGAAGTGAAATGGATCAAGAATCATTCTTATGGAATAGTTTTCCATATACAGTAATTATTGCATTTTTAGCAGAATATTTCCTTTATTGGAAACGGTGTGTTTCCCACATTATTATTCGAGTGGCGGCTTATGCCTTGCTCACTCCCATTTCAGTCACACGTACAACTGATCGGGTCGCACGTACTGGGGGCCATAAACCCTTCCCAGCTAAGGTTCGGATACTCTTTACCCTATCCGTGGGTTCATTACCATTGTGCACAAGGCTGATATATTGCCCCACATCAGAGGGGTATTCTGCTTATCACAGTATTATAAAAACATTTTTCCTTTCCATCCATGAAATAATTCAATGGATAATATATCAATAAATAATCAAAATTCCCATCATTGATCATATTAGGAAATGAAGCAATAAGGCTCATGTGGCCAAGTACCATAAGAGATATTTAATTCAATAATTGGTAAAGCATATCATGCATGCCAAAGAATTGCAGCATTTTAATTAGGAAAGTGATCCAACATTTAGGCTTATATTTAAAGCACAAGAAATATAATATTATTAGGTACTCACCTTTTGCTCCTTAGCTCCTATACCAATAGTTCTAGTGCAGATTATAACGAGGCTCCTCGGTATCCTGAGCAATGCCTTTGCCTTTCGATTCTACAAATACACCCCAAACAATCGTATATTAATTCCTACTCCTCAAACTTGCTAATCTCGTTCTAACTCAACTTAACATTAACTTCCTACTACTAATCACCAAAACACACTCCAATACATCAAACAATAACATACATAAACACATTAATTATTTAATCACTTTATTCCAAAATCCCATGTTGTCCAAATCCTTTTATTAAAACAATTAGGTTCCTTTTCCTTCCTAATTCCTTAATTAAATTTTATGTTTATCAAACTAATGCTCAAACAATCAACATTCATTCACCAATTGAAACTAATCTCTTTCAATTCTCATAAACCCTAAATTTACCAAATTGGAATGATTTGGGAAAAACCCAAAATTTCTCAATCAAATCTCAAATTGATCTTGCCAAGATGAAATTAATGTCATGCAAAGCCTACCACAACAATCAAACATCAAACTACACTTCACATCACATATTTCCCTTATACCATGCATTATGCCTTCAAGAATTTCAATCTTTGAATAAAATCTCTAAATTAAAATTTTACATTTTTAAACCACTTTTCAACATCCCAAATAACCTTAGATAGTGTTAAAAAAAATTTTGGACACTTCCCCTAAAATCCCTAGTTTGGCCGAACCTTAGGTAAGTTTCTTCTTATTGGTCTTTCATGCTTCCCTTATTATTATTCACCTATTAAACCCCAAATCCTTAACCCCAATTCTCATATTTCATCACTTAACATGCCAAAATAACTCTTCTTCAAATCACTCCACCAAAATCCAATCATAGAAATCAAAAGAAAAGGAATAATTGCTGACAATTTATCACACTTAAGCTAAAGAAAGAAAGGAATCACTTAAGCAATAAATCTCACCTTGAAATGCTTCAAATTTAGCTCTAAGTTGAAGAATGAGTTGGGAGATTTTAAGTCTTTGGTGAGGGTGAATTTTTTTGGTGTAGGTTACAAATGAAATGGTTTAACACAATTTCATTTTATATACAAATAAAATCAATGGTGGTGATTTAATTACACAAGATCAATGGTCACATTTTTACTTGAAATGGAGGGCTAAGATTGATCAAGATGGATGGTTGAGATGGCCCTTAGGTGTATGGTGACTAAGCATCAAAATAATGAATACCATCATCACCAAAGTGAACATAATCATGGTGATGGAAAAGTAGGAGGCTTAGGTGTAAAGTTGACATAAGTCAACAAATATGGCTAACCTAATTCCTTTCTCATCCTAATCCCTAATTAACTTGTTCTAACCATTCTTTAGTCAAGCTCCACCAAAATTTGAGGCCTTAGGGCCAGCCACTGCATGGGCTTGGGCTTTGAGTCCAAAAGCCCATTAACAAGCCCACCCGAAAACGTTTCCCGAACTTAAAATTTTTTTGTAACTTTTTCCTTTCCCTTTCACTTGGCATTTTAAATCTTACCTTCCCATATCATAATAAGCTTAAACTAAGCCATATTGCTTAAAATTAATTCAATAAAACATACAATAAATATTTCTATCTCATAAAAGTACACACTCAAGCACTTAGCACCAACAAGAGTTTCTGTCATCCTATCACTATGTCATTGATACTATACCCATAACATTTATATTTTATGGTATTATTATAACTCTGATGAGATATGGAGACCTTGGATATTACAATTTTATGGTGTTCTATGATTGATTAATTGAGTGTTTTGATTATTGGAATTAATATTTTATTTTAGGACTTAATGCTTGTGAATATTTAATCACTATTTACATGTTTAAAAATATTATGTGAAGTAGCGAGAGTAGAAGCATAATATTAGTTCATTAAGATATTAGACCTAGGATATGTATTGCTTAGATATAAGAACACTTCTTTGTGATTGTTAAAAGGATTTCCATAAAATTTAATGGGTTTATGTTAATTGTTTGTGATCACGAGAGTAGACATAAAGTTAATATGAATACTTGTGATTTATCTTGAGAGAGAACTTCACATAATTAAGGGAAAATCTAATAATTAATTCTAATAAAATTAAACCAACCAAGCAAGCATAAGAACACCATAGGTAATTAATTGATGAAATATAAATCCTAGAATTAACATACATTGAATTAGTTTTTTTTTTTTAATTTTGTAATTAATTATTCTATTGTTGGGTATAGCTTTAGTAAATTATTGTTCTACTAAATTACTTATCTCGATAATATTCTGTCTAGGAAAGTAGTTTTTAAGTGGGACCGTTGTGACCCCTCCACTTACCTAGGAATTTATCTTGAGGTGATTTTTTAGTTCAATTATTTACACTTTACTTACCTGTGCAATAGTACTAAATATCTAAATCACGAGACTTTTCGTATGATAGTTTAAATAATAGAATATTCAATAGTTTTGGTACTTGTCAATCCTTTCTCATGGGATCGACACTTATTTCACTCCTATATTACTTGTTCACGATCTGTGCACTTGCAGAAATCGCGCAACAATAGTCATTTCATCCTAAGTTGTTTATGTTGGAATATGGATAATTCTTATACCTATTATAATTTGGGAAAAATTGTATCTATTTTATATATTGGCACTTAGAATTCAAGTGAGCATCTCCACATAGATCACAAGTCAAACATTAATTAAATAAAGTATTAGCATCAAGTTTATCAATTAAGCTAACCAATGCATCGGTTTTAATATTTAACTTACAAAAACTATTCTCACCATACACGCTTGCTACTCTATTTAGCATCATTCCTCTATCGCACCATTACTAGTTGTGGAAAGTCATCCCTCTTCTTTTTTTCTTTTGTTCATTTTTTTATAAAAGTCTTGCAAAATAAAAAAAAATAGAAAAGAAAAACAAAATCTAAAGTAATAGAGTATATCAAATTTATTGATATTAATTCTAAAAACTTGTTGCGCGATTACTACAAGTGTATAGATAATGCCAAGTAATATAGTGTGTGAATAGAGTGTCGATTCCATAAGGAAGAGTTGCTAAATATCAACTCCTTAGATTATCTCTATTATTTAGAAAAATTAATGTTTTTTATGGAAATTGTAATTTAAAAGATGAAAATCTAATAATGTCAATTTATTTAAAATTCAATCAAATTAAAAAAAAAAACCTAGGATTTGGGATTCATCAATTAACTATTTATGCTTAATTTTTTCTTTTCAAGATTAGTCAATTAACATTGGAATTTAAGATCTAATTTCTTTAAATTAAGTGAAATCCTCTCTCAAGGCAGATCACTAATATTCACACTATCGCTAATTCTACTCTCGTGATATTAGACAAAATAATGCAAACTCATTAAGTTCTTTAGAAATTAATTTAATTGTCTCATAAGAGTATTCTTATCTCTAAATAATATGTTCCTTATGTGAATTAATTTATAGTTTTAAATCTGAACTTTAACTCTCGTTCCTTCACTAAAAAATTCTAAAATCAAGAAATTGGTGATCAAGCAATTTCTAGTATTAATAACTAAATTAATTGATAAATTTCAATATTAAAATACCAAATCAATTAAACAAATATAAATATAAATAATTAATTAATTACACCCAAATCCTAGAAAAATTAATTTAGCTACTCATATTATTAATGAAAATAAAATTCCAAAATAAATTCATAGACAAATTAAATTGCATAAATGTAATTGAAAATAAAATAGATACAAATTTTAGAACAAATTATCAAAATAACTAAAATTAAAAATTAAAAATAAAATAAGCAAGAGAAAAATGAAAATTGCAGTAATTAGAATTATATTCCTACAGCAATTGGCTTTCTTTAAATCTCCTTATCTAAATAAATACAAATATAACTCTTTTTTTTTTTTTAATCTCCTGAACTCTCTTTCGTTCCTCCTTATATCTCCCTAACTCTTTCTATTTATGATAGTTTAGATGCTAACTTTTTTTTTTTTGAACTTAGAAACATGTGCCTTGATTTATGGCACATGTTTTCTTCCGTAAATTAAGTTTGTGTCATAGTGGATTCTCTAGTAGGTGCTTTAGTTGACTCTTTAGTTGCTCCAGTTGTCTTAGCAATATACTTTTTGTCCTCTTCCCTGCTTCCTTTAATTCGTCAAATCACTGAGTGGTGATTTTTTTTTGACTTTTTCTTTTTCCTTAAATCACGGCAATAATTTTGTCTTTTTGATTTTTTTAAATACTATTTTAATCACATGTTTAAAGTTACACTTTCATTCCATAGTCCACACTGCTTGACTTTCATCCTTTTTAAGCAGTTCGTTCATATTTAATCCTCATTTCTTGGTGTAGTTTTGTACATAATTTTATTGCATGACTTCAAAACTCCACAATAACCTAAAAGAAAAATTAACAAAAACTACAAGACACTAGAGAAAAATATAAGATTAAACAAAATAAAAATAAATAAAATACTTAGAATAAATAAATAAATTTTTATATTAATTTCTAAAATTAAATGGATTTTTATCATAAATTGCTCAAGAAAATATAGTTATAATTTTAGGCTAACAGTGTTCGTGCATAATCCAGGACTATGAAGCAAATTGGTCTAGGACCAAGCTTACTTGATAATTAAGAAGAATTTTATGAAGTCACGATGGCAAATTTTCAAATAATGGGCGCAATTGACCCTATGATCACAATTATAGTTCTTGGGAAACTATTATGAAGTCTTATTTGGAAGGACAAGAACTGTGGGAGAACATTAGTGAAAATGACACTACAACACCTTAAAACACTAGAACAGAGGCATCCATAACTCTAGCACAAAAATGGAAAGCTAAAGCTAGTAAGAAATTATACGCTATTAAAATTTTAGTTGAAGATGATATTCTTAAATATATAAAAGATGCAAGAATGCCAAAAGAGGCATGGGATATTCTTGGATCTCACTATTTAAAGAAAAATGAAATGCAGCTTCAATACCTTGAAAATGAATTAATGGCAACTAAAAAAGGTGCCATGTCAATTAGCCAGTATTTTTCAAAAGTAAAGTCTCTCTACAATGAGATTGCATAATTAGATTTTGATTCTGCAATTAGTGACTCTCGAAAGAGAAGAATTATTATTCATGGGTTGAGACCCGAGTACCATGGATTTATCACTGTTGTCCAAGGATGGCCAAAATAGACATCATTTGACGAGTTAGAAAATCTATTAGCCAATCAAGAAAGCTTAACTAAACAAATGGTAGGGGTCTCCCTAAAGAGTGAAGATGAGGCACTCTTTAGTGGCAAAGGGAGATGCCAACCCAAAAGATGGAGAGACTTAAAACCCAAGACAGAGGATGAAAATTAATCCTCAAGAGAAAGCTCGAGAAGCTATAAAACAGAAGGAGCTTCACAAAGTCAATCTAAAAGCTATAGGCAACAATATGGTGAGTGCTTTAAGTGTGGAAAGAAAGACCATTTCACACGAGATTGCAGCTCCAAAAAGAAGCCAACTAAAGGAAATGCCACAACTTCATATAGCTATAGAGCCAAAGATAATAGCAAGGAAGAATGGGATGCTCGGGCCTTATTTGGGCAAGTGGAAGAGAAAGAAGATGATCAATAGGCATTAATAACATGCTATCCTGAGAAGGTCAACTACAAGGAAGATTGGATCATTGACTTGGGTTGTTCCAATCACACGACTGGTAATGAGGAAAAGCTTATCAATTTGGCAGAGTATAAAGGTACTGGTGCCATCGTGATAGCTAATAATTTAAGGTTGTCGATCACTCATGTTGGAAACCTAATAATAACACCATGATTTCACTCAAGTCAAGTACAACTCCAGGATGTGTATCATGTGCCTGGAGTAAAGAAAAACCTAGTGTCAGTATCTCAATTAACATCATTTGGAAATTATGTGATGTTTGGTCCGGATGATGTTAAGGTGTGTCGAAAGTTAGTAATATTAGACACACCGAGTATAGAGGGCTGACAAGTGTAATCCGTTTATGTATTATCAACAAAATCAGCATACGTAGACAAGACCCAAAAGAATGAGACAGCAGATTTGTGGCGTGCACGTCTTGGACATGTCAGCTATCAAAAGTTAAAAGTGATGATGAACAAGTCAATGCTTAAAGGTCTTCCCAGCTTGAAGTCCGAGGAGATATAATATGCTCTGGTTGCCAATACGGTAAGGCACACCAATTACCATACGAGGAGTCAAGTTTTAAATCCAAGGAACCATTAGAGCTGGTACAATTTAGACATATTTGGCCCAGTAAAGCAATCATCAATTGGAGGCTTGCGATATATGATTACCTTCATCGATGACTATTCTAGTTATGTTTGGGTTTACTTTCTAAAAGAAAAGTCCAAGACTTCAAATAAATTTAAAGAATTTAAAGAAGAAGTAGAAAGGAAGCTTGAAAAGAAGATTTATTATCTACATATGGACAATGGGGAGAGTATACATTAATATAATTCTCTAAGTATCTGAAAGAGTTTGGAATTAGGAGGCAACTTATATGTCCAAGGACCCCACAATAAAATAGGATAGCTAAAAGAAAGAATCGACATCTCGGAGAGATATGTCGAAGCATGTTGTATGCTAGAAATGTACCAGGCAAGCTCTGGGTCAAATGCATGAGGACGACAGCTCATGTGATTAATTGACTACCACAAGCAAGGCTTAGGTTCATATCACCCTTTCAAATGCTATGGAAGATAAAGCCCACGGTATGTCACTTTAGAGTTTTTGGTTGTGTTTGCTATGTTTTCATGCCAAATGAATTAAGTAGCAAACTTGATAAGAAGGCAATTAGATGCATCTTCATGGGCTATAGTAGTAAGAGAAAAGGATGGAGATGTTTTGATCTTACAATTGGTTGATGCTATACTTCAAGGAATGTAGTATTTGATGAAACATCTTATTGGTCGTCACCACAAGAGGTAACACTTCCTGATTCAAGAGAAATTAAAGAAAAGTTGCAAGAAAGGTTTATAATAGAAGAGAGCCCAAGTCCTGAAATTATGGAAGATTTGAAACCAGTTTTACAAGAGAAAACTACTAGCCCATGGAAAATTGGAGTACATCAAAGAAGTATTAAAGATACTCAACCAAGTTAACATGAAAATGATGGCGAGCATGAACAACCATAACAACAACAACTAAGAAGATCAAGTAGCAATCAAAAGCCTAATCCTAAGTATGCTAATGTTGCACTTGTTAAAGAAAAGGAGCCAACGACATTTGAAGAAGCAGTTAAGAAGCCTGAAATGATGAAAGCTATGGAAGAAGAGTTCCAAGCATTAAAGGAAAATCAAACTTGGGACTTAGTGCCAATGCTTAAAGATGTAAAACCCATATCATGTAAATGGGTTTACAAGATAAAAACTCATCCAGATGGGTCGATAGATAGATACAAGGAGTAATTAGTGGCTCGAGGGTTCTCACAACAGTATGGACTCGACTATGATGAAACTTTTAGTCCAGTAGCAAAGATAACCATTGTACTTGTTTTATGAGCACTAACCGCAAGCAAGTCATGGAAGCTATGGCAGTTAGATGTGAAAAATGCCTTCTTGCATGGAGAAGTTGATTAGGATATATACATGGAGCAACTGAAAGGGTTCGAGAATGAAACTCACTTTGAATGTCTGTAAGCTCTGAAAGGCTCTTTATAGACTGAAGGAGGTGCCAAGAGCTTGGTACAATAAGATAATTGAGTTCTTAATTCAAAGCAGTTATTCTCTTGCTTATGTAGACTCAAGCCTATTTGTCAAAGTATGTGGAAATAAAATAGTAGTTATACTAGTCTACGTGGATGATCTTATAATCACCGGAGATGAAGAAGATGAGATTCGTTGAACAAGAGAAAATTTATCAGTTCGATTTCAGATGAAAGAGCTTGGTGAGCTTAATCATTTTCTCGGGCTTGAGGTTGAGTATAAGAAGGAAGAGTTATTCCTAGGCCAGCAAAAATATGCTAAGGATCTACTGTAAAAGTTTGGTATGGCATAGTGCAAACCAATATCAATGCCTATAGGACCAAATGCCAAGTTTTGTGCTAAAGAAGGAAAAGACCTCAAAGATGTCACTATGTATCGATAGCTAGTTGGAAGCCTAATCTATTTGACACGCACAAGGCCTGATATTGCATATGCAGTCGGAGTGGTAGGTCGATACATGCAGAAGCCGAAGAAACCCCATCTTGAAGCAGTTTGATGAATATTACGATATGTCAAAGGAACACTTGACTATGGTTTGCTCTATAAAAGAGGTGAGAAATGCAACTTGGTCAGCTATTGTGATTCAAACTATGCTGGTGATCATGACACACGTCAATCAACTACAAGATATGTATTCAAGCTTGGTTCAGGGCTAATATCTTGGTGTAGCAAAAGACAGCCAATGGTATCATTGTCAACAACTGAAGTCGAATATCGAGCTGCAGTGATGGCTACTCAGGAGAGCACATGGTTGGTTCAACTAATGGAAGATCTACATCAACCAGTTGAGTATGCTATTCAATTACATTGTGATAATCAATTGGCCATTAAGCTTGTTGAAAATCTGGTATTTCACGCAAGAACAAAGCACATAGAAATACATCATCACTATATATGAGAAAAGATGTTGCAAGGAGAAATAGAAATGGTTCTTATTCAGACAAATGATCAAATAGCATATTTATTCACAAAAAGATTATCCACTAATACGTTTCTAAAGCAATGCAAGCAATTCGGCATGATTAAACGTTGAAATGAAGATGTAAAGAGTCGGTGCTAAAGGGGAGAATTGAAAAGTCATCATCGACTTTAATTCTAGAATTTTCTATCATATTCTATATTAATCTTCCTCTTCTACAACTTATAAAAAAGTCTAGATAATAATAGGAATAAAACTTAAATTTATCGACATTGAAAGTCGGTTCATCACCGACTACAAGCACCTATAAGTTTGGTACTGGCTAGTTTTCTTTGTGTGTGTAGAAACAACAATTAAAGAATAATGTGTGTGAGTATCAAAGTGAGTGTGTGTGCTGCCAAGTGTGAGCGTGTGTGCCGAATGAGGTGCTGGGTGAGAGAAAATGTACGTGAAAGTGAAGTCGGTGAATTTAAGAGAAATACTAGTGTGTACATCAGTGTATTAAGTTAGTGTATGTGTGAGGGGCTGTGAGGCAAATTTATATAAATAAAATAATATTTTTTATTAGTCCAGCAATAAATTTTATTTGGGTCTACTCTATTTTTTCAACAAAATATAGGTATTTTTTATGGTTATTTTATTTTTAAATAAAATAACCTATTTTGTTCAAAAAAAAGTTTTTTTTACTAAAAATCATAATTTTATTTATATTTTTTCGTAAATTAAACTATTTTTTCATAATTTTACTTAATTGCGAAAAAAGTTTTAATTTTATGAAAATATATTTTGTTTTATAATATAATTTATTTTATATAAAATAAAAATTTTATGAGAAAAATAATTTTATAATTATGAAAAATGAGAAAAATAATTTTATAATTATGAAAAATATGCTAATCTTTTTAAAAAAATCACAATTTTCTTATAAAAGATATTATATAGATAAATTTTTATACAACTTTATTTTAAAATAAAATATAAAATTTTATTTTTTACAGCCAATAGGATAATTATAAATAATAAATATAATTAAAATATATAAAGTATTATAATTAAATTAATTTACTATT
This sequence comes from Reutealis trisperma, assembly GCA_947687605.1. NCBI lineage: Eukaryota > Viridiplantae > Streptophyta > Magnoliopsida > Malpighiales > Euphorbiaceae > Reutealis > Reutealis trisperma. The sequence goes on from CANTUT010000985.1 coordinate 120,345, forward strand.
ATATTTCACTAATTAAAAATGAGAAATATTAGAATAATTAAAGTAATATTTTAAATTTATATATCTATAAATTTTATAAAAAAATAGTCTAATTTATGAAAAAATAAAAAAAAATTTATAAGAGAGCTATTTTTTTATAATTATAAAATTATTTTTTTTAATAAAATTATTATTTTGTAAAAAATAAGTCATATTTTCATAAATTAAAAATTTTTTCGTAGTTAAAAAGAATTATAAAAAAATATTTTAATTTATAAAAAATATAAAAAAATTATTATTTTTTATAAAAAATTATTTTTTTCAAATAAAATAATTATTTTATTTAAAAATAAAGCAATCATAACTATCACGAATAAATTTGCCCCAATATAATTTATTTTCTGACTTCACCCCTGACGTGGACAGATAGTTATTATATTCTGAGAAAAGAAATTCATATCTCCAATAAGACCCAATGATATAAAAAATTGACAACCTGACCCGAAAGAGGTGGCGACTAACGCAGCTAACTGCGATTTTTTTTTTTTAATTTAAAAAGATTAAAGTGATACGTGACATATATATGCACTTACTAAATACAATTGAAGCAAAAGCAGTGGCTGATAAATAGAATAAAAAATATGAAAGAATAAAAAAAAATTTGAAGATATATTATTACATGCACCATTAATCTTTGTATATTTCATTAAAAATATATAAAAATATAAAAAAGAAAGTATAATATAGTTGCAGTTGTATTTACTTTAGAATATGTGAAAATCTTTTTGATAAAATGGGATTTAAAATTTTAACCATTAATACTTTAGGAACCTTGATATTAATAGAGAATATTGATATGTAATGTACATGTTGCATAAAAAAGGGCTGATGTGGTGTTCATATGACATAAAATTATTGATGTGGCACTCATATGACATGTAATTATAGGTTTAATGGCAATCTTTGGTAGTATTAAAACTGTAAACTTCAAAATGCTAATAATAAAAATTTCAAATCTTATTTTATTAAAAAAAATACCGCTAACCTCAAAATAAAAACTACTTCAATCACAAAAAAGTTTTTTTATACTTTCTCCTTATATAAATTATTCATGAATCCTCATCTACAAATCTAAATTAAAATTGTGTTATTTCTTGATATCATATTAAAATTCAAGTACAATCTCAAAACTTGTGGTAAAGATCTTCGAGTATATTTAGTAGATTGTAATAAAATGTAATATAATATAATCAAATAAATTGCTAATATAAATTTACATTAAAAATTTATTTGATTACATTACATTACGCTGTATTATTATCTACCAAATACAGTCTTAATATTTTTTGGCAGACAATCTGAGATTAAAATTAAAGCAACTTTTGTTTTTGAATTATATTATTATTATTGTTATCATTACTATCACATATTATATTGTAGTGGGCTGGCCACCAACCCACCATCCATCCATCCTTGGATATTAATAGTGGGGGTGGCTACCACACCAGAACTAGTGGTTGCCTACTTTCCATTTGAAGCAGTCTTTGATTCTTGCTTTTCCTTAGTTATGTACAATGTGGTTTTTTCTCTATCCCAATGCATAGAAAATAACTTACAAGTATTAAAAATGCCAAAAAAAGAACATGCCATGCATTATCAACCACAACTTATAAAAAGGATCATTAAAAAAACCTATTTAGTAAAATTAATTTTAGCCAGAAATTATCTTCTTTCAAAATTTATAAATAGAACTTATCAATACTTCACTAAACACAACTTCTCTTCATTAGTTTTATCTTATAATTCTCTATAAAGATTAAAGAAATGACTACTTCACTAAGTTTAGGTTTTCTTGTAGTTTTACTCCATTTTATACATGGGTTTGCTGTGGAACCAACTGAAGGATTTACAGAACTTCCTTTCAATCGATCTTTTTACATTAACCATAAGCCATATGACTTGAATGTGAGTGAACGATACAGCTTTATTAATGGAGTTCACAAGTTCTGGGTCTATTCCACTGATAAGCCTTTGGCTAAGAGTAGTCCCACAAGGCCTCGATCAGAGATCATGATCAACGTACGTAACATTCTCTTATAATCTTTCTTGTCTTCTTTAATTTATTCACCAAATTATTTTTTATCACACTCCATTTTTTTTTTTTTTTAAACTGAATTTTAACTAAAGTTCTAAACTAAAATAATTCGGATATCGTTGGGTTAAAACTCATTTATCACAATTATCTACATTTTATTATATTCAAATTTATGAAAGATAGAAATAAACATGACATATTTATAACACAAGAAAAATAAAGCAAATAGAATATTTTTAAAAGCTATCACATTACATATAAAGATAAATTCTTAGATAAATTTAGTTTATTATGCCAATTACACATTAATATGTGGCGTTATTTAATATATGCAATATTTATATTGATTGAATTATTTATAATTATTAAGTACTTATAATTAAATATCAGTCAATATAAATAATATATATAATAAATGATATCACATATCAATGTGTAATTAGTTTAATCTATAAATAACGTAAAAGACTAAATTTACCAAAAAATTTCTCTCCACATAAAATGTCACGTCTTATCCCCTAACCTATTATGAATAGGCATGAACATGTGAGACAAACAGAATTTATACTGAAAAAATCGATAGAGACTTGCAGAATAGAGCTCTACTGGTAACCAAATTGCAAATCATTTTCTCGTCATCTTATATTAAATATAAATCATCGTACCAATATTATTTACCTGCAAGCACAGTTGATGATGGAGTTGAGCTAATTAAAAAAAAAAAAAATATTTCTTTCATCATAAGTTTGTTGGTCTAGTAGCTTCATGTCTATCCTCAATAAGCTGGGATATGGGTGTGACTTGTAAATTATAAGTGGGAGTACATATTGGTCAATTGTTATATTCTGGACCCGTATTCATGATGTATCATGAACCGAACTCATAACACATGTGTGAAATATTTGTTAAGTTAAAAGATGCATGAAGTTTGCAATTGCTAAAAATTGACGCGCGATTTTTTTTCTTTTACAATTCCATTAGCCTTTTTCTTTTTTTTTTTCACCATTTTTTTTCTTTTTTTTCTCTTAATTTTAAATGCTAATTATTTTTTGTTTTTTATGTATTTCAATACTTAAAATTGAATTATTATAATTAAATATATAAATTACTTTTGTTTCTTCCATCTAATAATTATTATAATTCTAATAAATATATAATTTATAATTTATAATTAAATATATAAATTGAATTATTATATATTTTTTTGAAATTAATTAGTACATTGTTGCTCAAAATGCTGCCACATTAGTATTGAATTGCATGTACGTTACTTTTGAACTATCAATTAATGATAAAATATATCTTTAATTATAATAATAATGATAAAAAAATATTCTAATAACAATTAGTCTATGTATATTAATTTTGTACTATAGATACATTGTAATTTACCTACATATACATGACTTTTCAATTACATGTACATCATTACTTAAAATGCATGTACCTTAGTGTTAAATTACATATACATTACTTTTAAACTGTTAGTTAGTGATAAAATATATCTTCAATTACAATATTAATAATAAAAATATTCTGATAACAATTAGTCTATGCACATTAGTATTGTACTAAAGATACATTGTAATTTAACTGCAAGTACATGGCTCTCCAATTACAGGTACATTATTACTTAAAAACATGTACATTAGTATTAAATTGCATATACATTACTTTTGAAATGTCAATTAATGATAAAATATATCTTCAATTACAATATTAATGATAAAAATATTCTGATGCAATTAATCTATACGCATTAGTCTTGTACTAAAAATACATTGCTTGTTTTGTATTCCATGTACATTAGTATTAAACTGCATGTACATTAATATTGAACTGCATGTATATTTGTCATCTTTTTCAATATCAATGCATATAGAGTAAATAGCAAATGTGCATAACGTTTAATATCAATATTACTGCTGGTTTGATAAAGAGTTAATAAATTACCTTGTTCCCTTTTGCCTTTTTTATTTTGTCAGCATTTTCTTCTTGCTTTTCCCTTTTTTTTTTTCAGAATTTAATTTTTTTAAAGATGCTACAACTTTTCCTTTTCTAAATCCTCCTTCTTTAAGCATCTCATTCACTCTAATTCTTACATCAATAGTTGTCCAAGAACTCAAGGTTTGATATTTTCTTTGAATGAATTGTCGTACTTTGAATTTTACTCTATCCAAGTATGAAAGCTGTTTAATCAAATATAAAAAAATAAAAAATTAGTGATTTAAATAGTTATAAATAATGTAAATGGCTCTCCAATTACAAGTACATTATTACTTAAAAGCATGTACATTGGTATTGAATTGCATGTACATTACTTTTAAACTGTCAGTTAATGATAAAATATATTTTCAATTACAATATTAATGATAAAAATATTCTAATAAGAATTAGTTTATGCACATTAGTTTTATACTAGAAATACATTGTAATCTAATTTTATGTACATGATTCTTGAACTACAGGTACATTATTACTTAAATGTATGTACATTAGTATTAAATTGCATGTATATCACTTTTAAACTGTCAGTTAATGATAAAATATATTTTCAATTAAATACTAATTTACTTTGAATATAATAGTAATGTACCTCAAATTCAATATCAATGTATCAAAATAAATAAATAAATAAAATTTAATATATTTGTTCCAATAATTTGAGTTATTAAACATTTTATAATTATTTAAATATATTTAATTAAAATTATAACAATTATTAGATGGGAGAAACAAAATTAATTATTATATTTTTAATTTTAAGCGTTGAAATAAATAAAAAAATAATTAGCACTTAATTTAAAAAATTTTATGGTCCATTTATAGTTTTTTGAAATATTAGATACTTTAAAAAATTAAATAATAAAAAAAAGTGAAAAAAAAAAGAATAAAACACACTATAGAAATCATTATAAAAAATCGCGCATTTTTTTTTTATAAATATATTGCACGTATGTTTTGAACCCGTGTCTATGGTGCAACATGGATACGGATTCATAGTATAATTTATGCATATTGGTGTTAGACTTAATCATTGAATGGGTTGGGCTGGATTTAGGCAGAATTAAGTCAAATCAATATTTTTTATTTTTGATATAAACTTAATCCAATCCAATCCGACCGGGCATGTTATCAAAAATAATAAAAAATTAATATTTTTTAAATTCTAACTTGATCTATAAACATATATTTAATTAATATCGTATTAGAGAAAAGTGTGTAAACATGCATGTGCCTTCAAGACTATAATGTTTTTATGATTAAAAAAAAAAAATTGATTACTCAAAAATATAACTTAATGGCTCTCTTTGACTGTTTGATTAACAGGGATATAACTACACGTCTGGTGTGTGGCAATTAGAGGGATCTGCGTACGTGCCAAATGGTACTTCTGGAGTATGTATCCTGCAAGTATTTGGGGCAAGCCCTAATGCCAAAATTACCACAACCCTAATGCTTAGAGTGTACAATGGTTCTCTAACTTACTACACAGATCCAGTGATTGTCCCATACATTTACGATAGATGGTTTAAAGTAAATGTTATCCATGATATGGATGCTTCAAAAACTATGGTTTATATTGATGGAGATCTTTTATATCAAGGAGTTGGGCGTGGAGGAGCTTTTCATTTCTTCAAAATTGGAGTCTATGCACAGAAAAATGACTCTTATTATATGGAGTCTCGTTGGAAAGAAATTAAGATTTTTAAAAAAGTTGTGAAGATTGATGAATGTGAAAAGAGGCATACACACAATAAAAAATCCAAACACCATTAAGATTAATATATAGAATAATAAGGATATTATAATTTATACATGTAGCTTTTAATTTTTAGTTACAATATAAATATTGATATTATTGAATGCACGGTTGTTATTCATAGGATTTTATTTTTAGTTTCGATATTATATAGTTATTGAATTTTAAAATTTGTTATATCATCATAAATTATGACAAATATTTTCCTTTTAATATTTCTAGTAATGCATTAAAAATAAAAAAATTTTACGTTATAACTTATAAATAAGGACTGGAATATATTTTTTGGTGGACCTTGAAACAAAAACTTAAAAATTTAAATAATACTATTTTTAAAGAAAAATAGGAATATACTAGTTTATATTGGGAAACCATATATAGTAATTTAGATTTACACATATTTATATTTTACTAGTTATATTATTAGGAATTTTCAACATGTGATTATACATTATCGAATATTAAGTATTTCAGGAAATAAAAATATTTTAATTAATAATCAAAAAAATTTACTAAATTTTATTTAAATCAAAATTAAGTCAATAAAAAAAATTTCAAATCTTAGTTTGCTGATAATTATTATTTATATTCAATCAATAAAATAAACTACAAATAATGAAACAATTAAAATAATAATTTAATAATTTAAATTTATATAAAAATATATTTACATATAAAATTTAAAATATAATAATATTATAAAATATAAATAATGGATATTTTATTAATTGCTCACTAATATTAAACAATAACTAGATTTAATACATATGTCAGAATATGAAGCAATAGATTTGCTGACTTATTGAAAAAATATTAAAAAATCGCTGTAATTATTAAAAATACTCTGGAGCCACTTTATAAAAAGAAAAAAAAAATTACATGCACACTATTAATTTGGACAAATAAAGACAATGCCTTTCATAAAAAATATATATATATATCTTTAAAGACAATATGTTAAATAAAATTAAGATACAACAGTTAATTAAAATACAATTATAAAATATTATTTGCACCATAATTTTTAATTATGCTAGATACATTAAAAAAGCCTATTAGTGAATCAAGTCCCAAGCCCAAAAGAGGCTCGTCTAAACCTATAGATCAAAGTCAATAGTTGCAAGATGTGTAATCTTCCATAGGATAGTGAAAAAAATTTTAGAGAAAAACACCTGTAGTTATTAAGAGATTACCAATAGTTAAATCATCCTAGAGAGTGGGGAAGCAATTACTAGCACTCAACAATAATGGATTAGTTATATTCCTAAGAAATATTTAAACTAAGTTATAAATCTTATACAAATCCCAACCAATCCAATACCCAATAGATTTTATGCCTTTTATCAGCTCCTATGGCTGAAACCTATCTTCTTCTTCCTTTAACTTTAAAGTTTTCTAAACCCTTTGTAATTATTGCTTTCATTAATGCAATTCTATATTTTCTATAGCAATTATTGTGACATTCTAATTATTTTTTCATATTTGCCACTAAGGGTTCAAATATATTGTGATAAGAAAACTTCAGTACTCACAATCATCTTATTCTAGAAGTCTAACGGCGTAATTCACAAGTTCATGTGCCTTCACCCGCATATGACACACTCGCAAATCACCTTATTACCCTTTAGCCAAAATTAGAACCAACAAATATTAATTTCAGCCCTAAATATGAATATATAGTTTTTTTTTTTAAGAAGAGATGTTAAAATAAAATCCTAGCCACCTACATTCTCAATTTTTCTTGGTTTTTTCTAAAGTTTATCGTTTGAGTAACCGTCAACCTTCATTTGGTAGGTGATGCTTCATTTTTATTTATTTATTTAGTTTTTATTTTTAATAAGATATATATGTTAATCTGTGTCTTTCTAGATATAGATCTAATTTTATTTTTCATTTATTTTGTAATAACCTGATTCCGCTGGTGTAACAGTTCTAGGGTAAGAGTAAATTTAAGGCTACCATATACTCGTAGAACCCAATTATATCAATAAAATCCCCCGGATCAATATAAATGACACGTCAATATCATGCATATACTTCATCATCTAATAGTCCAATATTTCATTTAAAATATAATTTTTATTTTATCCTACTTAAACAAAAGTAACTACTATCTAAATCCATTTAAATACTATGGAGTGTCTACAATAGTACGTAACGAAACACAATAAAGAGATTAAAATGTTTACATTAAGATAGTTTCTTATGGAAGGGAGGAAAATAAGAAACTCAGTCGTCTCTATTTCTACCTCTATTCTAGCACCTAAAAAACCACAATAAAGATGTGTGAGCTTTTAACTTAGTGAATTATGAAATATTCCGATACTTGGAGGCTACATGAAAAATATATCATATAGCAACATAACGGGTTAGAAACAATAATATATATAAGCCTAAAAAAATGGCACCAAATTAAGACAGACCAATATCAATTAATAACAATCAATAAGGGCAATAACTTTTTCCTTTAACGTATGCTTGGCCGAATAGACGTCTAGAGTACATAGTCCTCTATAGATAGGACACTGATATATTTGACTATATCAATTGGATCGCTGATACATGGCCTAATAGTTTATCCCCTATTAGTATAAGTGTTTTGTCATATGTGTGATCAATGGCTTGGTAGGAATAATAACAATAAATAAACCCAAGTGGTCTCTCAATAATAATAAAATAATAACCAATCACATCCAATCAATGAAAAGTTGGTCATTAATCAATCAATGTGATTTATAAAACAATAAGGGATTCAATGATCAATAACAATAACAAAGTTTTAATAATAATCAATAAGCAATATAAGTTACTAAAACTAATTAAAGCAATAGGAATTTCAATAAACAATTTTATGGTAGTTTACCATGCATTGATATATTAGATAACTCATCTCCATGGTAATTCCTCTAATCAATTGCAATCACCATAGTCTGATCAATAGTTTCCGCTTCACTAGCCTATAGTAAAAATTCTCAATTTAATTATTAATTGTATTTTCAGATCCTTAGGATTTCTATAGATTCTTACTAATTAACTTAATAAATCTTACATTAAAATCATTACTAATCTAACTTATTATTTAATCAAATAAAACTATCACATTCTAAATCGAAATGATCATTAGAAATAAATTCAAAAAGCTGATTGCCTCTTACAGGAGATTTGCTAGAAAAGTTGCCTGAAAATAGCTGAAAAATGGTCGTAGGTGTTGGTTTTTGGTAAAATGAATATTAATAAATTTGTCTTAGAATGAAGGATCCAGATTTGCTAGCTGTTTCTATTGCTCGCTTAGAGGTCACTAGAAAACTACTCCGACAGCATCATCAGATTCCGGCCAAAATGAAAAGTGGTAAAAAAAATTGCAAATAATATGTTAAATGAAAGTTGGGATCACAAGGATTCCTATTGTGCCAAATTGACTGAAAAAGAAAGTTCAAAAAGTGAACATAAAATAGCTTAGATGTTTCTAATAGACAAATATATTGGTTGTGTGTGAGGCTCCATCCGTTGAAGTCTAGCGGCAAGTTTGGTACTGTTTAATATATCAGCACCTCCCCTTCCTATTGGGCTAGTGCACATGAGATTTTAATCAGTAGAAGGTAGCGGTCTGGTAGACAGAAATTTCTGTTTCTCTTCTCTCCCTTTTTTTGCTATTTTTCTCCTCTCTCTCTCTCTCTTTCTCTTTGTACGTGTATGTGTGTGTGTTTGTCTCCTTGTGCCAGGTAGCAGTTGATTGGCTCAATTAGCCGCTGTCCTATTTATACACGAAATTTCTTTTTCTTTTTTTTAGTAATATTAATAATAGTTAAATAATAATAACCCATGGCTTTAAAATTTCTTTTGCACTTGAAAATTTCTATTAATTAAATTTGATGATAATAATAATAATAATAAAATTTAATTATTAATAATGAATTTTAATTACAAATAAAAATGTATTTTTAGTATTTACAGTAGAACAATTAATATAAATAATCATATATAAATTAATAATACTCACTAACAACAATAATAACTTTCAAAATAGCAATATCTAATAAAAAGTTTCTTAGAAATTTCTACTAATTAAAATATTTGTTAATTTCAATAATTAAAATACCCAAAAATTTAGTAAGTATTATAGTTAAAGTCCAAAGTATTACATATTTTATGAGTTTTGTTATCCCGTATGAAATTTAAAAAGTTTTTTGTTTTATTTTACTTGATAGAAATTTGCTTGTCTTCTTTTACAAGAGTTCATTGCCTTTCTTTTTTTATAAAAATTTATTTATCTTCTGTCATGGAAATTATGAGGAGTTTGAGTATAATATTTGAAAAATCAAACTCATTTAAAGAATTGTCAAACGACAATGAAGTCGATTTGAGTATCGATATAGCCACCGAATGAAATGTGTTTCTTGTCGATGTTGTAAATACAACTAAGGTACAATATATAATTGTTCTGTCAACATGATCGATGAAACTCGGAGAAAAAATTCATCTTTATAACAAGATTTATATGTATTTTTTAAATACAATTATGTTTATTACTTTGTCTTAAGTTGTATTTATTAATCATTATTAATAAAAAATTCCATTCATTTTAAAAAAAAAAATTCCAATCCTTAATCCAGTTGAGTTGATGTATTATTCCTAAAATAAATAAATAATTGGCATACGGATGTCTATGTGTTGTTTGTTTCTACTTTTTTTTCTATAGAGATGCATTTTAAGCTTTTTAATTTATAAAAATAAACCTAAAATTTGAAGAATATTTGCAAGTTATCAATTAAGATTTAAAAATTTAGAAATAAACAGGTTTTGTAATATAACATTTTGTTTAAAAAGAAAACGTAAAGTTGAAAAAGAAAATTAACTTACACATTAATATATATTTATATATATATATATAGTGTGTACGTGTGTGTTCTATCTTATAGATATAGCTCATTTAAGATAAATAATCAATTAAAATTTGTAATAAATTTAAGCTTGCCTTTCAATTATATAACTATATAAGTTATCCATTATATATATATATATATATATATATATATATATATATATATATATATATATATATATATATATATATATATATATATATATATATATATATATATATATATATATATATATATATATATATAGTTCATTTTGGATAAATAATCATTTAAAACTTTTTATATTTGCAGTTTTTTGTTATGTGATTGTAAAAGTTATGTATGGTATTAAATTTGAAATACTGCAATTAGAAAAATGAAGAAAAAAAGGTCTTTAACTCGCATGTTAGATAAAATATAATGATTGTCATAAGTTAATAAACTTTCATCATGATTATATTTAACTTTCCACGTGATTATCTGGAGTTACATCAAGTTTATAGCTACAATGGCATGATAATTTTTTGCCATGTGCGCAAAAAAACAAAAAACAAATGTCTATTTACTTTGTATATCAAGTTGTATAGTTTGGGTGCTGTTGGATATATTTTGTACTATATATGTTGATGATTCCTATGTGCTTTGTTGTTATTTTTTTATTTGATTTTTTATTTATTTAATATAAGTATTTTATGATATTAGAAATAATTTGTGTGTTAGTTGTTGGATTTTCGCGCGCAAGTTAGTTTAGAACTTTCTTTGTTTTCTTTTACTTAAGCTTAATTCATGGGTAAAAAACTTAGTCGAATAGATTGGATGTATCTCCTATGTGATTTTTTTTGTAGAATATATTTCTTAATTTTTTTACATTATGTTTGTTTACTACAAATAAATGTGGTTTATATATTTGTGTTTTTGTGTCATGTTGGTCTAATATTTTCATTTTTTGTATTTTAAAATTGTAATACCCAAAGTCTCCATAGCTCATCAGAGTTATAATAATACTATAAAATATAAATTTTATGAGTATAGTATCAATGACATAGTGATAGAATGACAGAGACTCTTGTTGGTGTTAAGTGCTTGAGTGTGTACATTTATAAGATATGAATATTTATTGTATGTTTTATTGAATTAATTTTAGGCAAAATGGATTAGTTTAAGCTTATTATGAAATGGGAAGGTAAGATTTAAAATGCCAAGTGAAAAGGAAAGGAAAAAGTTACGAAAAATTTTAAGTTCGGGAAACGTTTCGAGTGGGCTTGTTGATGAGCTTTCGGACTCAAAGCCCAAGCCCATGGAGTGGCCGGCCCTAAGGCCTCAAATTTTGGTGGAGCTTGACTAAAGAATGGTTAGAACAAGTTAATTAGGGGTTAGGATGAGAAAGGAATTTGGTTAGCCATATTTGTTGATTTATACCAACTTTACACCTAAGCCTCCTACTTTTCCATCACCATGATTATGTTCACTTTGGTGATGATGGTATTCATTATTTTGATGCTTAGTCACCATACAACTAAGGGCCATCTCAACCATCCATCTTGATCAATCTTAGCCCTCCATTTCAAGCAAAAATGTGACCATTGATCTTGTGTGATTAAATCACCACCCTTGATTTTATTTGTATATAAAATGAAATTGTGTTAAACCATTTCATTTGTAACCTACACCAAAAATTTCACCCTCATCAAAGACCAAAAACCTCCCAACTCATTCTTCAACTTAGAGCTAAATTTGAAGCATTTCAAGGTGAGATTTATTGCTTAAGTAATTCCTTTCTTTCTTTAGCTTAAGTGTGATAAATTGTTAGCAATTATCCCTTTTCTTTTAATCTCTATGATTGGATTTTGGTGGAATGATTTGAAGGAGAGTTAGTTTGGCATATTAAGTGATGAAATATGAGAATTGGGGTTAAGGATTTGGGGTTTAATAGGTAAATAATAACAAGGGAAGCATGAAAGATCAATAAGGAAGAATGTTACATAAGGTTCAGCCAAACTAGGATTTTTAGGAGAAGTGTCCAAAATGTTTTTTAACAATATCTAAGGTTATTTGGGATGTTGAAAAGTAGTTTAAAAATGTAAAATTTGAATTTAGAGATTTTATTCAAAAATTGAAATTCTTGAAGGCATAATGCATGATATAAGGAAAGTATGTAATATGAAGTGTATTTTGATGTTTGATTGTTGTGGTAGGCTTTGCATGGCAGTAATTTCATCTTGGCAAGATCAATTTGAGATTTGATTGAGAAATTTTGGGTTTTCCCCAAATCATCCCAATTTGGTAAAGTTAGGGTTTATGGGAATTGAAAGAGATTAGTTTCAATTGGTGAATGAATGTTGATTGTTTAAGTATTAGTTTGATAAACATAAAATTTAATTAAGGAATTAGGAAGGAAAAAGGGACCTAATTGTTTTAATGAAAGGATTTGGACAACATGAGATTTTGGAATAAAGTGAGTAAATAATTAATGTGTTTATGTATGTATTATTTAATGTATTGGAATATGTTTTGGTGATTAGTAGTAGGAAGTTAATGTTAAGTTGAGTTAGAATGAGATTAGCAAGTTAAAGGAGTAGGAATTAATGTGTGATTATTTGGGTATATTTGTAGAATCCAAAGGCAAAGGCATTGCTCGGGATACCGAGGAGCCTCGTTATAATCTACATTAGAACTATCGGTATAGGAGCTAAGGAGCAAAAGGTGAGTACTTAATAATATAATATTCCTTGTTTCATATACTTGGACCTTTATTGTTCCAACCTTAATGGTTGAATTGTTTCTATGCCTTGAAAAGTTGATTGGCTCATTGATATTCCAAAATCTTAATTTCTTGATAAGCTTAATCTGCTTATTGAATATTGAACCATTGATATAATACTTCCTTGATTATTGAGCCAAAGTGAACCAAACATTTCTTTATGGCACTTGGCCAAATGAATCTATATTGTTTGATCTTATAATATGATTAATAATGAGAACCCAATTGATATTATATATTATCCATTGTAATATTACATTTCTTGTGCTTTAAATATAAGCCTAAATATTGGATCACTTTCCTAATTAAAATGTATTGCAATTCTTTGGCATGCATGATATGCTTTACCAATTATTGAATTAAATATCCCTTATGGCACTTGGCCACATGAACCTTGTTGCTTCATTTCCTAATATGATCAATGATGGGAATTTTGATTATTTATTGATATATTATCCATTGAATTATTTCATGGATGAAAAGGAAAAATGTTTTAATGACACTGTGGTAAGCAGAATACCCCTCTGATGTGGGGCAATACATCAGACATTGTGCACAATGGTAATGAACCTGCGGATAGGGTAAAGAGTATCCGAACCCTAGCTGGGAAGGGTTTATGGCCCCCAGTACGTGCGACCCGATCAGTTGTACGTGTGACTCGATCAGTTGTACGTGTGACTGATATGGGAGTGAGCAAGGCGTAAGCCACCACTCAAGTGATAATGATAATGTGGGAAACACACCGTTTCCATAAAGGAAATATTCTGCTAAAAATGCAATAATTGCTGTATATGGAAAACTATTCCATAAGAATGATTCTTGATTTGTTTCACTTTATTGCTATAAGAAATTATCTCTAAACCACCTATCACTTGCTTATTTTATACAGTTTTATTATGTACTCACTGAGCTCTGTCTCATATTTTAGTGGTTTAAACTTTTCAGGTACAGTCAATGAGTTAGCAAAGTAAAAGTCCCAAGCCCATCCTTCGCTTGGAAATTGTTTTGATAAGTTTCGGTGTTGTAAGTAGAGCTCCATGGTTATTGAAAGTTATAAGGTCTATATGTAACATGAATGGTTATTAAAGGGTTTGGCATTAATATGTTATAGGATGTTTGTATAGGGTGATTTGTATCATAACCGGTATTGTAATGATATATGAACTATTGAACGTTGAGTTAATGACATGAAATGAAACTTTAAAGGTTTTACAAGTTATATGTGTAAATGATATTATAAGTGGAAATGATAGCAAGTAATGGGTATTAAGGAAATGTGATTAGGCTACGGTCTTGGGATATGGTTCAATGTAATGAATGTGAATTGATTATGAGTGGAATGGGTTCTACGGGTTTTGGTGCCCTTATGGCTACCCATGCCCTAGGACCATCGTGGCTCAAAAGGTGGGTCGTGACAGAGGTGGTATCAGAGCCAAGTTTAAGTCTAGTTTAGACTTTATAAGTACTATGAGTTATAGGTTAAACCATGGAGCATAGGAACTCCTTCTTGTCGTTAAAGTATATCGATAAATCTAGATCCTCGTTACTCGTAAAAGTCTAAGTTCCTCCTATGATATATGATATGTATATAATGATCGTGAAACGGGAATGATAATGTGATATGTAGTATAATTGATATATGTGGTTAAATCAGATGTTTTGTGGAAATGGGATGATAAGGGCAAATTGTGTATTTGAGGCAATGATTATTTATGTGAAAGTGTTTAAATGAATGAGTATATATCCTACTAGGAATAGATTCCTTATTATAAGTAACTATTGATTATTGACATGGCTTAGTGCAATTGATGATTTGAATAATATGCATATAGTATGAATAATGATGAGGGTATGTTGAATTCTTTTACATTTATGAGATATAGCTAAATGTTATTAAGTGAAAAACTTAAATGTGATTTTATGGAATATGCATAGTGATATATGTAAGTGGTAAGTGTAATGGCATAATGATAGTGAGGAGGTATGGGATTTATTTTAGACAAAGATTTGAGGTTTCTAATTGGAAATTGGTTTCTAAACCAATAAAGAAGTTGTAATGAGTAGGAATGTTAAATATGGTGAGTTTCGATTTGATATGTCATAGGCCTCGTAACTCATCTGTAGCTGGAAGTTATGGCTTTCTGAAGTTGGATTGTGCGCAGAACTTTTCTTCTTGACTGTGGAAATCTAGCTGCGAGGCACTGGAGCTTGGTTGGCCATAGGTGACTCCCAGCTGCGACACACTGGGACTCCTTGGCGTCCGTTATGGTGGCCCGCTGTTGTTGCTTGCTGCCCCAAAATGGCATTCCTTCCACCATGCAATGTTTCGTCGAAATTTTTCAAGTCAACCAAGTATCTTCGATTTTCTTCATATAGTAAAGTGATTTAAGCAATTTAACAAGGAGGTTATGGTAATAAGGCTATTGAGAAGGTATATGGGACACTAGTATTATATGTTTCCTTGACTATAATATGAGAGATACCTAAGAAATAGGGAATTGATCTATGATGTGCATGTGCAAATGATTAAATGATAGGGTATATGGTTGGATGAAATGACTATAGGAAATTGTTAGAAGTTATGAACCATTAAAGTTATAAAATGAAGGAAAATACTCAATAGTGATTGAGTGAAATCATAAATGTTTTATATGGCTATTACGTAGTAAGATTTATGTGAGATAAGCTAAAAAGATGATATTTAACAATGGTCAAACGGGACTGTAAATGATTCACATGGATATTATATATTAAGGTTTATGTAAGATAGACTAAACAAGGTATTATCGAAATTGTAGTTTAGATGCTATCCTATAAATTCAAAAAAAAAATGAGAAGGTAAAGATTTAGAGATTTGTTATGTATGAGAATATTGGGTATAGCTTAAGGAAGACCACTATTATAGTATGATTTAAAAGAAGATTATTCCATATTCAAAGAAAGAAATGATCAATTGTATATACGTTAAGGTGACTTGTAAGAAACATGATTAGGTATGTGTAATAGAAAACTCTTAAGGCATTAAGAGACTACAGTGATGAGGAAAATAGAGGATCGGGATGGAACATGACTTGATGGTGAATCATTTTAAAAGAGGAATGTATAAATTTGATGATTACAAGAAATGTATGGTGATGAAATAGTCTCTAAGGAGAAACTGAAAGCAGATTTGGACTAAGAGTAAATTAGAGTAAAAATATGATTGATTTTGACAAATAATGAATGATAGTGGACCATAATAGATTTTTATGGAAGAAATATTGTAATTAAGAAAGGTATGGAACTAGAGAATTTTGTGTTAAACAGAAATATAATTTGAATGGGTTTAAACGAAGTAATGGAGATGTGGAAAAGTAAAAATATTGAATGATAAGAAAAGAGTGTATGAGGAAATATTAGGAGATATGAAGTATGAATTAAAGGGAACTAGGGGAAACAAAAGTTATGACATAAGAGAGTTTATGAAGTTAATTGATTAGGCAAATTTTATTTAAGAGAAGGTTTTATGATGATATTGAATTAATACAGAGATAGAATTAAATAAGTTAAGATAAAGGATAAGTTTTGATAAGTTAAGAGTGTATTAGACTAAATAAACTACGGAGTATAAGATTCTTGGTTGCTGATGTTTTGGTTCTCTAAGTATAGACTAGAAATTCGTGCTTTGATTTGGCCTTTATACATTCATCGTTTGTGCAGCAATGTCTCCTCATTTACGATTTGGACAAGATCATCTCGAAAGAGTTACTCTACCTCGAACGAACTCAAATATGTGCTTGATATGTTTTCTTATTTATGATTGTGTTTAAGTATATTTACTTTATTTCGATAGATCAATTATATTACTCGATATGTTTAAAGTTGATATAGTTAATATAAGATCACATATGAACTATGGAGTACCAGTGAATGGTATTTTAGGAATGGAATGGGAAGTTGTATTAATAGATTTTTGTGATTTGATAATTTGAATATTATAATAATAAATTTATTGCTAAAGAGACGCATGTGATGTTGAAAGGTAGGAGTTATTTTAGAGATAATGTGAAGATTGTATTTTGGAGTGATTACCTAAATTAATATGATAGTAGATTGAATAAGATAAATTTTGGGTTGAAATTTTATGTGATTATAAGGAGTTGATTGAGAATTATGGAGTAGTGGTGAAAGTATAATTCTTTTAATGATATAATATGTAAAATAGTTGGTAATGAGGTGTTTAAGATAAGTTGAGATAAGATTGTTGTTTAAAGATGAACAAATATAAGAAGTGTAATGGATATATACTTATATAAGAGGTAATGAGTAAGAAAAATTTATTGATGATAGTATGAGAGTGGAATAAATCCCAACTATATGAAGACCATGGTTATCGAATTATAACTTGGAAGTCATTCATAATTAGGAAATACCATAAGGGTATGTGTATATTCAAAGTATAGTAATTGGTGTAATAGGAGCTATGATTCAGTTGTTAATATGTGATTTAGGTATTGATAAGACTATATATGAGAAGAGGTATATTTAAGATTACAATTAAATTGAGGTGAAATCAGAAATCGAAGAGATATAAAGGTGGTATAAATGTTTCTTGGTAATTTTTGAAGTTATAGATTCAATGCTATTATGAAGGTTAGTGATTAATAAAAGAGATTTGGTAGGGTAAGAAGAGAGATGTACTTAAAGATATGGTTGAATGCGATAAGAGCTAAAGATCGATTATGGGACTTAGAGGAATAAGATATATAATTGGAAGAAGATATATGGAAGAGGGATAATAGACCGCTAATGATAAGGAATGAAGTTGGTAGGTGATGAATTGAAAGTAATGAAAGTGATTAGAATTCTTTTGGCAAGAATCATAATGTAAGTGATATAGTTACTCAAGTTTGTAAAGGTGAACATTTTGTTTTTGAAAATTCAGGGATGAATTTTTTAAAGGGGGGTAGAATGTAATACCCAAGGTCTCCATAGCTCATCAGAGTTATAATAATACTATAAAATATAAATTTTATGAGTATAGTATCAATGACATAGTGATAGAATGACAGAGACTCTTGTTGGTGTTAAGTGCTTGAGTGTGTACATTTATGAGATAGGAATATTTATTGTATGTTTTATTGAATTAATTTTAGGCAAAATGGATTAGTTTAAGCTTATTATGATATGGGAAGGTAAGATTTAAAATGCCAAGTGAAAAGGAAAGGAAAAAGTTACGAAAAATTTTAAGTTTGGGAAACGTTTCGGGTGGGCTTGTTGATGAGCTTTCGGACTCAAAGCCCAAGCCCATGGAGTGGCCTGCCCTAAGGCCTCAAATTTTGGTGGAGCTTGACTAAAGAATGGTTAGAACAAGTTAATTAGGGGTTAGGATGAGAAAGGAATTTGGTTAGCCATATTTGTTGATTTATGCCAACTTTACACCTAAGCCTCCTACTTTTCCATCACCATGATTATGTTCACTTTGGTGATGATGGTATTCATTATTTTGATGCTTAGTCACCATACACCTAAGGGCCATCTCAACCATCCATCTTGATCAATCTTAGCCCTCCATTTCAAGCAAAAATGTGACCATTGATCTTGTGTGATTAAATCACCACCCTTGATTTTATTTGTATATAAAATGAAATTGTGTTAAACCATTTCATTTGTAACCTACACCAAAAATTTCACCCTCATCAAAGACCAAAAACCTCCCAACTCATTCTTCAACTTAGAGCTAAATTTGAAGCATTTCAAGGTGAGATTTATTGCTTAAGTAATTCCTTTCTTTCTTTAGCTTAAGTGTGATAAATTGTTAGCAATTATCCCTTTTCTTTTAATCTCTATGATTGGATTTTGGTGGAATGATTTGAAGGAGAGTTAGTTTGGCATGTTAAGTGATGAAATATGAGAATTGGGGTTAAGGATTTGGGGTTTAATAGGTAAATAATAACAAGGGAAGCATGAAAGATCAATAAGAAAGAATGTTACATAAGGTTCGGCCAAACTAGGATTTTTAGGGGAAGTGTCCAAAATTTTTTTTAACAATATCTAAGGTTATTTGGGATGTTGAAAAGTGGTTTAAAAATGTAAAATTTGAATTTAGAGATTTTATTCAAAAATTGAAATTCTTGAAGGCATAATACATGATATAAGGAAAGTATGTAATATGAAGTGTAGTTTGATGTTTGATTGTTGTGGTAGGCTTTGCATGGCATTAATTTCATCTTGGCAAGATCAATTTGAGATTTGATTGAGAAATCTTGGGTTTTCCCCAAATCATCCCAATTTGGTAAAGTTAGGGTTTATGGGAATTGAAAGAGATTAGTTTCAATTGGTGAATGAATGTTGATTGTTTAAGTATTAGTTTGATAAACATAAAATTTAATTAAGGAATTAGGAAGGAAAAAGGGACCTAGTTGTTTTAATGAAAGGATTTGGACAACATGAGATTTTGGAATAAAGTGAGTAAATAATTAATGTGTTTATGTATGTATTGTTTAATGTATTGGAATATGTTTTGGTGATTAGTAGTAGGAAGTTAATGTTAAGTTGAGTTAGAATGAGATTAGCAAGTTAAAGGAGTAGGAATTAATGTGTGATTATTTGGGTATATTTGTAGAATCCAAAGGCAAAGGCATTGCTCGGGATACCGAGGAGCCTCATTATAATCTACATTAGAACTATCGGTATAGGAGCTAAGGAGCAAAAGGTGAGTACTTAATAATATAATATTCCTTGTTTCATATACTTGGACCTTTATTGTTCCAACCTTAATGGTTGAATTGTTTCTATGCCTTGAAAAGTTGAATGGCTCATTGATATTCCAAAATCTTGATTTCTTGATAAGCTTAATCTGCTTATTGAATATTGAACCGTTGATATAATACTTCCTTGATTATTGAGCCAAAGTGAACCAAACATTTCTTTATGGCACTTGGCCAAATGAATCTATATTGTTTGATCTTATAATATGATTAATAATGGGAATCCAATTGATATTATATATTATCCATTGTAATATTACATTTCTTGTGCTTTAAATATAAGCCTAAATATTGGATCACTTTCCTAATTAAAATGCATTGCAATTCTTTGGCATGCATGATATGCTTTACCAATTATTGAATTAAATATCCCTTATGGCACTTGGCCACATGAACCTTATTGCTTCATTTCCTAATATGATCAATGATGGGAATTT
This sequence comes from Reutealis trisperma, assembly GCA_947687605.1. Taxonomy (NCBI): domain Eukaryota; kingdom Viridiplantae; phylum Streptophyta; class Magnoliopsida; order Malpighiales; family Euphorbiaceae; genus Reutealis; species Reutealis trisperma. Next base: position 140,991 of record CANTUT010000985.1, read on the forward strand.
TGATTATTTATTGATATATTATCCATTGAATTATTTCATGGATGAAAAGGAAAAATGTTTTAATGACACTGTGGTAAGCAGAATACCCCTCTGATGTGGAGCAATACATCAGACATTGTGCACAATGGTAATGAACCTGCAGATAGGGTAAAGAGTATCTGAACCCTAGCTGGGAAGGGTTTATGGCCCCCAGTACGTGCGACCCGATCAGTTGTACGTGTGACTGATATGGGAGTGAGCAAGGCGTAAGCCGCCACTCAAGTGATAATGATAATGTGGGAAACACACCGTTTCCATAAAGGAAATATTCTGCTAAAAATGCAATAATTATTGTATATGGAAAACTATTCCATGAGAATGATTCTTGATTTGTTTCACTTCATTGCTATAAGAAATTATCACTAAACCACCTATCACTTGCTTATTTTATACAGTTTTATTATGTACTCACTGAGCTCTGTCTCATATTTTAGTGGTTTAAACTTTTCAGATACAGTCAATGAGTTAGCAAAGTAAAAGTCCCAAGCCCATCCTTCGCTTGGAAACTGTTTTGATAAGTTTCGGTGTTGTAAGTAGAGCTCCATGGTTATTGAAAGTTATAAGGTCTATATGTAACATGAATGGTTATTAAAGGGTTTGGCATTAATATGTTATAGGATGTTTGTATAGGGTGATTTGTATCATAACCGGTATTGTAATGATATATGAACTATTGAACGTTGAGTTAATGACATGAAATGAAACTTTAAAGGTTTTACAAGTTATATGTGTAAATGATATTATAAGTAGAAATGATAGCAAGTAATGGGTATTAAGGAAATGTGATTAGGCTACGGTCTTGGGATATGGTTCAATGTAATGAATGTCAATTGATTATGAGTGGAATGGGTTCTACGGGTTTTGGTGCCCTTATGGCTACCCATGCCCTAGGACCGTCGCGGCTCAAAAGGTGGGTCGTGACAAAAATATTTTATGGTATATTTTAGGAGTGAATTTTTATATGTTGATTTGACCTTCTCTTTTTCATATTGTGCACTGCACTGTTCGTTTACTGATTATCACGGGTGTTTTGATTATTTCAATTCGAATTCTGAACTGTTCTTTCCATATGGATCATTGGCCTCTTATTTTGATTCTTATTTGTATCTCAGAGGTATGTTTTGCTACTCTTTACACTTTGCTTTTGCCTTTGGTTTTGTATGTTTTATTATATTATTTTTCTTGCAAATAGATTTATGCATGGATGCTTTGAATCCTGATGTTTTGAATGCTGATGATCTATTTGATGTTGCAATTGAGGCTTCCGATGATAGACTAGGTATTTCATTTTATGTGTTTTGTGTTTTTTCATTGATTGTTTAGAGGAACAATTTTAGTCAAAAAAAATAAAAAAAAAAAACTCAAATGATAACTCCTGCCGACTAAGCAATGTTGGAAGGATTGACTCCAATTGGGTCATAAATGATGTTGTGCTCCATTGTCGTGATGGATGTTTAGTTGATATTGATATTATAGACGCACCATATCCTGGAGGTGATCACTATTTATATATTTGTGGTTATTACCATTGGCATTTTAAAAGCTATGTATTTATATTACATATTCTTATAAAACAATAGATTCTATTTTATCTTCATTTTTGCACATACTGTCTAATAAGAGGAGGCATCTTATGTCTATTAATGATGCTTCTACTTCTCACAATGTATCTATACGAGCAAATCTTAAAAGTTCTTCACAGACTCAAAGGAGTATGTGTTTTGTTATCTTCTTTTATATATTATATTTTACATATCCTGTCATTTCCCTAATTCTATTTTTTTTTACTATTTCCTTTTTTCCTGTTTTAGCTGGTTATCTTCAGAAATCAGATTTGGGAATGTCGATTAATCAATGCTCATATTGTGGAGCGTCGCCCTAGGTTGGTGAGCGTCTTAAGTCTAGCTCGAGGAGAACCAGCGGCCTTTATACTATTTGTTGCCAAGCTGGAATGGTTAAGCTACCTCTTTTGAGAAAAACGCCTCCTTTTCTTGCTAGACTTTTAGATTATAATAGGGGCTCTCTTGCTGCGAGATTTAGGGAATCAATAAGACTTTATAACTCTATGTTTGCCTTTTTGTCTATGGGCGAAAAAATAGATCGCGGAATTAATAAAGGATTCGGGCCTTTTGTGTTTAGGATTTCTGGTCAAAATCACCATTTAATGGGTTCTCTCCTTCCCATTGGCAATGAAAAACCTAGATTTTGCACAGCTTTATATATACGATGTGAAAAATGAAGTCAAAAATAGAATTTTTTCTATTTTATGTGATGACTCCAATAGGACTATAAATGAAATAATTGTTGCTGGGCTCATTCAAATGTTTGATGAACATAATCAGATTGCAAAATCCTTTAGAATGGTTAGAGATAGATTCAAAGAAAATGATTTCGCACCAGTCAAGTTACGATTATTAGGAAGGAGGGATAGTGATGTTTTACAATACAATGCTCCAGCATCTTTAGAGATAGCAAGTTTAATTATGGGCGATTTTGGCTTATATGATAAAGAACGTGATATAGTTGTTGAGCATAAATATGGAACATTAAAGTGACTCAGTGCTTTACATCCAAGTCTAATGGCAATGCAATACCCAATATTATTCCCTTATGGTGAGGATGGATATAATAAAGATATTAAATACACGGCTATTGATCGCCATACTACTCTTTCTAGAAAATTTGTAACAATGCGTGAATATTATGCATATAGATTGCAACAGCGTCTAAATGAAGGCACAACTTTATTGAGAGGTGATCGTTTGTTCCAACAATATGTCGTTGATGCCTTTTCTTATATTGAGGAGAAAAGGTTGGATTACATTCGAAGCAATCAAAAGGAATTAAGATCTGAGTTTTACATAGGAATTAAGAATGTTATTCGATAGGGTGTTACAAATACTAGTGATGTTGGAAAACCAGTTATAATATTGCCTTCTAGCTATATTGGCAGTCTTAGGTATATGATAGAGCATTATCATGATGCTATGGCTATATGCAAATTTTATGGGCACCCATATCTCTTTATAACTTTCACATGTAATCCATTGTGGCTAGAAATTAAAAGGATGCTTGATTATATCATTTGTCAAAAGTCTGAAGACAGACCTGATGTTGTCGGTCGTGTTTTCAAAGTTAAGCTTAACCATTTGATAGAGGATATTAGGAAGAATGAACACTTTGGAAAAACTACAGCATTGCTATATACAGTTGAGTTTCAAAAAAGAGGATTGCCTCATATACATTGTTTGGTTTGATTAGACAAGAATTATAAACTAACTACATCCTCAAATATTGATTCAGTGATATCAGCTGAGCTGCCATGTGCAAAAACTGAACCTGAAGCATATGAAATAGTTTCTAGATTTATGGTGCATGGACCATGTGGGCCTATTAATCTAAATTCTCCATGCATGAAGAATAATAAATGTTCAAAATTCTTCCCTAAAAAATATCAAGATAAGACAGTCATTGATTCAAATGATTTTGCTGTATACAAACGTAGGAACTATGGGAGTTTCGTTGTTAAAAACAAAGAAAAAATAGATAACAGATTTGTTGTTCCTTATAATAAAGATTTAGTTTGTAAATATGAATCTCACATTTGTGTTGAGTTTTGTGTTCAATCAACCATGGTTAAATATCTATTTAAATAGATTACAAAAGGGACTGATAGAATTCGGGCGATTGCTGAGAATTTTAGAGATGATGGGAGTGCGACTGGAACTGGTGATGGGGTTATAATTGATGAGATCAAGACTTTTTTAGATTGCCATTTTCTAATTCCTTGTGAGGCTATATGGAGGTTATTTGAATTCCCTATACATCATAGAGAGCCAGCTGTGGAAAAATTGCAAGTGCATTTACAAGATATGAATAGGGTTTTTTTTTCAACTGTCGAATGATTTGGGTTATGTCGCATGTAATTCAGAATCAGGTCGTACTGTGTTTACTGAGTGGATGGCCACAAATGAGGATGCTAGGACTCTTACATATGTTGAATTTCCAATGGGGTGGGTATGGCACAATAAAGAAAAGATGTGGACTAGACAAAAAAGAGGACGTTCTATTGGTAGAATTATATATATACATCCAAGTTCTGGTGAATTATATTATTTAAGGATGCTTTTGAATATCGTAAGAGGACCCAAAACATTTGCCGATATTAGAACAGTTGATGGTGTTGTTCATTCGACTTTCCAGTCTACCTGTTATGCTTATGGTTTGTTAGGAAATGATATGGAATGGATTAATGCGATGGAAGAGGTAATTCTACATGTGTCATCTACTCAACTTAGACATTTATTTATGGCGCTAATACTTTTTTGTGAAGTTGGAAAACCAAATGAGCTTTTTAAACTATTTTAGAAGCATTTTGCTGATGATATTACATATGAGCTCAGAAATATATTAGAATTTCCAATTGCGATAATTTCTGATTATTATTTGAAAAATAGAGTTCTAGTTGAACTCGAAAAAATTTTTAATAAAAATTCTAGCTCTTTGATTGATCATAACTTGCCTCTGCCTGACAAATCAATAAGTCTTGATATTAATAATAGGCTTTTACTTGAAGAATTAGATTATGATGTCTATGAGTTAAAGCATAAACATGATTCGTTGATTTTGACATTGAATTCTAAACAACAAATAATATACAATGATGTTAGTAGTGTTGTCGAGCTCAATAAAGGAGGATTGTTCTTTATTTATGGTTATGGTGGAACATGTAAGACATATCTATATGAAATAATTACATCAAGGCTAAGATATGAAGGAAAGATTGTATTAGTCATAGCATCATCTAGTATTTCTACATTATTATTATCTGGTGATAGAACAGCTCATTCTAGATTTAAAATACCAATTAATTTAAATGAATCATCAACATGTGAAATAAAAAAGGGACCCAATTAGCGAGATTAATAAAAGAAACCTGTTTAATAATTTGGGATGAAGCCCCCATGAGTCATAAACACTATTTTGAAGCGTTAGATAGGTCATTTAGAGATATCTTATGTGATTTAGAAGATGAAAAAGTCAATAATCCTTTTGGTGGGAAAACTATATTGCTTGGAGGGGATTTTAGACAAATTTTGCCTATTGTTGTCAATGGTTCAAAAGAGGATATCATAAATGCATCAATAACATGGTCTTATTTATGGAGTTTCTTTAAAGTTTATAAATTAACGATTAATATGCGTCTTGAGTCAACTGCTGATCAAATTGATGAGAATGATAAGTTGCTTGATTTTTCTAAATGGACTTTATCAGTTGGTGATGGAAAGGAACATACAAAAAAAATGGTTGAATTTGATGAAGAAAATAATTGGATAAAAATCCTTGATGATCTTTTAATTAGAAATGTAGTGACCCAATAAAAGAGATTATAAACTCTACTTATCCCGACTTTTTAGAAAAATATACTAATCACTTATACATAAAGAATAGAGCCATCATAACTCCTAGAAATCAAATTGTTGATGTTATTAATAAAAAAAATTATTGATTTGATATCTGAAAAAGAAAAAATTTATTACAGCTCTGACTCAATAAGTAAAACATCAAATGGTTCTAATGAATTAGAAATTGTTTATCCTGTTGAGTTTTTGAATACTTTGAATTTCAATGGATTTCCTCAACATGAGTTAAGATTAAAAAAGAATGTTCTAGTCATGCTTCTTCAAAATATTAATCCTAGCATTGGGTTGTGTAATAGTACAAGATTAATGATTACAAATTTAGGAACTAGAGTTATTGAAGTCGTCATTATAAGTGGTTCTCATATCGCTGAAAAGGTATACATACCGCGAATTGTTCTTTCACATAGCGAAAATAAGTATCCTTTTGTTTTGAAGAGACGGCAATTCCCATTGAGAATATGTTATTGTATGACAATAAATAAAAGTCAAGGCTAAACCTTGAAACAAGTTGGATTATACTTGCATGATCACGTGTTCTCACATGGTCCATTGTATGTTGCATTATCTAGAGTTACATCCCGTAAGGGTCTTTGAATATTAATAAATAAAAAGGAAAATGGTAGTAGTAGTGAATATTTAGCTTATACAAAAAATGTTGTTTATCATGAGATATTTGATGATTTGTTTATGGCTATTAGATAAGTTAAAGATGCATTTTTTTTCCCTCTTTGATGCTGATGTCACCTGTTGTTATTTTTTCTAATTTTTTTTTTAAATCATGTTTCATGCATTCTAGAAATGTCATATACGCTACTTTTTGAAGTCAATGGAGGGTGCAAAAACATCCATATTAAAGTTCGAATTGCAAGGTTGTGGGAATTTGCAAATATTAACAATTCTGATGATGTTTATACTCTTAAGTTCTTGATGATTGATGAAAAGGTATTATTCTTTGTCCTTATGATTTCTTATTTACCTTTTTATTTCATTTTTAGTGTGTATTTATCCATTTTAATTTTTTTTTCCTCATAAAGGTGACACCATGCAGGGTGTGATCCCAAAATATTGTATTGATCATTTACGCCCTACATTGGTTGAAGGAAAAAAGTATCATATCTCTTGTTTTTTTATTCTTCCTGCACAATCGAGCTACAAAGTCAGCGGTCATCCATTGCGGATTAAATTGTTGAAAAATGCATTTATTAAAACATTAAATGAAGATGACAACCCTTTACCATTTGATCGCTTTGAGTTCTTGGATTTCGAAAATGTTAAATTAAAGATTAGAGATAAAACACATTTGACAAGTGCTGTGTAATTTTTTTTATATGGTGATAGCAAATAATGTATTGATATATTTGGTCTAACCATGATTCTTTTTTTAGATATTTTGGGGCAAATCATTGTGGTTGGAGGTATTAAAGAATTAAGACTGGTTGGTAGGATTACAAAAAAAAGATGTGTCCGGATTAAAGATTCTGAGTATAACTTTCTATTTTGTTTATGGATTAAATTTTTTTTGTCATTCCTTTAAATTCCTTTTGTGAATATATATGAATTGTGTTTAGGGGTGGTAAGTTGGATATTGTTCTTTGGGACAAAGCCACAATTCAATTTCCAAAAAGTTACATATTTGCAAAGGATCAGAACGATGTTGTCATCGTTGCTTTTTTATCAATGATTATAAAGAAATTCAATGGTAGCGATAAGTTTTACTTGCATCATTTTTATTCTATAGATAATTTTTGAATTATTATGCATATTATTCATTTTTTTTTTCATTTTTTATAGATGAAGTGACAGCAAATAACACTTCAGCAACAAAGGTTTTGGTTAATTTAGAAATTCCTAAAGTTGAAGAAATGAGGCAGAGGTATATTAAATATTTTTTTTTATTTTTTAAATATATGTTAACATTCTATTTTTATAGGCTTTCTCAATCAGCTAAAAAAATTCATAAGCTACATGTTGAAAATCCATCTTCGAATGACATCCAGTCATATAAGGATGTTAATAGAAAGATGATTGCGGAACTCCTGGCACTTGACATTCATACTGATAAGGTGTCTTCATTTAATTGATTTAATTTTATTATGAAGATTTGAAGGCCTTTTCTAGTGTATGAGTTTAGATTTTTTACTTGATTGCTTTATTCAACAAGGTATAAAATTTACGTGTGAAGCAACCATTAAAAACATTGATCCTTCGTCTGGTTGGTGGTATAAAGCATGTCCTCAATGTAGGTGTGGTGTTCAGAATTACAATGAACAAGTCTGGTGTAGTAGTTGTCGAGATTTGAAAGAGCCCCCTTCTTATTGGTAAGTTCAGTCATGTTATTTCTTCTTTATATGAAAATATAAATCATATAATTATGTTCTGATTAATTTGCATATTATCAATATTATTAGGTATAAATTAAATACGATTGTTAAAGACGACACTGGATCTACAACATTTGTTATCTTTGGTCGCCATGCTACTAATCTAATTGGCTTGCTAGCTAGCCACCTAGCTCAGAGTTATAGAGACAGATTTTCAATGCCTCCTATGATGGCTATAATTTTTGGCTTACGCTGAATCTTTCAAGTCGTTCTCAGTGATAGAATTGAAGATCCTTCTACTCCTGCTTTTAAAGTGGTGCATGTTTTTAAGACTAAGGAATCTTCTAATTTGGAATATGTTTCAAGTGCAAAATCTCCCTTACTAACCTCCACATTTCTTCGTACATCTCCTGCATTCGGTGTGCACAAAGCTATGAAAAGATGTTTGGATTTCTCTCACGAGAGTCATAGTGAGATCATTGATTCTGCTTGTGCATCGACTCAAGTTGAATTATTTCCAGAAGAATCACCGGCGAAGAAAAGTTGCGCTAGGTTGTAGATTCTAATTTTAGAAACTACTCATGTTGCATTTAATGTATAAGGGTTTCTAATTATAATTTTTTTTTTTTTTTTTTTTTTTGCAGGGAGAAAAAAATGTGATTTCTAGCAAAGGTATATATATATATATATATATATATATATATATATATATATATATATATATATATATATATATATATATATATATATATATATATATATATATATATATATATATATAACTGTTTTCTTTTTTTTTTTTTTTTTAACTTCGTTGAATGTTATTGTAGGCTATGATGCAGTAGAGGAGCATGTTGCTTTGATGAAGGACTTTTTTTGCTCCTGTCTTTCCAATAATATAATTTCTATTTGCATGTTTTATATTGATACACTGTCACAATGATATGTTTATAAAGCTTGATCAGAACAACTTTTTAATTTCCTATAACTTTTTCATGCATTGCTTTTTTATTTGCCTGTTGTTTTTACCAAATTATAATGGATCATCCTGTTAAATGTTGATGCAATTTTGGTGTCGATTAGTATTGGTCCTGCAAAATTTTGCTCTTATAGCTCTTGGGGGTTTTGTTGGGACATTTTTTTAACTTGCTGTCCCTTTTTTTCTCTGCAATGGGAGCAATGATTTGCTTGATTTCACTGGGGAGGTATAACAACACATAGTTGCTGGTTGTTGTTAGAATTGGTAGTAATGATGCAAAATATAGGTTAGTGAGCAAAAATCAAACATAAATTAGCAAATTTTTTTTTTTATGTTAGAGAAATGCTGTAAAGGTCTCTGTGACAGAGAATGTTCCCCCCCCCCCCCCCCCCTACGCCATCATTCTCATTTCCATGCATTCAAGTTCTATGTTCCTTATATGGTCATCGGTCATAGCAGATAAAGATTCGAATGTCTTATACTTTAGAAAGTATATGTTTTTATAAGAAAATTAATAGAAATCTAAAGCATTCAAAAAAACATCAACAAAAAGTCAAGGAATGTTTGTTAAATAGACAAAGTGATATAATACATAAATAATTATTCTTGGCTATTTGAGTTCTTCGATCCTTCAAGGTTAGGAACTATGTGAAAAATATTAGAAAATAAATGTGACAGTGCAACTAAGAGGCATGTGAACGAGATATCATGATAACAAAGGTAGTATATGTGTTGACCTTTTCTTCAGTATGCTTACATCTTTGATTACTTGAGGACTTTCCAAGAAAGGATCATCACAATCTTTCAAATCAATTGTTTCAGCTTCAAAATTAATCGAAATCTAGAACATTAAAAATATATCGATAAAAGTCAAGGAATATACGCTATATAGACTAAGCGATATAAGAAGTAACTAATTATTTTTTATTATTCAAGTTCTTCAACCCTAAAAATTAGGAACTATCCGAAGAACATTAGAAAATGACTGTAAGGGAAAGGAATCGATAGATGTATGAGTCTGATATTGTCTCAACTTCAAATTTCTCATGTTTACAATGTTCATTCTACTAAAACCACATTTTTTCTATTACTTTCTTGCTCAAATGGGTGCTGTGATCTTTCTCTTTGATTAATTTGCGGTGACCAATGGGTAAGCATATACTTTTTCTTTCGGGCTGATCACAATGATGTGTGATGCCCTAGTTAAAGAATCCTTTTCTGCACGCTTTAATTGATCCGATGTAGACTTTGTCATCAATGGAATTGTTAAAATAATCCGTTTATCACTTTTTCGTTCATAATTTGATTTGCCTGAGACCACAAAGACATATTTTGCTATAACGCAACCTTTTCTGAAGACTAGCAGCATCTTAATCGCTAACATTTTCAATTCCTTTTTGCGCATTTATGTCTCCATTCGAATATTGTTTATTTATATTCCCCTATTTTTTTTACTTGCAATATGACTTAATGTTACGCAAGCAGTTATATGTTGATTTGGTGCTTTGCGGAAAGAATTGTGGTGTGGGAAAGATATTTTACCCGATCTTAGTTGACTCAAATTCTAGACAATGATAGCGGTCTGCTTGTGATTTTGATATTTTTGCTTGTGTTGACAAAATTGCAAAGAGAGAATTACTTTAGTTACGTCATTGCACATTGTAATTTCAAATTTTCATATAAGATTTTTATTTCATTCAGTCGCCGACCAATTGTTGCATACTCACAAACACTACCATCTTCTATATCTGAGAATGAATCAAGAAAGTTTGCCTGCAACAACACGCGGGTAAACATTTTCTAGTATATATATAAAATTGGAATTACCTGTAAAATAATTGAAGAATTGATTTTTGTCAATTGAGCTCAATGACATACAAAAATCTACAAATTTTTTATTTTTTTTATATTTTTTGGTGTTGATGTATTACTTAGGGCATTGTCTAAAGATTTTTGAAATTGAATCTTTCAAAACTTGTGATTATATATGAGATTTTGGAGAGTTATGGGTTTTGAACAGTGAAACGTATATAACTGATAAAATGGTGTAGAAGTTATAATTAGAAAGCGAAAATATATTTGTACATGAGATTTTTTTTTTGTAATTTTTAAAGAAATACATAAAAAAAAAAAAAAAAGATAAAATATGATAAAAATAGGCCCAAAATAATTTTTTTAGAAAAAGATGCCCCTACGTTTTCTTTCTTACAAAACTACTTTCCAACCTATTTTCTACTTTACGTAGGGACCACTAATTATTTAAGAAGGCTAATCATATCACTTCTCTTTCTTGCATTTTTTTTTTTTTTAATTTTTAATAATTTATTATTTCTTTTTTTTTTTTTTTGCAATCTATCTACACACGTCTCTCTCTGTTTATCTTGTAGTGACTAGTTATAATCCAATTGTATCATTGTCCATATCATATTGATTATATTTTTTTTTGTTTTTTATTAAAAATTATTGAGCCTATTGATATTATTAATGCTTTTTTTATTTTTAATTATTTTATTTTAAATAATAAAAATAAATATGTGTTTGTACATATATAATTTGTTGACGTAATTTGTTGTAGATATCAGTCTAATATAACACTATAATGTAATTTTGCATAGTTTATTATTTTTAAGATATCTTATAATTATTTATATTTTTCAAAAAACAATGACGGTACATTTGTCATTTGTTTTAATTCTTTTGTTAAAAACATTATGGCTATGGAAAAGTGGCTTCTGATTTTACAATTAATTTATCTCTTTATGGTATATTTTTAAACTTTCTTTAACGTGCATTTAATTTTTTATGAAATATTCGTTTTTTTTTCTGGTTTTCTCCACATTTATTTCTGCTATGTTCATTTTGATATCTAGAAAATTGTTATGTATGTATGTCCATGGAAAAGTACCCTTTTTTTTAAATTGTATATTTTTGGTATACGCATATATATATATATATATATATATATATATACTAATTGGAAATATGAAAAAACAAAAAGATAAATAGTAAATGGTATATGTATACCATAAATTGGTATATTTTTTATATCTACCACTAATTTATTTTAAAATATATTGCAAATATGGAAAACTTTAAAAAAAAAAACTAAAGTAAAAGTAAATTGTATATTTATACCATAAATTGGTATACTTTTGGTATATGTTTAGTATTTACAACTACTTTATATTTATACATATTGGAATGCTAAATCTTAAAACCCTAAACCATAAAACCCTACACTCTAAAACCCTAAATCCTAAACCTTAAGTACTAAAACCCTAAGCTCTAAAATCTTAAACCTTAAAACCTAAACCCTAAAATTCAAAATTCTAATATGTTTGGTATCTAAAACTACTTTGTATTTATACAGATTGCAAATAAGAAACAGAAAATAAAGTAAATGGTGTACATATACCATAAATTGGTATATGTACGCCATTTATAAAGTAAATGGTGTACATATACCATAAATTGGTATACTTTTGGTATATGTTTAATATTTGCAACTACTTTATATTTATACAGATTGGAATGCTAAATCTTAAAATCCTAAACCATAAAACCCTACACTCTAAAATCCTAAATCCTAAACCTTAAATACTAAAACCCCAAGCTCTAAAATCCTAAACCTTAAAACCTAAACCCCAAAATTCAAAATCCTAATATATTTGGTATCTAAAACTACTTTGTATTTATACAGTTGCAAATAAGAAAAAGAAAATAAAGTAAATGGTGTACATATACCATAAATTGGTGTACTTTTGGTATATGTTTAGTATCTGCAACTACTTTATATTTATATAGATTGCAAATATGAAAAAGAAAATAAAGTAAAAGCAATACGTATACCATAAATTGGTATACTTTAGGTATATCTTTGGCATCTACAACTATGTTATATTTATACAGATTGCAAATATGAAAAAGAAAATAAAATATAAGCAAATGGTATATGTATACCATAAATTAGTATACTTTTAGTATATGTTTGTGTTTTTCCTTGTGCACCAAGAAGGGGGGTTGAATTGGTGAGAGATTAAAAATTAGATAGAAGGAGATAGGGGAAGAGAATAAACACAATTGATTTTATAGTAGTTAGGGTATTAACGAACCCTACATCCACTCTCCAATCTTAATTGGGTATTCTACTACTAGTTGATACTTACAAAGGAGTTTCAAGATCACTCCAAACTTACAAAATATTTTAATGGCTAACACACAACTTTTACAAGTATTTCCCTTAGGCTCACACTTAAGCCTATACAAGAGTTTTCTATTGGCTCACTTTCAACCAAATACTATGTGTTTTCAATGCCAACACTCAACCCTTTGAGCTATCAATGCTCTTACAACAGCTAACTAATAACAATAAGAAGGTAAAGGCTTTGAGAATTAAAATTACAAGAGTTTGCCTTAAATGAAAGTTGTTGGATGATTATGAGGCTTTTTTGAGGGGTATTTATAGTTTCTTCCCTCCAAATTCCTGTTACAAAGAGTTACCAAAAAGGATCCTTACAATAGCCACAAAATCTTACATTAAATGCTCTGTTAGAGCTAGGTCGCGGTGACTAAGCCATTTTCGCGATGACTAAGCCATTTTCGCGGTCGAGACCAATATTTAGCGGTCGCAATTTTCATAATCGACAATGACTAAATTATACGTGGCATCTTCTTGTTGGTTCTTCAACTATCCGTTGCAGGCATGGACTTTTGTATAAATTTCACAGTCGTGACTATCAATTCATGGTCACTAATCAAGGATCACGCCATTGGTCGCGATCGTGACTGAGGTCGCGAATTGCTTTGTATCTCAAAGCTAAAAATTGAACTTAATAGCCTTCTGATTGTCTTGGTCACGAAATGATGGTCGTGGTCACTATTTTTCAGTAGCGTTCGCGATTGTGCTATGTTGGACGTGACTTAGAAGCCAACCAAAGACTTTGGGAGATTTCAAGTACTTTTGAAGTTCAATCCATCAAATATGTTATAATCTGTAAAATAAAAACTTAAAGTACACATAAGATATCTTTAATTTGATTGACAAGATCAAAATAGAGATTGACTAAGTTTTAAAATAACTTAGGTTAACAATTTGGTATTTGCAACTCTTTTGTATTTTTACTAAGTGTGACAGTATTAAACATGACACGAACCCAATACAAAATCAGCAAGTTTGGATTAGGAGTTATCTTTTTCATGTTGATCTTGTGTCGATCCAATTATGACATGAAAATAATCATATTATCTCACAGGTTGACCCGTTAACTTAAAAATGACACATTTAACCCATTAACAAATTTAACCTAATATATTTTATAACTTTTAGAATATGTATATATAAATATTCTTTTTAATCTTCTTTATAAATTTATATATAATTATATATAATGTAATAATAGAAATTAATAAGGGTTAATTTACTAACTTTGATAATTTTTAGATATTAAAATAAAAAAAATTAATCTATTTAAAATTTTAATCATGTTATTCATGTCATATTATATTATCAATTAATTAAATGGATCATGTTCGTGTTTAGATTTTGACATGATATATTAATTGGGTTGTGTTCATGTTGGCCTTTATCATATCATGGATATAAATCAACTTGATTCAAAAACGATTCACTAACACGAATTATCACCCCTAATTTTTACAATAAATAAAAATATTTTATATTTTTTATGCTATATGTATAATATACCAAAATTTGGTGTGTATGTGTATACATATGAAAATATGTATACATCAGTAAATTGTATATATATACGAAAATAGAATATATGTTTCGTATATATTTGGTATAATTTTTTGAGCTAATATTATATATTTGATATATTGTTTCAATTTGTTCACAAGAAAAATAGACCCATAAAATAGTATATTTTTAGTATTTATTTTGTGTATATATATATATATATATATATATATATATATATGTATATTACATATACATTTGGTATATATCTAATATATGCTTCACATTTATTTAATTTAATTTAAAATTTGAGGTCTCATTTGAGCGATTTGGATAAACATTTTGATTTACTATTTCAGTATTTTCAACCATTTTCTCCTCGCAATTACACACACTGAGCATCAACAATAGTACAAGAAATTGCTATAAAAATGTATACCAAAAAAAAAAAAATTCCTGGTGATATAATCTATACTCCACAAACAATATTCAATAATTTCTGTGGATTTAAAACAGCCCAGTTCAAATTTTATAAAGGCTTTATCCCTCAAAAGGACAAGAGCAAGAAGATTAGATCAACAAATCACCAATAAGAACAGGTAACTTTTATTGGCAAACAGTCATTGACCCATAATCTAAAATTCTGGAACGTGGATCAAGAATGAAAATTGCCACGTAAATTTTTTATAACGCTTTATCCTTTTATTTTGAAAAAAATAATTATTAAAAAAATTAATTTTATTCATAAATAAATGATCATTTAATAATTTAATAATAAAATAATTAATTTATCTTTTTATTTTTAAAATATGAGAGATATTTTCTTATATTGTAATTAATAAAATTTTTTTTAATAATTTATAATAAAATTATTATTATTTTAAAAATAATGATTTTTTTTTAATAATGATTTTTTTTTAAGACGGAGGAAATAATTTTCATCAACATCTGTAGAAAAACCCAAGTAAGATATTGCCGAGAAATGCAAAAGCTTTAACTTTGCAAAAACTTTGCCGAGAATGCAGTTCAGAAATTTGAAATGAAAAACAGAAGTCGTTGAATGATTGTTGAGCTCAAAAGGTAGGCAACTCCATCACCAGAAATTGTGAAAAAACTTCATCCTTTCAACTACACTTTGATACAATACATCATTACATTAGACCCATGTATTGCCGATCGGAGCACTACCACCACCGGTAAAGGAGTTGTCGCAGACCCAGACCAACTGTTACCATCATCACTTGCAATTATGTAGAAGCAACTGGATCTTAAGATCCAAAACGAGAAAATGAAAAGACAAAATTAGAATCCCAGACAGAGAAAGAGAGTGTGTGCGTTTTTTTAACAAAATGTAAAATGGAGGTGTAAAAATAGACGGGAGTGTAAAAAACATAATGAAATAAAAATGGCTGCAAAATTATAATTAAAAATGAAAAAAAAAAAAAGCGTTATAATTAAAAATAAAAAAAGTGTATTTGGTGTTATTTTTTTTTTAAGGTATTTATGTGGAAATCCTTATTAATTTTAGCAGTTGGGTCACTTTAGACAATTTTAACTCTGAAGGTCGGTTTGGGACCTGAAATGGCCCAAACCAACTGATCTAGTCTTTGGGTCCAAATCTCCTCGACGGGAGGTAGCTGTCCGCGACGAACAGTCTACATAGAGAGAGAGAGAGAGAGAGAGATGAGTGTGTCGGATTTGCCAAAGAAGGAGGCGAACGTGCTGAAAGGTCACGAAGGCGCAGTTTTAGCAGCTAGATTCAACGGCGACGGAAATTATTGCCTGAGCTGTGGCAAGGACCGCACTATTCGTCTATGGAATCCCCACCGTGGAATTCACATTAAGACCTATAAATCGCATGGCCGCGAAGTTCGCGACGTCCATGTCACTTCGTAAGCTCCTTCACCATTCTGATTCCTTTCACTGAAATTCTTGTAAAAATTTTCGAAAAAAAAAAAAAACCTAATATTGTTTGCAGTGACAACTCCAAGTTAGTTTCTTGCGGCGGTGACCGGCAAATCTTTTATTGGGATGTGGCAACTGGTCGTGTTATTCGAAAATTTCGCGGCCATGATAGCGAGGTACTGTATGTTTCTTTAGACTAACAAGAGGTGGTTTTGGCATTGCGTCGGTAAATTTGTGTCTGCTTTTGTTTTATAGGTGAACGCTGTGAAGTTTAATGAGTATTCTTCAGTTGTAGTATCAGCTGGCTATGATCAGTCTTTGCGTGCTTGGGATTGTAGATCTCACAGTACTGAGCCAATTCAGGTTTTTTTTTTTTTTTGACGCTTTTAAGAATTTTTTAATGTTGTTTTATATTCTCTAATTTTTTTTTTGTTGATGTTACAGATTATTGACACTTTTTCAGACAGTGTAATGTCTGTTTGTTTAACGAAAACTGAGATTATTGCCGGAAGTGTTGATGGTACTGTTAGAACATTTGATATCCGTATTGGGAGGTATGTATTACATTGATGAAATCCTCTTCTGTTGGTGTTATCTATCTTGAGTTCTTCTAAAGAATGGATTTTTATTTAATTTTCACCGAAGTCTGTCTAAAATTGGGTCATTTATATCTTCTAATGGCTTTTGTACTCTGTATTTTCATGTAGAGAAATAGTTGATGACTTGGGGCAGCCTGTCAACTGTATTTCCATGTCGAATGATACCAACTGTATATTAGCAAGTTGCTTGGATTCTACTTTGCGCCTCTTGGACAGGTGAATTCTTATAGTGATGTCGTGTGAATGTTTGACATGGATCTTACTATTTGGGTTTTCTACCAATTTTACCAGTTACTTGTGACAGGTCAACAGGTGAACTCTTGCAAGAATATAAAGGTCATACTTGTAAGGTTAGCAAATTAATGCATGATCTTGCTGTTTTACTTTATCTGATGCTTTAACTCCTATTTAATTCAGAAATTTATTGTTTTAGAGTTGTAATTATTAATTTAAAATCCTTAGGTGGCTAAATTGTTTTCCTTGACCCTTTAAGTTTCCATTCTACATTGTTCATTATTTATTTATCTTGGCTGGTTCTGCATCAGTCATACAAATTGGATTGCTGCCTTACCAACACTGATGCCCATGTGGCTGGTGGATCTGAGGATGGCTACATTTACTTTTGGGATCTTGTAGATGCAACCGTGGTTACAAGTTTTCGTGCTCATGCTTCAGTGGTAAATACATCTTAGTTTGCTTGGTTATTCTATATTTATTTTGACCATGTAATTGGCTGAGCTGTCGATGGTCATCACAGTTGTTATATTATGAACTGAGTTCTACTCTCAATTACATTTCAATTTAGTTAGTTCTCAAATTTTCTTTTGACAATAATTGCATGCTCCTTGAATTGTTTCAATACTAAAGTGTTCCCCCTCATTGTTCTGGTCTTGAGGCTTGACAAGTTGGCAAAAAACTATCAAGAAGGCTGCTGACTAGGCAGATATTTTCTGCAAAATTTTATAGTTATATGATGTCTGACTTTGGGAAAGCTTATTATCCATTTATGAGTGCAATTCAGACTCTCTTTACATATTTTCGTGGTTCAATATTGTATTCTGAATATGATGAAGATGGAGAGTTTCTGAATCTTGAACTTTTAATTTGGCAGATGACTTATTGGAAATTAGTGTATCTGCAATCCTAGATGCACTCTTTTGGGGGGTCAATAAATGAGTTTTTCATGTCCTATCTGTGAGTTTATTGACTGTTGGCTATCATGCAAACATGGCCAATCTACTGATTAATTTTATAAATATTAAATCTGGTGATGTCAGACTTGTGCTGGTTGCCTAAACTTGTTACCCATGGTGTGATTTTTGTAACTGCAGTTCTTTGCATGAGAAAGCTCTAAGTCAGATCTGCCTACTAGAAATTTGTAATTCTTTCTGTAATTGATTTTCTGGCCAAAAAATATTATGTTGTTTTTTATTTAACATAAGAAACCCATACTGAAATTTCAAAATCTTATAGATTATGCTGTTGCTAGCAAGAAACTCATCGAAATTCTCATTCACAAGTATATACTTGCCTTCCTATGAAAAAATTTTTAGAAAATAAAGTAAATAAGCATATATGGAATCTGGGACCCCCAGTCAACTTGGGTTGCACATTATATGCATAAGTCAGTTACTTCCAAGCTTCCAGGTTCCAAGTGATCCCTAGTAGCAGAATTATTGCTATTGTCTGATAAATTGTGTTCATCTTTATAATACTCCATTTTAGTTAATTTGACTCTCACTTTTTATTTTTATGCCCCTTCTCAACCATTTATAATCTTGTGTCTGATTGGATCTTGACCTTATTTCCAAAATCACTCCAACTTGATCATCACCTACCATTTGTTATATGCTGCATATTGCAATTAAAGTTGTGATTGGATTACATTTTTATTGGAAGGCAATTTTCAGGTCAGGTGGGCTGAGCCTTTGAAAATTTTATTTTCCAAATCCAAACTTAGCCCATGAACAAGTATCCTCTTGATTGTGGTTGATCGAGAAAATTAGTGTCCCTAGAATTCATTGTTTGGTGAATTTTTTATGATAATTGGACATTTTTTATGGTTGTTTTTGCTTTTTCGTCAGGTAACAAGTGTGAGTTACCATCCAAAGGACAACTGCATGATAACAGCCTCCGTTGATGGTACCATTCGTGTTTGGAAAACTTGAGAATAAAAGAAAACAATCTTTCTTCCTTGTCAATATGCGATTAAAGGAACCTCAAACCAGCCAACACATGTAGAAATTCAGGTGCTGCTGTATTTGTTCAAAGTTAATGATAAGTTTTTATCTCCTAGCATCCTATGCTGGCAAACATTTCATGGTCAGTGAGAGTACAATTCTTCTGCTTTATGTTGATTTAAGTGCTCTGTTGGCATCTCCTAGTTCCATGTACAATTTCATCAAGTTTATTTGAAAAAAAAAAAAAGAAAAAGAAATTAACCAAAGGAAAATAGAGGGAAAATGTTGATTGTCATTTTGGCATAATTTGCAAAGATTTTCCAGTTGATTGGAAATTATTTTTAACTCAACTCAACCTAATTTTAATCTCAAAATTAATTGGGGTCAGCTATATAGATTTTTTGTTTCTAATTTAAATGATTTTAGGCAACGTTTTCTGATAATAATAATGTTTCTAAATTATATTGTATTTCTTCTTGTAAGTGTAGGCCTATTCCTTCCTTTTCTTCTCTCATCTTTCATGATATGCTCAGTCTTTCCTAATTGAAGCCTCTCTAGGTCTCTACTCCAAACCAACCATCTTAATTTCCACACTTTCATTTTGTCCTCAATTGATAGGACTACAACTATCTCTAATGCTTTCATTATGTATCTTATCTATTTTAGTATGACCACACATGCATCTTAGCATTCTTATTTGGATAATATTCATTTTCGATACATGTCCCTTCATTGTTTAATATTTACTACCATATAATGTAGTCAATTGAATATGTCCAGTAGAATTTTCCTTTTAGTTTATTGGGGATCATGCTGTTCCACTTCAACAATCCAACTTCTATTAAGTGGCTAATATCCTTCTCACAATTTCCAACTCCTTGAATGCTAGATATTTAAAGTGAGTGTTTTGGGACAACGCCACTCCATCCAAGCTCCTTCATTATCCCTACTTCGGCCATTAAACTTGCAATGCATGTATTTAGTCCAACCCTTGGACTAAAATTCAACTGGTAATTTTGGTTTTGCAGCCTTTTAATAAGGAAATAGAAAAAATAAAAATTATATATTTTTCATAGCTCATCACTTTAGAGATGAAAATAATATATATATATATATATATATATATGAATTTTGGCTGGTTCAGTATTAATTGAAATGTTTTAGGACTGAATTGAAATTTAATTGGGTTTAATATATTTAAAATTGAATTGAGTCAATGCTTTAAAAAATTGAACTAAACTGAATGAGTCAGGTTGGTTCAATTTCAATTAGTTTGATTTTGCTCACCTCTACATGTGTGTATATTGGACGTATCTAGGACTAGGATTACAATTTTGAAGAAGCAAAAAATTTGAATAGAAGTTCTATAATATAATATAATTAAATATAATTAATAGTATATTAATTAATTAAATTTACATGTAATTTCATAACAAACACCAAAAAATGATATTTTATATACTAATTTACAATAATTATAATATCCAAAAATATAAAATTTAAGAATATTAATCCATCTGTTCATAAACTATAGTCTATTTTTATTTTAGTAAAAATTAATACGACTATAAATTATATTAATTATTTTAAAATAATGTGATTGATTATAATTATATTAAATGGCATATTTTAAAACACAATAATAAATTTAATTTAAAAAAAGTGGACTATTTATTTTGAATATCTTAAAAAAAATGTAAACTATAATTTGCAAAAGTAAAAATTATTAATATTCAATAAAGTACAACTATTAAAAATCCATTTGACATAAATGTTAAACTATTATTTTAAATGCACTTGAAAAAAATAACTTTAAAATATTGTTTTGACTATGAAATGGTTATGAATAGAACAATGGTTATGCATACAACATATGAAATTTATTTTAAAAATAAATTTTAATAACTCCTAATAAACATTAGCTAAATGTTTAACTATAAATAATAATCAAAATCTAAAACATACATTCATTCTAATGCCATCATAGTTTAAAATAATCAAAATCTTTCCACTTTTATTTCCATTAAATGAAATCATACATCAATCTTTTTGTTCTACAGAGCATCTAAGATTTGAATAAGAACTATAACATTTACAAAGTACAATCTTAAAATAAACATATACATTTATGTAACTTCTTGACGGATAAGGATGATCAAGAAGTTCTATCTACTCAGCTTTTATCATCTTCTAATTTACATCTAAAAATCCATAGAGGAGTAGGATGAGTCATTAACTTAGTAAATTATGAAATGCATGGATACCTGAGGTTTTGATATATATATATATATATATATATATATATATATATATATATATATATGTACACACGCGCATATGTATATATATATATATATGTATACACACACATATATATATATACACACATATATATATACACATACACACACACTAGTTTTTTTATAGCGTGTTTTGCACATTAATCTCCATTATGACTCGTTTGTACTCGTTAGGAATATAAATATTTATTATAAATTTTTACTTTTTCCTTATTAAAAAGTTTTAATGATAAGTTTTTTTTACTTAAATATAAAATGATATAAAACTTATCAAATAAATATCATGAGACTGAAATCTTATTGGTTAATTTTTAAGATTATTATGGAGAAATATTTATATAACTTAATTATTAAATTCATTTTAATTTTTAAATCCAAGTTAAGTTAATTTTTCATGTGAAAACCTAGAATTCAACGGAAATATAATTATACACAATAAATATTATCTAAGTTGTATAATTGTGCATATTTAATACAATTAAAATGATGACACAAAATAATTATAGATTCTATATAAATATATAAATATATTTTAAAAGGCAATACATATACAATATTGAGAGAAGATGAGTCAAGCATATCTAAATAAATTATTTCTTATAATTTTGAATGATATTTTTATATTCAACAATATGTTAGAAAAATGAAAGCAAAGGAATTGATAGATGCATTTTTATTATAATTTTTTAATTTATTTTGTTATTATTATGTTGACTAATTATTAATTATAAGTTGAATTTCATGTTAATACTTGGTACGTCTTGTGAGGTCTCACCCGAATATCGGTTTGATCTGCTAAAGAGAATCGAAATGCTCATTTCGGAAAGAACTCACAGGAAAGCTCTCAAGCTTATCTTTGATAGATTTTAAAATTGTTTCTTAGAGTCGCCGTCTTAATTTGTTTTTATTTTGAAAAATGTAAGGAAAAAACCAATTTGACTCCAATTATTACCTAAAGAAAAAAAAAGATCACTAATCTCGAAACCAAAGAGGATTCAGAGACTAGATTTTCAGTTTACTTTAACAAAATAAGTTTGATTAATTAATATAAGAGTAACTTAAAATATATTTCATGAACAATCTAAGATGGATGAACAATTTATACTATGCATGATTATTCAACTATAGAGTTTATACATAATTAGAGCTCGAAATAAAAGAAAGTTAATATTATAATAAAATCCCAAACTTAGGGAATACCTCCTCTAGCCCTTATGGGTTATAGGAAAGTCACACATTTTCCAAATTAAGCCTAATAATAAAGTAAAGGAAAACAAAATAAAAACAAGTGAAGAAGGTGATAGAGGGGAGGGAGTTGGTTAGTTTTAATTGGATTCGATATTTGAATCAAGCATACTCGCGTATCCCTTAGAATGGGAATTAGAATCTACGTAGTTCTCTCTTCTTACGAAGGGATTAGTTTACCCTAGCCATTTTATCATGTTTTGATTAATTGATTAAAAGAGGATTGAGTTGATTAATCAAACCAATTGATTACTAAGTATAGTTAATTAAGTCAGATTCTAATTAACTACCTTCGTGAATAAAGGATTAGGCAATGATTCTTAAAACACAAATCCCAATGGGGGAAAACAATAAATAAAAAAAAAGCAATAAAAAAGAGAAAGGAGCTTACCTTGGATGATAGGTGGCAACTAGTCTGAGATGGCGAGTAGTGACTAGCCTCAGACGACGGGTAGTAGCCAGCCTCAGATGGCGGGCGGCGGCTAACCTTAGATGACGAGCACAAGTCTTGGGCAATAAACTTACCTTGAACAGGCAGGTGGAAAGCCTTTAACTAGTTGGGTAGTAATCAAGGAGAAACCTCCCAACACGAGCTTTGGACAATAAACTTGCTTCGAATAGGCGGGCGAAAAACTTTTAACTAGTTGAGTACGAATCAAAGAGAAACCTCCTAATTTACTTTGCGAAGCAAGGAGCAAATGCAAAGAGGTTTGTTTGAAGTTAACGCTTTTCAAGTTTTGGAAGTTGGTTCTTTGAAGTGCGGATAGGTCCTCTATATATAGGAAGAAGATTGGAGGAGGAAAACATTGAAGTTTTGACGTGGGATCACAAAAAATAGTGAAGTTCACAGGAGATACCGCAGAGGGCTTTGCGACACCGTAGAGGCCTTTGCTGCAGTGTCATATAGATCGCTACGGTTATGCAGCTCTCCGGCAACAGGCCTATTTTCGCCCATTCTTGCTCATTTCTCATCCATTTTTTATGATTCCAGTTGTATTGTATTCGTTACTCAGTTCCAAATGATTTGAAGGGGTTCAAATGTCAACAAGACATGTTTTGATTTTTTCAATTTTCCTATTTTGAGAGTTTTCAGCTTCTAAAAGTTTATTTACCAAGCCTAGGTGCTTCTAAAATTCAAATGCATATTGGATGGTGCAAAATTAAGGGTTCACACATCTATTATTTTCTCATAATTTTAATGTAGGTTATATATTTTTATTAATTTTGATAAACTTTGATCTTTTTGACACATTATAGTTTAATTTTTATTTTTCCAGAAAATCAACAATAATCTTTTTAGTATTTATATGTATCATTGTTTTAAAAACCAAATTGATGACCAAACCGGATAAGTTAGTAGTTACAATTCAACCAATTGGACAAAATTTTTTCATTTTTCATTTTTTTTTAATTTTTGGTCATTGTATAAAAGATTTTCATGAGTACATGTCCAACCGATTAAAAACTAGTGAAATGACGATTTAACTGAAATTTTGGTCATTTGAATCCACTTTGGTGCTCATATTATTTCAGATTTTCACTCTGATATCTTTGACACTAACTCCTTAAAATCATACCTTAATTCCATCAAAAGCCTACCTACATTCAAACCACTATCACTCGTTATTGCATTTGTATTCTTATCAGTTATCACCAACTATTCTCTCTAACCATTTCTCTAATGCATCTAAATACTTTGCATAAACTAATTTCACAGATAATATAAAATTTAGGCCAAATTCAAACTCTTCAACCACCACATTTCATAAACCATTCTTAGAAACCATATCATAATTACCATTCTTCCTGACAAGAAAAAATAATTTAAATAAATTCACATTTTAATACATCCACAATATTTAAAAAAGATAAGTCAAACATATATAAATAAATCGTTTCTTATAATTTGAAATGATATTCTTTTATTCAAGAATATGTTGGAAAAAAGAAAGCAAAAGAAAATATAGGTACGTTTTATTATAATTTTCGAATATATTTTGTTATTATTATGTTGTATTAGTTATAAGTTAATTTTCATGTTAATACTTGATACGTCTATTTTTTTCTTATAATTTCAAAGTAGGTTACATATTTTTATTAGTTTTAATATATTTGATATCTTTGACATATTATAGCTTAATTTTCCTTCTTCCAGAAAATCAACAATCTTTCCAATGTTTATATACATCATTATTTTAAAAATCATACTAGTAATCAAATATGACAAGTTTATAGAATATATTAATTTTTTTCTTTATTTTAATAAAAAACTTGTTATATATTCACATTAGAATTAAATTCATCGTTTATGAATTTAGTATCAATGTTAATTCAATATTAATTGTATGCAATTGATTTATCATGTGATATCATATTATATTATAACATGATATAATATTATATCATAAGTCCAAAAAATATTTATCTAATGATTATACCATATGAATACTTGTAAATATTTTAAATTTAATATTACAAATAATAACGTAATATATAATCATTAAATTAAAAATTTTGTAATTTTAATTTCCTATTTAATTAATTTTTAAGAATAATTAATTAATCTCTCTCGTAATGACAATTTAAAATAAATATAAGTGTTTATATAATCGCAAATAAATTTGATTTTATTTTAAAAGAACATACCATTATATATAAAAATTTTGACATTTGATAATAAAATAATAGAATTTTACTCATTATTATTAAATAAACTCTCAATTAGTACATTTTTTTTCTGCTACATCTTCTTGTAAAACTAAAAGTAATTTTTTTAATTTACAATAGAATTCTCTCTAAGTCAAATTGAAATTTCTCTGATTTGTTAATATTTGAACAATTAAAATTAAATTAGAATTTTTCTAACTTTTTAATATTCGAAACAATACAAAAAATATAAATTATTCTAAATAAATTCATTTATACAAACTATTGTTATTTTTTTTAGAATATACAAATTATTATTAATAGTTAAAATAACTAGTTTTAAAATTTATAACAAGAAAAAGTAATAATTTACACAATAAAAGTCAAATTAAAATTTTTCTAACTTATTAATATTCGAACAATCAAGGTCAAAAGAATTTTTTTAACTTCTTAATATTAGAAAAAATTAAAAAAAATATTCTAACTAATTCTTTTTTATTTAAATTAAACATAATTAACTATATGTTAAATAATAATGATTTTATTATTTTCTTATTCTAATTGAATTTTTTCTTTTTTATTTAAATTAAATTAAATTAGATAATAAAATTATTAAATTATAATAATTATATAATTATAAATTTATAATATAATTAATTATATATTAAATAATAATAACTTTTTTTTCCTTATTCTAGTTAAATTCATCTTTCCTTAATTAAATTAAATATAATTATATATTAAATATAATTAATCATATATTAAATAATAATTATTTTATTATTTCCTTATTCTAATTGAATTTATCAATTGTTATTTAAATTAAATATAATTAGATAATTATATTATTTAATTAATAAATGACCATATTACCTATTATAAATGGACAATTACAAAGAATTTAGTAATTTAGTGAGAGGTTTTTATGTAAATATGCTTATCTCCCCCTTTCAATATATACACACACACACACATATATATCTATGTGCACGCCCGCGAGAGTGTGTGTGTGTGTCTATATATATATATATATATATATATATATATATATATAAAATTTACATGTGCCGAGAACAAATAAGCACCAACCGTACATCCATCATAACAGAACAATAAATATAACCATCAGAGAAAATGGGCAAAACTACACCACTATCCCCATAAATCTCCATAACATTAGGGTAATAACTTCTCCCTATACATATACTTGGCCTTGCATATTTTTAAGGTGAATGTCCCTTTCTAGATAGAACATTAGTAAATTAGATTTCATAAGTTAAATCACTGATGCACATTTATCTAATAGATTTTCCTCCATTAGTAAAGCCACTCTATTATACTTGGTCAGGTTAAGTATTTGCTCAATAGAATCATAATCTCGATAGGATCATAATCATAAACAATAACTTACTCAAAGGGCTCATCAATAGCAATGATCAAATTATCATTCACAAATGGCTTACCACATTTAAGCAATGAAACAATATGACCATTCATTTTTCAGTCTCAAAAGACAAGAATAACAATAATAATATTAACAATAATCATAATCCCATTTAATCATATAGAAGAGTTAAACTGAAAGGAAAATTTTTTAATAAAAATAGTTCTTTTGTTGGTGCTTTTACCATGTATTCATACATCTCATAACTTATCTCACTTTTGCTATAGTCTCTTCAGTAAAATTCAGATTACCACTTTGCATAGGCATCAACTATTCCTTAGCTCACTAGGCCCACAAATCTACTCTCTTTTGAATAGAGCTCTTCTAAAAAAGATGAGAAAAAAGAAAGAACTATTGCTTAGATCCTGGGTTTATTTTTAAGATCAGGTGGTTTTTTTGAAAAAAAGAAAGACTGGAAGAGATCATATTTAAATCTAGAAATTTGGCAAGAAAATGGAAAACTAAAATTTAAGAAGAAAACCGTGTGTTTTGTAGGCTCTAGAATGATCTAGATGTCTTTATATAGAGAGAAAAAATGAATAAAATATTCTTAGTGGCCAACAAATTGTTCACTAGATAGGTAATTTGTATTCTTAGCCAAACATTTTCTACCATCTCTATTTATGGGTACTGTTCATAAATATCTTACAATCTTAGCCATGCAAATTCTAATGCACTCGTCACCAACTCAAACTTATATATACATTATCTATCACCATGCAATAACGAGCCTATCAATTCACTTTTCTATTGAGCATCCAATAGGCTTACTACCGAGCTCCTTAGCTCATTTTTCTCCTCATCATACTGGGCTCTTCAACTCATTTTCATCATCAAGGTTCATCCTTACTATCAAAACCTCACTTCATCACTAAAGCTTCATCCTCATCCTCGCCAGCAAAAAACTTTACATTCTAACTTATGAACTTTTGTGATTGACTAAATGTATGCCATACTCATAATGGGCATCCAAAATATGTAAACTTATGAACTTTTATGATTGACTAAATGTATGCCATACTCATAATGGGCATCCAAAATATGTAATTAGTGTTACTTTGCTCTCTACCTAAAATTCTTAAAATCTAATTTTATGGTAACATTCGTTCAAAAATGGTAACAAGCATGACTTTGTCCTCTAAATCAATTCTTAAAATTCCAATATTCAAACCTGAACTTCCATTATTATAATTCCATCCTCCAACATAGTTCACCATTTTGTCCAAAAAGGTAAAAATCCATAACATAGGCCATTTTCAATATATAAATATGTTCTCACATTACTTCTATAAGTTAAGATTTAAAAGTCCAATCTCATTCCAAATTTAACTTCATAGTTAAGACATATTTATCACATCAAAATTAATATAGGGTGATACATAGGAATCTGACTAGGAAAATATATAAAAAATAAAAAATAAAAACAACATCATTATGCCTAATTACACCCAATTTCTTGTTGTTTGCTTCTTCATTTTTCCTGTATAATCTCTTTCATAATGTTAGAATTATCCCACATCGCTAACTTAGTGGCTTGTTATAGTGTATATAATGTAGATTGAACACCCTGTTCTTTTGAGCTAGCTTTTAGAAATGAATTCTGCCCAAGCCCATTTAATATAGTATAAGAGTCTTAACCAACTCCCTATTATGCACTTATGACCTTTTATGTTTGCTATATGGATTGCCCATTGCCAAGTTCTAAATTTCACACGTGCTTCTTGACACGAGTTCAGTATTCAATCGTGCCACATGCTAGTCGAGCTTAACATGTGTCAAAAGGTGGTGTTAAAATTGTCCCACATTGCTAACTTAGTGACTTATTATGGTATATATAATATAGATTAGGCACTCTCTTCCTTTAAGCTAACTTTTGGGAATGAGTTCTACCTAGCCATTTAACACATAAGACTACTTACCGGACATACATCTTTGGTTAAAGAGTCATGAAAGAAGCTAAGCCTCTTGTTGTTAAAATGTCATCGATCACCATAGCTTAGAAACCAGCCATTAAGCACTACCATTTGGCATGATTTTATATCTACATCGTCGCTCCTCCGTGCACATTTCTCAACCAATGACCACCTTCAAATAAGCGCCATTCTTGGACTTTCTCATGCTCTTCTACCATTTTCAATCACTACAGTTTGCAATCCTTAACTGCAAGTGAAGCTTCTATTGGTTTTTCAATTTTTTTGTTTCTTAGATTTTCCAATGATTGACAAATAAGAAGAAGAGATACGGAGACTGATTAGAAAAAAAAAAATTTTAGTTTGCCATCACTGATTCACCCAGAAATAACTTCTCTTTCTATAGACAAAATCTTATTTCAGAGCTAAAGAGTGTTTTTTCTCTTCTTAAAACCAGAAGAATTGTGGCTTTTGCTTATGGTTTTATGTTTGCTTTTGTTGCTTTCACTATTTTCATAGCCTTTAATCCTTCTCTAAACCCCTATGCTCCTTAGTTTACCAATATCTTTATCGTTGCTACTACACTCACTACTTTTAATTATTATATATCTCAATTTTCTTCTATTTCTCTTACTTTTTGCCCAATAACATTAGCAATTAATCTTCTTCATAGAACACCACTAGATCTAATGCATCTGCTTTGTCTCAACCTCCCATTTCAAATAATGAAGTGAAAGACCCTTACATTGTACAAAATCACACTCTAGATACACTTGGCTCTATTAAACCTACTGTTTTGCAAGCAAATTAGTCTACAAATACTTCAATTGCAAATAAGCTACCATCCATTGCAATTAATCAAACTCAAAAAATAATTTTAATAAAGATCAAGCAGCAAGCCTAAATCAAAACCATAATTTCAAAGCCAACAGGAGCTATGCTAGCCAATCAGAGTGCAAATCCATTTACAAACCTAATTTTTGTTTCAATTTCACCAGGAAAAGCAAATCAAACTACAAATTCAACCATCAACTTGGTTTGACCAGTGTCAATAAAGCAAAATGCAAATTCATTTACCAGCTTGATATCTCCAGTAAAAGGAAATTCTAGGAACCAAGAGAAGGAAATTAAAGTGAAGAATATTGCATCTAATTATACTGCTGTGTTATTGAAAAAACAAATGGGTTGAAACAAAGCAATGGGGCTAATGCAAGGGAGTTAAGGAAGCAGGAAATGGATAGCTTGGTACAGAATTTGGCAAATTGTATTTTTTTTTATTTTGTTTTATGTATTTTCCTAATTAGATTTCTAGTTATGCATTTTGAGAGGCATTACGAGTGTTTAGCTCAACATTGTTAACAGTTGTTATAAATTCTTTTAATGTGTGAAAAAAAATTGATATTTGAGGATTTGATGTAGATAAATAAATCTTTAGGATTTCAATAGACAAATCTATGAAAATTTAGATGCTCAAAGATGCATTTTGCCTTTGATATATATATATATATATATCAAAGTCATTGTTTAGAATTTAATGTTGTGGATTGTGGAGACTTGGGTTCGAATCCCAATTATTGCAATTTATCCAAAAATTACTTTTTTTTTATTTCCAGAAACTAATGACACAGTTTCAGTTCTTGATATTTACTTTGGTCAGTTAAATAGTTATTAGGTCTAAATTTTCTTTAATTTCACTGATAATACTAAGTAAAATGACTAAGCTAACTGAAATATCCTGAATTTTTATTTATTTTATAAAATTCTATTTTCGTACGGAAATGTATTATTTTATTATTTTTCTTATTAAAGTAAGAATTGGAATTATATTTTATTAAATTATAAATATTCATATTATTTGAATATGTATTATTAATGGTAATTTTAGTATAATATTATATATGTATATTATTATGATAATGTTAATGTGGATTTTTGGAGAATTGTATTTTGGATTGTATTTTGATATTTGAGTATTAATAAAGGTATTAATTAATATTATAAGTTTGATTATAGTATTTTTATCGGATGTTTGGATTTCCGTTATAATTACTATTATTATTATATATATATAAGCTTACGTTGTAAAGTATAATAATTTATAAATTATTATCATTATTATTGTGTTATTAGTGATATTATTATTATTATTATTATTGTTAATTATATATATATATATATATATATATATATATATATATATATATATATATATATATATATATATATATATATATAAGTATGTTTTAAATATTTTAAGTAAGTTAAAAAGAAGAAGAAAAGGAGAGGTGTGATTGGCCAAAGAAGGAACGGGGGCGTTTTGGGGAAAGAAACAGAAACAGGACAGCAGAGGAAGGAGGAGAGAGAAAGAGAGAGAGAGAGAGGCCGAGAGAAAGGGGGGCTGCTGGGTGAGTTACGGCGGGCGGTGGCGAGCACCGCCACCACCGCTGGGTAGAGGAAGGTCCGGCAACCTCGAGGGAGGTGGCAACACGATGATCGGCGGCAGCACGGTGGCGTACGCGAGGAAAGAAGGACCGCCAGCCACCAAGACTTCAACTGCAGATTTCAGCCGACTCCGGCAGCTAAATCAAGTAAGGTCGGTCTCGTTCAACTCCTGAGGATGAGAGTTTCATTTTGGTACCTACCTTGCCCCCTTAGGACCACCGAAGGAGGAGATCAGAAAATGCAAAACCATAACTTTGGAGGCATTTTCTGGTGGTTGGAGGGCGAGTGACGGCGAGTGGTGACCCTTTTTGTGATCCTAGAGTCGAGGTGAACCTGCTGGTGTGGAGTTTTCCCGAATCCGCCACCAGCAGCAGCGGCGCATGGCCGGCCAACGGCGGCGCGTGGGGAGGTCCAGTGATTCTGTTTTGACGTTCTGGCACGATCTTTGACATCCATATGATCGAAATTTGTGAAGGTTAACCCGAAACCCTTGTATTTCAGTCGTTATATAAGTTATTTTAGGTTTAGTAGTCCTTAGAGTAATTGTTAGGTTGTCAAGTCTGTCTTTCTTATCCTGATTATATCCGTTGTTGCGAGGTGTCGGTGTCTGGCATCTTCCTGGTTCCAAGGCTGCTCTTTTGAGGGAAGCCGATTGGAAGTGTAGACAATTAGGTGAGTGATACTCACTAGTGTATTATCCTGTTTCCACTTCATATGCATTGCTCTGTGTGTGTGTGTGTGTGTGTGTGTGTGTGTGTGTGTGTGTGTGTGTATATATATATATATATTATGCACTACTACTGCATATATAAGCATGTAACATTTGACTGTGAACGATGAATTGATATTCTGTATTATGTGCTATACTATGGTTGTGATTGATGGATGGACATCGGGAGGATACAGTACCACCTAGGATTATGGATTTGTTATGGTTATGATTTGGATTATGATGAGATTCAGAAGATGAGCTATGACTGATGGATGCCGGCCGGGCCTGCTCATCGCTAGAGCTGCTGTCAATCGGGTCAGGACTGCGTGGTACAGACCAGTGATGGCCGGGCTCCTTGGATATAAGAGACAGATTATTGGATTCAGAGAGCCAGAGTAGGGGGATCAGCTCCCCATATTGAGTATTGAGTATCAGTGTGGTACTGTGGACCATACCCCATCCTTACTTGATTGGATGATTTGTCTGTTTCTGTGGCATAGTGCATAGTATGTACTTTAGAAATTTATATGTAGGATACCAGTTTAATATATTAACTGGTATCATTCACTGAGTCGAACGCTCATTCCTGTTCATCTTGTTGCTTTCAGGTCAGGGAATGAGCCGGTGAAAGAATTGTAATTGAGTAGACTGCCAATTTTCCTTCGGCAGTACTTTGTATTAATGGGATATTAAGAATACATGTAATAGATGTACATTTGTAATTATAACTTTAGAACTCCGCAATGTTACACTTTGTACTTGTACATTGTTATCATTCAGTAATATATTTTAAAGAGCTGTAATCTGTTGTTAAGCAGAACCTTTTTGTAATTTACTATTTTCTGAGATATATGGAATAAATGAGTTATTGGTTTATGTTGTGATTCTTTTGGATCTGCTTAACCTATTTGGGCTCATAGCCCTTTTCAGTTTGAGACTTTCAGTTGTGTTTTGGGTTAAGTTTACTACGGGCACTGGTAGCCATGTGCATTTCCCGTGTCCTAGTGCCGGTCACGTGCTATCGGGTTCAGGGCGTGACACTAACCCTCAACAAGCCCTCTGTGTCAGCAATCAAAGTGCAAATCCATCCACAAACATGATTTATGTTTTAATTTCACTAAGTGAATAGAGCATATAACCATGACTATCAGTGGCTTTTTTAGCATAATGTTATGACTGACTCTGAATCAAGGATGCAATTTGGCCATAGTGATGACTCCTAGAGTAAAAGAAGCTGATGCAGGGTTGATTAAAGAGCTTTTGACTTACCTCAAAATCTGGGTACAGGTCAATTTGGGGTATTCAAAGATAAGAAACTTACGGCTCCTCGAGAATTGCAAGATTGGTTGTACCCATCTCACGAAAAAGCCATTATGTGTGATAGAATATCAATCCTTTTTTATTTTTTTTTCAAACCCTTAAATCTCTTTCCCTCTCTCACTCTCTTTGAAGTTCAATCTTGGACTTGAACTAGATTTCCAAGATTATGAAGAATCAAGTCAATTTAGGCGGAGACAGATGGGAAAGATAGATGAGAGAGGGTTATTTTGAGTATTAGTTTGGCTCCAAGATTTGTTTAGAAGCATAAAAGATTTGAGAGATAACAAAATGAATATAATTTTGTTTGAAGACTCAAATTATCTATGATAACATTCAATTTTTTTTGAATTATTAAAATTATTTTAAAAATAAAATTACATCAAATAGAAAAAAAATATATAAAAATTCAATTCATTAATGAAATTTACTATTAAAAATTTAAGATAATTTTATTAAAATTAAATATGGCTGTTTTATATAAAGATAAAATTAGAAATTAATTACATATATTCTTTTAAATTTATCCAAAAGATATTATTTAAATGAATACTGATAAAATCTAATTTTAATTATTTTATGTCATTGAATACAAGTCCTAACATGATTCGAAGATGTTCAGTCTAAACTATTCCAATAAGAAGACGGATTTAGCTAGCATGATTCAATTAGGAAGTGTATTTTGAATGTGATTCAATTTCAAACTCCATATATATAAGTTCTAAAACAAGCTTCTATGTAAACCCTCAGGACCATTATAGACACCAAGTTAGATTCATTATTGTCCATCGCATTCTCTATTAAAAGATTTAATTTAAGGATCAAAGTGGATCTGTCGAACAAGTCAGGATCCATTTTATCCTGATATTTATTCTCATACTCATTTAGACAATTGACAAATTTAATGCATTTGAACAAAATTTCACTAAATAGGTGAAATAGATACAATTTTCCAAAATAGTGTGGTTTCAAAAATAAATTCCTAAATAGAGGTGAATGTTAACTTTTATCTTTCCGCCATAATATTAGATAGATAACGAAAACAATGACGGAGAATCAGTTAAAAAAAAAAAAAAAGGACAACTATATTTTGCTAGAAATTACATATTCCACCTAAAATTTTGGCTACTTTTCCATTAATTAGACACCTCAGCTTTTCCATTTTCGCCAAATAAATAGTGTTTTGCAATTTTATGCTACTCTTTTAGTTTCTACCAAAATTTATAATGACGAATTCTTTTTGCCAAAACTTATATTATTTTTGAAGTAAGACCATTACATTTTGGCCAAAAATTTTAGTATTTTTGACTTTTCGAACAAAAAAGCCCCTAATTTAAGAATTACTTTTACAAATGCCCTAAATTTAGATTTCTTATTTTCAAAAGCATTAATTTGATCAATTTCCCTATTTTTTGAGTTTTGCATATCCATAACTGTGGTTCATTGAATAGCTGTTTAGTTGAACAATCTCAATATGGATGAATAAATTTATGAGGTCAGATATTAATTACTATCACTTTAAAATTCATTTCAAAGATGTAAATTATATTGTTAAATTTTTATCCATGAGTTTTTTCAAATGAAGCTATAGAGCATCACAAGAACTAGAGAGAGAATGTAATGGATATACAATGTAATACATTATTAAATTATGAATAGATTTGTTTGTAGGTCGGATTGTACAAGTCAAACAAATTGAATTTTTGAAAAATTTGATATTTTCTAAACTCATATTAGATGGATAGAGCCTTTGAAAATTTTTCAAATATGACTCATGAATAACTTTAATTATGAGATAAAGTGAATCGGGAAAAGTATAAAAAATTACTCTATGATTTAACATTTTTCTTAAAGAAACACTTATGATATTTTTTGAAAACACTTAGATCTTTCGTGATTTGTTTCCTTAAATACTCAAAATACTAAACTCATTAACAATGTCACAATATTTATGAAATGATGGAGTGATGAAAATGATAAAGAAAATCAATCTATTTGAAAAAAAGAAAAGTAAAAATGGAGTTCAACCTACTGATTTATTTTAAAACACTCAATTGAAAAACCTTTTGGGATATTGGTTGGGTAAGCCAATACTCATTTTTGGAAGGTGTGAGACCAAAACATGTTAATTAAAAAACAAAAAAAAAAGACAAAATTGACCAAAGAGGTTGTTGTTCATTATTTATCTAGTGCACTTTTTTTATTTTGCATTAACTAATGAATGAATAAATGATGTCAAAGAATGTCTTTATTTTTTATTATCTTTTAGAAGCAATCCATTTTATTTTGATTTATTAGTTCTATTAATTGAAGTAAATGAAAATCTTGATTCGGTTTAGACTTAATTTAAGCTTATTTAAATCAAGTTTATTATGTTAATATCACGACTATATAATAACGCAAAAGAAAATATGAGATAAGAAATAAAATATAAGAAAAATAATTTTATTAAAATCATGATTAATTGTAAATTTATGCCCTTTTAGATAAGCCACATGGCTTATCCTTCTTGTCTATGTCCACCAATAAAATCTCATGCATCTCAACAAAGTCAACTGCTGTAAATTTATTATTCATTCAATTTTTTCAAAATAGTTGGACCGTTTTAAATCTCTTACTTCTGGTTAAATATTATTATAGCCACTGCCCACGCGTGAAGGTAATAATTTTTCTTCATTAAAAAAATAATATTTAATAATTGAAAATGTTAATTAATTAAATGTATAATAATACGGTATATTTTTAATTAGTGCTTGGCGTATAAGAGGGACATTATAGATCAGATACTCTCCTTGTCTCAAATAAATGCATTCTTTAATATTTTCTTTGACCATGAATGTATATATTGTATCTGCTCATAGCATATGCATGTATAATATCGGTGAGGCTGCATGCGCTTACATTTCTAATAAATAATAGAGCATATATAATTTATCCTTTTGGTGTATATATATATATATATATATATATATTGAGTTCATTAACTCAGTAACTAATGTATTATTTAAATCTCTACTTCAATTAATTCTCACTGTATTACTATTTAATTTGGAATACATTAAGTATATATTAGATAGAAAACATTATATTTTCAAAAAATTAATAAAATTTTCAAAATGTATTGTAAACAGTATATCTTAAATATATAACGTGCATATTTTAGATAGATCATAAGTATATAACTAGTATATTTTAGGTATATCATATATATCAGAAATAGATTCTTTTGTCTTCCTTAGAAATTTAACATCCTCAGTTTTATTTTTGGAAAAAGCAACATTAACATTTTTTTTTATTGGGAATAATCATCAAAATTAAGATTAAAAATATAAACAAATTCAATAAAATAATGTTTAAGTTAAAAAAGTTTATTCTTATAATTTATATTGTGTTTATTTAATATACATTTTCGAAATTTTTTGGATATTAAGTATTATATGAATATAAGTATACAAAAGGAATATATTGAGTATATATAGATAAAAAAAAATATATTCTTAAAATAAAAAAATAATAAATCATTTTCAGGATTCACAGTAACCAGTATATCTTAAGTATATAACGAGTATATTTTAGATATATTTTAAGTATATAACTAGTATATTTTAAATACATCGTAAGTATATATCATAAATAAATGCTTTAGTTTTTTTTGGAGACTTAACACTCTCAACCTTCTTCTTCAAAAAAAAAATCATGAACATTCTTTTTTTTTTTTTTTTTTGTTAATGTGAATCATCATCAAGCATAAACAAGAATATTAATTTGAATATATGGATATTTTATAAGAATTTGAAAGTTAAATTATATGTTTATCAGTTATATGTTTATCTTATTCTTTATTTTCTATTTTTATAAAAATAAAAAAGAAAATACTACATGTAAAAGAGAAAAAAAAAATGTGACATGTGTAAGTGATTAACTCAAATATCTACAATTTATTTTATAAATATGACTAACTCAATACTTAAATATATATATATAAAGAAATTTTAAAAAACATTATACGACAATAAAATGATATAAAATCAACTAAACATATAGATCAAATTAGACTCTGATCCACCAAAAACACCAATACTTTAGCAATGCTAATCCTAAAATACACAAAAACCAACAATCAACCTTTAATTAACATGTTATCAATCAACAATTAATATGTAATCAACCTTTGATAAAAAAAAAAAAAAAAAAAGTGTCAAGATAAAAGTTCTAATTTATAATATTATAAAAGGACAAACACTCATTTTAACAAATTCTTAAAAGGAAAACATGGCAATGAGTTATTAGATGGTGAAATAGGAGTACTCAAGCACTAATTGTAACTAATTCTTGAAAACAAAACAATGAGGCTAATAATTTAAATATGAAAAAGGAATGCAATTATCTACCATGAAAGTGAAATCACAAAATTTTAGTTTAATTACAGCCAAAGTACTAATTAAAAGAACAGTTATATTAATAAACAAAGTTATCAAGTCTTTTGGCAAGATAATAATGCTCGAAATTATATTTTTGGACTACACTTTATGTGTGTGTGTATATATATATATTAAAAATTTCCAATAGAGGAAAAAAAAAAAAGTAAACAAGACAAATTCTTGCGTAAAAGGATACAATTAATAGTTTTAAGAAGATTTATATTTGTTGAATATAAAAATTAAGGAAAATAAAGATAAAAAATACCGCATTTCGCCAACCAATGAAAAAGAAGAAAAATAGTTCAAAGGAAGAAAAAAAAAATTTAAAAGATAAAAAAATGAGGAGAAAAAAAAATACTATTATGTGAATTATTAGTAGAATTTAGATTTAAAAACATATTAATTTTTAAATGTTTAGTTTCTCTAGTTATGGCCCACTGCTCGACCCATGAGCAAATTTAATCATGAGGAAATTACGTCAACTATCCAAATTCTCTTTTTTTTTTATATATATTTTTATCCGTGGTATAAAAGTTTACTTTTTTGTCAATTGTTTTTTTACTTTTTAACTTTTTTTTTTTTTTATGTTGTAGTTATTTTTTTTTACCTTTCTCAATCGCAGGGCAGCCTTCATATTGGAAGTCTTCGAGAAATTGATGTGAGCTCTGGGCTTCCTACCGCTACAAATGTTTGGTGACATAACATATTATTATATATTAGATTTTAGGGATTTACATCTTTCGGGGTTATAATCATTTCTTCTTATGTA
The DNA here is from genome assembly GCA_947687605.1 of Reutealis trisperma. NCBI lineage: Eukaryota > Viridiplantae > Streptophyta > Magnoliopsida > Malpighiales > Euphorbiaceae > Reutealis > Reutealis trisperma. The sequence continues at coordinate 179,341 of CANTUT010000985.1, forward strand.
TATATATATATATATATATATATATATATATATATATATATATATATATATATATATATATATAATGTTTGATGAAACCCTAATGTCAAAATTGAGTTTGTTGAAGGGGCAGCCAAGCTAACAGTTGCGAAGTCACAGGTTTTGTTGCTTTGCCTGGCACAAAGGACACCACTTGTCTAATGTGAAATATTTCATTTTTGTACCTTTAATTTAATTTTTTTTAATTTCAATTTCCATCTTTTATGGGAAAAAATAAATAATATGATTGACCGTTAAGTTAGTGAATTTGTTAGAATTTATTAGATTTAGCTCTATAGCATGTATTTACTATGTGTATATGTTTTATTGATCTACATCATATTTTTCTTTTTATTTATATATAAAATAAATTTTAAAAAAAAATAATATTGTTTAATAAAATTTGTAACTCAAATCATTATTATAATTAAATATATTATAAATATAATTATGATATTTAACTTAAATAAAATTAAAAGTTTTTAATTTTATCATAACTTAAAAGAATGTATTGCATAAATTACCAATTCAAAACATATATTTACGATTATATATATATATATATATATATATAATTTTTTTTAAATATATTAGTGAAATTGATAAAAAATAATTATATTATATAGTATAATATTATAATAAATTAATAATTAAATATAAATATAAATAAATAGTGATATGCATGAACATAAAACTAGTACGGAAACAATAAAGAACTAAAATTAAAGATTGTCTGACAATGTTTTATTTTTATATATTCAAACTATTTCTCATAATATAAACAAATAATTGATGTGTGTTACTGTTTATATTGTTGATATTGGCCGAGGGTATGTTATTAGACTACTCATACCTTAACTTCAAATTAAAGCTCAAGCAATAAAATATTATAAAATAAATTACAATTGTATAAAAATTTAAATATTTATTTAAGCTTGCAAACAATTGAGTGGAGTATGCCAATAAAGTGTGGTCTATTTAATCTTCTCATTTTCTTTAAAGGAGCGAGAAGTGGGAGGTCTTGGGTTTAATTTTTTTAAATCACAAATAGTTATCACCAATTTAGTGAATGATATTAAAGGGAAAGTATAGGGGAACTTTGATAGTACATTTTCAGGTGTTAGATGTTCCAAGAATGAGGAACTTTCACCCCTTGCATTGTTATAAGTTTGTAAGTAGCCAGCCTAATTTTTTTTGTATTTTAAATGGTCCTTTGTAATTTCATGCGAGCTTGTCCATTGCCTCTCTTTTGCCTATTGCTTCAAGGTACCTCATGACCAAGTCTCCTTCATTGAATATCTAGGCTTTTACTTTCTTGTTTAAGTAATTGCTCGCTTGATGTTTAAATGCGGCCATTCTAATAGTTGCTTTTTCTCAAAGTTTGTCAAGAAGGTCTAGACTCATTCTTCTTACTTGATCATTGTAAACCCTCAAATTTGCACCTCCTGATTCGGCTGCAGCTTGACACCTACTAAGAATAGGGCACTACGCATACGGCGGTCCTGCTAGCTGGTTAGCAGGCAAGGGTCAAGGGGGCAGCGCCCCATCGAAAAAATAAATTTCCTAAATCTTTCACCTCTAATCGATCGTCTTTCAGTTACAAATCCACATAATCAAACAGAGCTCGAATCGGAGCTGAAACGGGCTCGAAATGGACAAAAACAAATCCAACCGCACGAGTGGCGCGCTGTCGTCTGAGAGGCACATTTGTCATGCCGCCCAGAAGGCAGCATGCATTTCGTGCTGCCAGATTTCAACCATGCCATCGTGCGCGGCACCAAGAGGATGCTGGCGGTCTGGCGGCACGCCTGACATGCCGCCCAGACGGCCGGCACATCAGCCGTGCCGCCCCTGCTGCCAGCGCCGCTTCGACACCGCCGGCCGTACCGCCGGAACCTCCTCTGGTAGCTCTATAATTAGGAGCCTCCCCCAGCCTCATTTGGGCACGAATTTCAATGATTCCAATACATTTCAAGCTCATTTGACGATTTCCAATGACTTCCAAAGCAATTCTAGAGATTTCAAAGCAGTTGAGGCATATTTCAAAGCATAAATTCATTCTTATACTAACATACTTGTTATTTCTAGGTCCAGATTCCAAATTTCCTTTGAATTCAAGGTGGAGTTGAGATCCAGAGTAAAACTAGTTTCATTCGTTCGAAAGTCAAGAAAAGTAAAGGTATAATCCCTTTCCTATTTTAAAATTCTAAATTCAGATCTAGAATTCTTTTTAGGTCTAAAACTGAAAAAATCTAAAACTTATTAATTTAAGAATCAGAATTAAGTAAATAAGCAAACCAACACATTTTTAAAACCCCTCCTTCACAAGAAGGAAGAACTGTGTGGGGTTTGATTCCTATTCAATAGGATACGCAGGCTGCCATTCTGAAGGGCATCAACTCCAAAATCTTTTTATCAATATTTAGTCCTTTTTTATTTTAATTTATTTTAATTAATCCTTTGTTTATGATTTTTATTTTAGTTTATTTTGGGGAATGTGTGCTTTTCCTACTACCTATAAGAGCTAGAAGAAAGATCCCTTTTATTTCATTTGTTTTGATATTGTAATAATTAAGTAGGATTTATCTTGCCTATTTATTTATTATTGTCATTCCATCACATCATATATATATCTGTTCATTCATCATTAGATTTCTGTTCATGCATACACAAAAATTCAATTTTAAGAGTTATTTTGCATTTTTAGCCAAACTAAAGAAAATACATTTTCTTAACTGTGTAATTACCAAAACCTAATCCCCGAGCCCTCCTTGGTCATTCGTGGATCGGTGCATTTTCCATTGGGATAAATCAAATTTTAGAGTCAATCGTGTTGGGTTTTCTTTAATTTTCCCAATTAAAATAAATAAATTAAAGTGGCGACTCACTTTTCAACTGTCAAATTACAAAAATCAATTTTTCGAACTCACAACGAGTTTCAATCGTGGAGTTTCTCCTAAAGAGCATTTCGATCCCTCGGCGAATCGGACCGGTGCTCGGACGAGGCCTCACAGTCATTCACATAATTAACCCTCCCACTAGGTAAGCCTATGTATATTGGGATAATTACTTCTGTGTCATATGTCAAGCTAAAGGGAGTTTCCCTAATAGGCTACTTTAAAGTGGTTCGATATGCCCAGAAGGCATGATGGAGCTCATCTATCCAACTTTGGCCATATGTGTCTAGTCTTTGCTTTAGGCCTTAGAGAATTATTCAATTCATTACCTCAACTTATCCATTTGTCTGTGGATGAGCTACTGATGAGAAGCACTATTCTATGTTCTACTAATGAGAAGCACTATTTTATGTTAAGTCATTGGCAAAAGGCCCTAACTTTAGTATTATCGAACTGCTTCCTATTGTCACTTATGAGTTGATAGGGTATACCAAACTGGCAAACACAATGTTTCTCCGTAGAAAATTAATGACTTTATCTGTAGTTATGCTTTCCAAGGGCTCGGTGTCGACCTATTTTGTGAAGGCTTCCACTGTTATGAGAAGAAATTTCCTTTGGCCTGAGGCCATAAGGAAAGGGCCCACTATGTCTATCCCTCACTTTATAAATGGCCATAGGCTGGTGATTGACATTTGTTCTACTACTGGTACATGTTTTCTATAGGCAAAATTTCTAACACGTTGAGCACTTTCGTACAAAAGTAACAGTATCTTCATTCATGCAAGGCGAGTAGTATCCCTGCCTAATAATTTTGGCAAGTAAAATTTTTTCTCCAATATGCATTCTACAACATCCTTCATGTATTTCTTGGAGGACATACTTTGCTTCACTTGGCTTTAGGCACCTCAGCCAAGGAAGAGAGAAAGCTTTTTTATATAATATCCTATAGTGAATAGAGAAATGGACACTTTGTTGCTTCACTTTCTTCGTTTATTTAGGATCAATAGGCAACTCACCCTACTATAGGTATGCTTTTATAAGGTCTAACCATGAGGTCTCTTCATCTATGTCTATTAGTTTTTCTCCCTCTACGGTACTAGGATGTGCCAAGTATCCTATAAAGATTCTCTATGACTATCTCAATCTCGCTCATCATTTTCCTAAGTCCATTGCTTTTCTAGGCTCCAACTTTGACTTCTGGTATGAGCATTTCATTCTGGGCCAATAGGGCATGTCTTTTTAGGCAAAAGGGTATCTTCTTTATCATGAGGCAGCCCTCTAGATTGGGATCTAACTATTACCGTTTGCTCCGTTCAGTTTGACGATCTCCTTCTGGATCTTCTTTAGGAGTTTGCTTAAAATCTAGCCTTCGTTTCAGGTCTCCTCCTGGCACTATCTCTGTGCCAATCTGAGCATTAGGAATTAGGGTATTTTATAAGGTCTGCAATGTTGTCAGTAGTAGTTGCAATGCAGATTCAGCTTCCAGTGTTAAGATCACATATTGATTACTACTTATTCCTAGAATGGCAGAATTAAGTTACTATAAGGCCATGTTTATGTCAACAGGTCCTGTGCAACCTCTAGTGGGGGTGCCAGTTTCATCCTGGTTGTGAGTTTCATAATGAGTTTGGTTGTTCCTAAGGTCCTTGGGGAGGTTTTTCAGGTCGTCGTGACTACTTCCTCCTATGACTAAGGTTTTTAAGAAACTACAAATAGTTTTTGGGATACAATTTAATTAATCGTCCCTACAAACAGTACTAATTTGATTGAGTTAAATTCGATCAAATAGAGATTTATTAGATGATGAATTCAATTGTATCTTATTAAGAGAAATTGAATGTTCACAAAGTTGGTTGAGCGTAAGTTTGCCAAAGCATAATCTGCCCTTGAGGGCTTACATTCAACATATTTATAGATATTTTATTGAGACAACATTCGAACAAGGATTCTAAATTGACCATAGCTTTGATTCCACTTCGTTGTACTAGTTTGCTTTGGATTCGGTTTATAAGTGATAGGCGGAGAACTTCCTTGCAATCTGGGCCTAGCTAATCTTCATTCTCCTATTAGGCCTGAGCCTAGTTTAGCATATTTTATTCCTCATCACAAACCATCCATTCATGTTGCTTTAGCATATATTTACAAGAACCTTAATTAAAACAATCAAATGGTTAACTTTTAAAGGTCAATGATTTTGGACTCATAAATTAAGGAAAATATTAAAGCAAGATTTAAGTTTGAATATTATAAAATCATGTTCAAACATTGGCCAAAACCTTTCATTCAATTTTTAAAGAAATTTTAATTACTCAAAAGAATTTAGAAAATTTAATTAACCAATAGAAGTTATTTTAAAAGTATAATCGACTATAATTTATAGTGAGTCGGCTCAAATTCACAAGGAAAGTCTGCATATAATGGCTTATCAAACAATTAGGAATGGTCATTTATATAACACAATAATCAATCAATTTTCATTAAAGAGAATTTATTCAATGGTTCAATAAGATAGGTGCAATTATCGGCTTAATTATTTTCTAACATCTCAACTTAAAGATTATACTTTATTGAAAACTCTTGAGAATTCAGAGATGCCCTATAGTCGACTTGTATCCAATAATTCATATCCTTATAATTGGTCCAAATACAATGATTTTTACTCAAATCACCCCAGTAAATTTGATAGGCCAATTGATCTTAGGGGGCAAGAGACAACCTACGATCAGTACATATCTTACACTTATTATTCAAATTACATTAATGGAATTAATAGGCTGACTGATCTTGGAGGCAAGCAACGCCTTATGGTTAGCCCATATGTAATTTCTTATTTTAATTACACTCCTAAAATTGATAGATTAGTTGATGAGTACATTAAGGGTCAAATCACTATTTTTTTATAAGGAAAAATATAAAGGTTGGATTTGGCCCATTCATGATAATGGTTAGTCCACATGTGATAATTGTCAGCTAATCTATATGACTAATACTGGAGGGCAAGGACACGGATGATCTTTTAATAATTCAAAGATGCTTAATATTTGAGTTTTCCTATAAAAGAGTTGAGGTCGAGTGAACAAGAAATCAAAATTAAAAAACTTAAATGCAATGGTTGCATAAAAGTTGGCTCAAAGATATGGAAATTAGTTGTATAGTCGAGTAATATATTTATGAGTATAATCAAGTGCAGTTGCTTAATATTAAAGTTTCAATTTTTTAGTAGTCGTAATTGGTCATACAATCATATTATTAGAGTCAGTCCTAAGATAAAAAGAAGGATTTTGATTTCGCCGACTCCAGCAACTTAATTTTTAAGTTCCAGAGATTTCAAATATAGTTGATTTATATTAGGAAGACAACTTAAAAAGTGACTCCTTTTTACAAAGAGTTTGTGGTCTAGAAAACAGTCGAGCACAATTTAATATTTAATTTGTAATAGTGAATTGCCATTTAACATAACATTTAGGTCATTAGTTGTTTTCATGATAACAAAGTCAAATAAAAGAAAAGAAAATAATTTGGATTTCTTTTAATGATATTTTTATACATGGCCAATTCTATTACTAAGGAAAAACCAACTTGTAACTTAAGCTAGTGAACAAACCATTGGCTAAATGCATGGTGCGATATAATGGATAATTGATATTTCATGTAATTGTATGGATCTTACATAATTGTTTTTCATGGCCAAATGTGGAGACACAAGAACACTAAGTTTTACAGCAAATTGAATGAGCCATATGGCTTATATGAAGGATAACTATAGATTTCCTCACTTCAAAATGGGGCCAATGCCTTGATTATGACTGACCATTTTTGGAAGTTTACGAAACTAGCAAGACTGAAGCAATTACATAAGGGTCATGTAAATATTAACAAATTGATGCATTAGCATTGTTGCTTCAAAGAGTTTTGATTAAAAATCTAAAATTTATATTTTATATTGAACATATACACGTTGCATGGACTGGAGTTCTCTGGAATTCTTAAGTTTAGTCGACCAACATTAATTATGGTAATGTAGAAGCTGCCATTATATATACCAATCAACTTCTTGAAGTAAAGATGACCTGATCTTTTCATGAGTGACTTGGCCTATAATCGCTTAGCTTGGATTTTTTTTCTTGGATGTCGTTGAGCCCTATATGCAAATACTCTTAAAGAAGGGTGAATTGGAGTTACTCGTAAAGAAGGGTGAATCAGAGTTTTGAGTTTTAATGCAAATAATCAACCTATATGTAACAAAGTTAGCAAATGCAAAACAATAGTAATAAAAGAAGATAGTGGGCAAAAAATTCTTAGCCAATTTTATAGTGGTTCGAAGCAAATCCTTCTCCTATGTTCACTTCTCCTAAATCTTCGATTTATGGTTTCACTATTTAGGGTTTGATCCCAACAACTCTTACACTATTAGTTGATCCAGATTTCGCTTCTTTATACTAGATTTCCGGTATTATACTCAAACTCTCAATCAATTAGGTTTCGTGTCTCTCAAGACTACTATAAAGCCATTACAATTGAAAAAGTTGGAGCTCAACAGCTTTTCAAGAGTGAACACAAAGGATTTTAGGATGAATACAAGATGTTCTAAAGTAGAGTAAGAGTAATTTGAAGTTTTGGAGTTTAAATGAGTAATTTGAAGTTTTAGAGTTTAAATTTCACTTGAATGCTTAATATCTCTTAATTTTCATTTACGAGCTTTGCTCATATATAAATCTTCATATTTTGTTAAAAAATATGACTATTTTACAGTGAAAATGATAAATGCCTTCTCTACTCAATATTAATAGCTAAAAAAAACTTAAGAATACGTTGAAATCTAAATTATAAAAAACTTAAGTTTGGACAAGAAATTTTATTCTTGACAAGACTTGATTTGGTCCACTTGAAATTTATTTTCTAAATGAATCATATATTTGAAAACCATAATTACACAAGATGTGAGCTGCACTTACCAAAATATATATACATATATATATCAAGTTTAAACAAAATATGAAGTTTGATGCATGAAATTATCTTTATTAGCGATGTTTCGATTCAAACCCCACACTTGCAAGTCGTGGCTAGACCAAGGATAAAATCCTCAATTTTCAACTTGACTTGATTATTCAGCCTTATCCAATGACTACTATGAAGGATTAAAAATAGACACATATAATTGGGAAATATGTCAATGAGATGTGATTTGATTAATTTTTTCTTTTTTTTTTTAAAGATGTAGAAAGTAAAAGATTTATGATAAGTCTCTTAAATCACAAAAAGTTGTTATGAAATACCCTAAATTTTCAATTATTTTTCTAAAATTATATTATATACGGAAATATATTATTTTAGTATTTTTCTTATTTAAGCAAGAATTGAAATTATATTTTATTAAATTATATATATTCATACTATTTCAATATTATATATGTATATTATTATGAAATATTATAATGGTTATTGGGGAAATTATATTTTGATATTTGAATATAAATATTATGTTCGATTAATCTAAATTATATTGTTAATTATATAAATTACCAGAAGTTCAGGATTTCATTATAATTATTATTATTATGAATAAGTTTTATTAATTGAATTATTATTATTATTATTATTATTATTATTATTATTATTATTATTATTATTATTATTATTATTATTATTATTATTATTATTATATACATATGTATTATGTTGCAAATTAAAAGAAGAAGAAAATGGAGGATGGTGATTGGCTGTGAAGGGAAACGAGACAGATAAGGAAATGGAAAAGAAGAAGAAGAAGAAGAAGAAAGAGAGAGAGAGAGAGAGAGAGAGAGAGAGTCGGTGGGCTGGGGAGCCAACCTTCGGCCGGTGGTGGGTTGCACCGCCACCTCCAAGCGGCAGCCCACCTACCGATGAGCATTTGGGTGCTAGCAACGGCGAAGATCGACGATTGGAGGCGGCAGACGTGCTGGAAGAAGCTCCGCTGGCGCCGAGGATTCAAATGCAGATTTCGTCTGATTTCGGCGACCAAATCGAGCACAGTTCGTTATGTTCGGCTCCTGAGGATGAGAGCTTTGATTTGGTACCAACCATACCTCCAATCGACTACTGGAGGAAGAGATCAAAAAATGCAAAACCGAAGCTTCTGAGGCATTTTTCGACAACTTGCGAGCAAGTGATGGCGAGTGGAGGTGATTTTTGAGCTCCTGGCGTCGAGGTGAACCTGCTAGTGTGAAGATCACTCAGATCCGCCACCGGCAGCGGTGGCACATGGCCGGCCGGCAGCATGTGGGGCAATCCAGCAGTTTCGTTTCGTCGTTCCAGCGCAACTCTCGACGCCCGTATGATCAAAATTTGTGAGGGTAAACTCAAAACTCTTATATTTCAATTGTTAAATAAGTTATATTATGTTTAGCGGATTCTAGTTTGTAGTTGTTATGAGTTCATTGAGTCTGTTGTTGAATTTAGCGTGGTTCTATCGTGATCTCGATAAGAATCTCAATAGTCTTTAAGTTGTGTCTGTTTATGTGAGTCGTTCTTTTCTGATAATATCTTTTGTTGTAAAGTGTCGGTGTTCTGGCGTCTTCCTGATTTCAAAGGCTACACTTCTGAGGGAAGCCAGTCAGACGTGTCATCAGTTAGATGAGTGATACTCCCTAATATGTTATCATGTTCCATATGCATTTGCATTTATTGTATGTATATATATATATGTATATTATGCACTATTATTGCATAGATGCATGTAACATTTGATTGTGAATGATGAATCGATATTCTTTATTCTATGCTATATTGTGATTGTGATTGTGATTGATGGATGGAGGTTGGGAGGATACAATACCACCTAGGATCATGGGTTTGGTTATGATTATGGTTATGATTGGGATTATGATGGATTGAAAAGATAAGCTATGACTGGTGTATGCTGGCCGGGCCTGCTCATCGTCAGGGCTGCTATCAGTCGAGTCAGGGCTGCTTGGTATAGATCAATGACAGCCGGGCCCATTAGATATAAGAGACAGATTATTGGATTCATAAAGCCAGAATAGGGGAATCGGCTCCCCATATTGAGTATTAGTGTGGTACTGTGGACCGTATCTCATCCTTACTTGATAATGTGATTTGTCTATCTCTGTGACATGGGGTATAGCATGAGCATTAGAGTTCTGTCCTGAGGATACCAACTTAATATGTTAGTTAGTTATTATTCATTGAGTCGAACGCTCATTCCTATTTATTTTGTTATTTTTCAGGTCGAGGAATGAGCTTGTGAAGGAATTGTAAACTGAATAAACTGCCAATTTCCCTTCGGCAGTAGTTTGTATTTTGAGTATTGAGAAATATATATAATATATGTATAATTGTATTATAGTTATAGAATTCCGTAATGTTACATCTTTTACCTGTATATTGTTTATTATTCAGTTATATATATTTGACGAGTTAAAATACTATTGTGAAGCAGAATCCACTTGTATGATGTTATATTTATAAGATAATTGAGATAAATGAGTTATTGGCCCAACGTGGCCTTATTTTATATTGAAATTGGATTGGATCTGCTTAACTTGAGTGGGCCATAGCCCTTTATAGTATTAGATTCTATTGTTGTGTTTTCTGCTAAGCTCACTACGGGCACTGGTAGCTATGTGCTTTTCACGTGTCCTAGTGCCGGTCAAGTGTCCTCAGATTCGAGACGTACACATTGTCTCTTTAAAAAAGATGTTCAAACTATTATAGGCTATTAAATTTTAAATAAACTTAAAAGGAAATTATTTTCACATCTATAAATTTTTCTTTCACTTTCATTATTTCACATTAGAATTTTTGATGCACATTAAAAAGTAGTGGACTTTATTTTACCTAAAACTGCCAATTTTAAGCTTTTGCCTTCTAAGCAATTTTTAACCTTTTTTTTTTTTTTTCACTCGCAATTTTTTATTTTTCTAAATAAAGAACATAAACGGCATCAGATCCATCACATATGTCAGATTGGAGACGGAAGATTTTTATTAAATTAATTTATGATTTTTTTATTACGTCAGGAAAATTGAAAAAGAACATGAAAGCTAATTGCAAAATTGAAATAAATCTTTACACAATAAAAACAATTTTTATAACTTTTCTTAAAATAACAATTAGAATTTATATTTAAATGAAATTTTTTGTAACTTTTCTTAAAATAACAATTAGAATTTATATTTAAATGAAATTTTCTTTCAGATCTAAAATTAAATTAAGAAAAATTGTCAATAAATTTTAGTTTTTTTTTTTATTTTCATTGGTATAGAACCTGATTTTTTTTTATATTTATAATTATGAAGGAAAAGGTATTTATCATGAAAACAATATATACATAAATTCAAAGAATAATACAATATTTAAAAATAAAGAAAAGAAAATGCATTTACATATAACAATAAAAAAAAATATTATTGTTTGGTACAAAAATAATATAAATTAGTCTTAATCATAAATTTAGTTATAGCATGGGATTACTTAAGCATTGTTTGGTACAAAAATTTTAATTTATAATATTAAATAATTATATTTTTCTAATTTTATATTTAGTAGGATAAATTAATAAATGAAATAAATTATTAAAATAATTAAATTACTTAAAAACAATTTGCTTTATATATAAAATTTGTTTTTCTTTATTTCTTCTTGTTCTTTTCTCAAAGCGTCTATCATCTTTTTCCCTCACTTTATATTCACTTTATATTGCTCGTTGTTCTTAGGTACTAATTATTTTTTTATATTAATTATTATCAGGTGATTGTTAATAACATATTTTCTGTTCATATCTAATGAGATAAATATTATCTCATCTACTAATACTTTCAGTTTTGTTTAAAAAAAAAAATCAGTTTTATATGAAAAATTTGTAAAGATAAAGAGTTTATGAAAATTTGAACATTGAATGCCATATATAAACATAATGGTACTTAATCACTAAAAAAATTCAACACTAGAAATCGGAAGATGTTTCATATTATTTTTTATTTCTAATTTGTTATTTTTATTTTTATATACTGAAAGTTTGTATTTTGAAAAACAAATTTTTTTTAAGGAATATCTATGCTATCTATAAAAGTGGCTGACAAGAGAAAATATTTTTGAACAGTAATAGTCTTTACAAAACACAATAATTACTTTAACAAAAAATAGACTTTTAAATTTAAAATTTAAAATCATCCATAAAAATATCTTTAGTTACAAGTAATAATTATTTATAAGAATAGCTAACTGATTATATTAAAAAAAGATAAAAATATATTTATCTATTTATCTAAATGTACAAGTTATCTAAACTAACTAATAGCTAATTATATTAAATAAAAAAAAGATATAAATGTATTTATCTATTTATCTAAATGTACAAGTAATATATAATTATCTAAACTAACTAATAGCTAACTAATTATATTAAATTAAAAGAAGATAGAGATATACTTATCTAAATTAAATAAATAACTAATTTTAACATAATATTTTAATTCTTTTATCACATTAATTAATTAAAATTAAAAAATATAAAATTAATTTAATTTTAAAATAAATTTAAAATATAATTATGTTTTTCAAATAATATTTTTTATCATGTTTTTCCTAATAATAGATTTAGCAGGGTCTTTTTTTTTATATAGAAAAAAAAATCATCAAACGAATTTTCTTCTTTTTAAGTTGAAGAAAAACAAAAAACTAATAATCAAAATTTACTAATTTTAAAACAAAAAACTAATAATCAAAATATACTAATTTTAACTTATTATTTTAATTATCACATTAATTAATTCAAATTTAAAAAAGCAATGCATTTATCTCTAAATTTTCTATATATTTTTCTCATATATGGATATGACTATCATATAAATTAGATTCTTAACTTTTCTTAGACTTTGATTTTTTTCCTAGCTATTATGTCAAGTAAGGAATAATCACTTTCATACACTGATATCGATAAACTCGAACATACAAAAAAAAAATGGATTATTAAAGTTCTTGTACTTCAAAGATGAATGATAAAAGACTATTTTAGTTGCACAAACAATGAATAATTCTGGAAAGAAGTGAGAAAACTCATTAGCAACTTTTATAAATTTTTCATATGATTTTAAGGATCAAAATGTTTCTATTCCAAATTTAATTTAATCATACTAAAATATTTTCTATTTTTTCTCATGATTTTGCAACTCAGTCTTGAATTTTTTTTACACTATTTTATTTTGATGTCAATATTATCTCTTATCTTTCCTATTTAGACTG
>CANTUT010000986.1:2500-137500 GCA_947687605.1 Reutealis trisperma
TTGAAAATGATGTTTGAATTGTTAAAAACCTTACTGATTTTTTGAATTAAAAACCTAAGGTTTCAACTAGGTATAATCGACCAAGTTAGGATTTTATATACCAATTGTTGTTTTATTGAATTGAATAATAAATTAAGCCTATAATCATATGCTAGTGATGAAACTTGACATGATTGGATGATTGACTGAAGAAATTAGGATTTTTCCCTGTTGGTTGTAGTTCAGCTAGACATTGGCAAACGGCCAGTTCAAACCATGAATTAGACCAAATTTTCAGAATAAAATCCAAAATCGTACTGATCAACTATTATGATTCACTAGTTAAATTGTCGAATTGGAGGTTTAAGGCTAGTTCAGGGTCATGGGGATTAAAAAAAATCAAAATTGAACCACACTAGACTGATTGAATCATCCAACCCATATGAAAAAATACAAATTACCTTTATTTATTTATTTTAATTTACTAGTACGGTCTTAAATCATTTAATTAATGTGTTATGAATACATACATACATATATATATATATATATATATATATATATATATATATATATATATATATATAATATATATATATATATAAAACAATTATTTTTAAGTTAGCTTAAAACTCAAAAGAACTTAAAATTTTAATAACACATTAATATTTTTATTTTTTAAATAAAAAAATTCGAAGTCCACAATTTTCATATGTATTTTGTAATTTTTTAAATTATTTGAATTAGAATCAAAACCTTATGAAACCATAATTGTAACTATAATCAAACCAAAATTGAAATCATCTGACCTGTGAATCGAGACTAGATCGTAGGTTTTAAGGACCAGATAAGGGTTGATATTTAGGGAGGTTGAAATCAGACCAGATCAGAAGCAGAATTGGTGGTTCCAAATTGTTGCCCATGTCTAAGTTTAGCCAACATAGCGTTTCCTTGATTGGCTTTTTTAATTTCAAATGATGAAAGAATTGTATTTGTTCTCTTATGTAAATGATATATAATGAGCTAATTAGCATGAATTGAAACTATGGATTACAGTTTTGGTGTTATGGTGTGTGAACTCCCAATTTTGCATCCTCATGTTACAACTGTAACTTAATGCTTGTTAAGATTAGGGCAAAGCTGGTACAACAGTCTTGTTAGCCAATTAACAGATAAGGGTCAAGGGGCAGTGCCCTTTGCAAGGGGTTAGGGGAAGTGCTCCAAAAAGTAAATTTTTTACCATGCTTTGAATATGACCAGACATTCTAAACTCAATACAATTGACACTTTTCTAATCTTGACCAGACTTTCTATACTAGATAATATTTTTCCAAAACTGACAAACTTTCTCTCAAAATTGACCACTAAATCATATGATAATTAATTTCAAACCCACTAACATTGACTGGTAAATTCTCAAAACTCCAAAAGCCTCAAAAGCTAATTCAAAAACCAAAACAAATATAAAAATTGGACCTACCATGTGTTTATCGCCAAGACGCTTGTCGTTATTGCAGATTGGTTAGGCGGTACCATTACTGTTCACAGCGGTGCCGAAGAATGGATGGTAGTAGTGCCAAGTCCATCTATGACATCGCAAAATGGTATGGTGGTATCATTATGGCTGCCTACGGCAACGTCAATCCCTCTGGTGGTGGTCCCCTTATGCACTGAAATTCTATTTTTTCCCCTTTTTTGGCCCATTTTTAGTCCTATCCTTTTAGAATTTTCACATTTCCTTTTTTTTAACTACCCCTCTTACCCATTGCTTAAAAATATCCCTTCCTTTCCTTCATTTATTCACCCTTTGACGATTTATTTACTAGTGGTCCACTTTCTCTTTTTCTTTCTCTCTCTAATTAATCTCTATACTCTCTTTGAGTAGCCATTTGTAATTAATTAAATTCTTCTTGAATTTAATTAATTCTAATCATAATTAATCATTTTAATTAATTAATCAATCAAATTAACTAATCCTTTTAGTTAATCACTTAATTAATTAACCAACTAGTTAATCAAGCAATTAATACTCTCCTTGATTAATTAATCGATCAAATTTAATCCTAATTGGATTAATCCCATCTAAATCACTCTCCTTGAGTAGAATTCCACTATTCGACACTAATAAAATAGAATTTCAATATGATAAAACCCTCCAACCATCACATGCACCAAGGAAGATAGTATAACATCTTCTCTTCATTCATCAAAATTTGCAAATCAAGCTAAATTATTCCAATCAATCCGTAAACCCCTCCATTAATCATGGAATGAACTATGTAGATTTTGATTCCCATTCAATGGGGTATGCAGGCATACTTAGGTTCTAAATCCAATTCTCAAATCCAAATAGCAACTAATCCCATTCCTCTTTATTTCCAATATAAGTATCTATGTTTAATTTTTATAAGGAAATTTATGGTCTTCCTAGAACCCATAAGGGTTAGAAAAGGCATTCTATTATTTCATCGATGTAATTAATTAATTTTAGTTATCTTGGAGTTAAGAAGTGACTTGTGGTTCTTCTAGAATACATAAGGACTAGAGAGAACAATCTTCTTAACTTATGGATGTTTACTTTATTGCCTTTTAGTTCTCTATGCATTTATAATTATGCTATTTTCATGCATTTTAATTGTCATTTTATACTCGTCATCCATGAAATCAATTTTCAAGTCAAATTAAACTTAGGAGGCAAATTTAGATTATCTAAAACAAAAAATCTAGTCCCCAAACTTAACCTGGTTTGAAGGCTAGTGATTTATCCTTGGGTAAATTAATTGAAAGATTAATTAATTGGAGTCAAATTTGGGTTTTTCCTTAATTTTTACATTTAAATAAATTAGAGATGCAACTCCCAAATTCTTTTTTAAAAATAAAAAATAATTCTATGAACAATAGATGTTCCAATCGCGAGCACCAAAACTCATACCATAACCTCCTTAAAAATAGCTTGCTTTTCCTTAAAGCACATCAATGAGTGAGGGAGGGGCGTTCGAGTAAGGTTTTATAATTGGCAACTTTATTAGGAATTGGTTGCCACTCTTTTTAAAAGGAAAAGCAATATATGAGGATTACTATTTAGTTGGGATTTATCCATATAATCTCTTTTCTTAGCTCACTAAAGTTTAATTTGATTTTCGTACATCACTTTGTATAATAAAGGCTCCCTACCTAATCTCAGATTTTGGAAAACTTTTGGATGGTGAGTAGCATTGGCTCGATAACTCTCTTTAAATATGTTGGGAGATAGAGAAAGCATTCCACCTTGTGATGAATCCCTAATAATTTCGGTGGTGTAAAGAGCAATTTGTACCATTTGACCCATACAAAGGTCTTCGAATTGCACATGGTTAGGTATGTCGATATTTTTGGTGTGAGGGGGACCCTTAACTAAATCATCCTTCACCCTTATTTATATAGTTGCCTTAGTCTTTGACTCTAGGTTCTAAGAATTGTAATAATCAAAACCTTTGTATATATATCCATGAAACCATTTTTAACATACATCATGGTATCATCATGCATACATAACATAAAAAGCTTAAGAATAAAGCCTAAACATCTCCAAAAACCAAAACTAGCAGTCTGTCACCCCAAAGCACTCACTAACTTTCTCAACCATTAAACCTGATGATCAACTAATAAAGGAATCCTTTTCCTGACACACCCTTGCATCCTTACACCCCTTTTTTTTTTTTCCAAGTGTAAATTCTTACCCTTTCTTTTCCCTTTTCTTTTGAACATAGCAATGGCCTATTCCTTCAACTAAGATGCTATGAACACATTTTCACTAATCTCCTCAAAAACAAGAGGAGACCTTCTAAGCCATACTCACCTTCACCTTTGATGCTCAATAAGCTAATTTCAACTAGGCTTTAACCTTTTAACAAGCCAATTTTAGCAATACATTGATCCATTTCACTATTAGTTTCATTAATGCCTTGAACCTTCAATGCCAACTCATCATTAATTAGGTGAAGGGAATAATGAACCAAGCTAAGCCTATTAATGTTGTGCCTACTGTTAACCTAACCTATAACCTCATATCGCCAATGTAAGCACCAATGCCATCTTAGCCCTTACCATTGACTTGGCCCATAACCTGACATCGCTAATCCTAATCACTAATGCCATCTTAGCCCCTACCATTAACCTAACTTATAACCTCACATCGCTAATCTCAAACACCAATACCATCTTAGCCCCTACCATACATGGAGCCAACCTGTCCTTTCTTTGAATCCTTTTCAAAGTAATGAAAATCCTACCCCACCCATTATTAAGAAAGTCTTAAAGTGTAACACATTAGGATAAATTCCCAAAATGGAAAAAAGGTGCAAAAAGAATGAAACCTACACTCCCCTCACCTTTGCTGAATGGGTGGGTAAAGAATAAGCTACCATCGCCAGCCAACATCCCATGAGATTGGAAGGAAGAACCTTTTCTGAATTGGGGATGTCCCTAAGCACTACTTATAAGAAAGCATGAGAAGCTCACGTTGTCAAGCCCTTCAAGCTAAGAGCACCTCCCAATCCCTCGCTTAAGAAATATAATGCTAATGAATACTATGATTATCACTAAGAAACAAGATATAAAACTGATGCATGTAGGGCTTTAAGGCATAAAATCCAAAACCTTATTGACAGTGAAGACATTATTACTCCCAATCCAAGACCCAACATCACCTCAATCCTTTTTTGAATCATCGAGAAAATGTTAACTTTGTTACCTCCACCAAGCTAGAATTCTATCCAACCATCTCAAACTCCACCCAATAACTAGTATTTTGAGAAGAGCATCAACCCTACTATGCCTTTATCCAAGTCCTTTGAGTCTATGTTTGAGTCCTTTGAGTTTGAGTCATTTGAGTTTGAGTCTCAGTCACTTGAGTCAGTTGGGTATGTTTTTGTAAGTCCTTTTTCGAAATATGAGTTTGTTGAGTCTCGTCTTTTTGAGTTTGTAGCCCATCTTTTGGGCTCACCTTATTAGTGTAACCCATGAAGATGAGACTTTTATCATAAATAAAAAATTTCAAATTTTTTGCTTACTTTCTTGATTCTCTATTTCAAATTCTATTTCAAATTTTAATTCTTCTAATCCATCTTTAAATGAGACATCTAAAAAATATATAATAATAAAAAGAAAGAAATAAAAAATAAAAAAGGAAAAGAAAAATCAATTATGGCATATAGAAAAAGCCTAAAATCATATGCATTGCATTTGCATATCATGACACACAGGAACTCATTGAAAAATTTCATAAATTCTTGGACTATTTTGAGTGGGAAAGCAATAATATGGTAGAGGTAGATCCAAGCATTATAGTTCATAAGTTTCCAACCTATGAACACATGAAGATTATTAAATAGAAATAGCAAAGAATGAAGGTAGAATGGTTTTTGAAGATCAAATAAAAGGTGACAAAGTTGCTAGATAATGAGTTCATTGAGCCAATCACTCATCCCTCATGGTTAGGCATGTCACATCCCAATCTTAGAGATATGACGGTCTTAGAACATGGGGAGACATAAGGTCACCCACACCCATAGAACCCACTTACATATAAACAAATCATGCCTAGGATCTTACCAAACCCCTTACGATAACTCATTCAAAACATTTAGATGAATACCTTAAATTGCGAAAGTCTAAAATAAATCATTACATATAAAATCCATAAGAAAAATAATATATATCAATAAGTATCAATCAACATTTCCGGAGTATCTAATGATAAGACTTCATAAAAATAGTATTATTGATAACTTTGACAAGGAATTCCCCAAGCGAAGTAGGATGCTTGAGCCATCACCTTGCCTCTTGATAATGCTCACCTGGAACCACATAAGGAAAAAGGGTGAGATAGATGATCTCAATGAGTAAACAATAGGGGTTGTACAATAAAACATATCCCTTAGAAAGGGCCTATAGCTCATAACTTATAACTCATGATTCATAGTTTGCAATTTAGAAAGGTTTGCAGAAATCACACTTATAACACATAGAGTGAAGGCTACTGCCATAATCACTCGAACACATAGAGTGAAGGCTATTGCCATAATCACTGGAACACATAGCCGATAATCACTCACATGGGTACGAGGATCACATAGTCGATGATTACTCGCATCGGTATGAGTAGCACATAGCCGATGATTACTCGCATCGGTATGAGGATTTCTGCATAAAGGTAAAAGGTACCATAGCTAGAGCTAACGGTAATCACAATTAATAATATCACATAAGGCAACAATAACATGTATCTCAATTAACAATAGTGGTTTAACTTTTAAACAAAAGATACAATGATAGTGTAGTTCCAGAAAGAATATACGTTGGGGTAATAATCATAAAGGTATTATCATTGGATAGTCAAAAATGGTTTTGGATCAAATGTCTTTTGGCAACCCAAGCTTAACAAGAAATCACATAGTTAATTTAAAAATGGAAGTGAACTTGGGTTTCAAGAATGTCAAAGGTACACATATCATAATAGATTGCACTTGTAATTTGAAACATAATGTTTACTCACACTTGTAACAAGAACATTGTGTTTACTCACCTTGGGGTTCCTTTGCTCCTAGTACACGTAGTCCCTTTTGCACTTCTAAAGCTCCTCAAACTCTAACATAATATTTGATTTAATACTTAGCATTTATTTACTCATGATGCTCCTATCCCATAACTACCCATGTACATATAACATACTCATACACTTAGAGTCCACACATAGGTGTACTCATCACTTGCACATAGCTCGTTGACCTACTGGTCTTGCATACTTAGGCCTTATAGGTTCACATGAAAACACATTGCAATCATATCAATACCTTTTTAAGGTCATCACAATATCATTACCTCAATATCAATTCACTTATTAATTATCTTAGTTCACTTTACACTTCCATACATGTCAACTTAATAATTAATCCTTCAAACATCATGCTTAAATTTTATGATCCCTTTCACTTCATTAACTCATAACCATATATTCATCATCAAGTCATCATGACATCTAGTTCCAAATTCCTCAATCACATTTGCATTCTAATTACAATACAAGGTTAAGATACCTTAAGTATACCATAATGCATTTAAGCTCATCTAGGACCATACCTTCGATTAACATGCAATTTTATCATTTATTATACATACATACATGCAACAATCATCAAAACACATCACATAAAATTTATAAACATTTGGAAAAAATTGTTCATGCAGGCCGAATGCATCATTAAGGTAAAAACCAAATTCTTCTCCTTTTTGTGCTTTCCATCTATTTCAGAAATATATAAAAACATGATTTGAACCAAGATCTTTCATGTAATCATAACAAAAATCATTCTAGAATATAAATTCATAGGAATTGGCCACTATTGGTGTTATTAATATATAAAAATTCAATCTTTTGCATTAGAGTGCACAAAACCACAAGTTTTTTTTTTGTTTTTGGTATTTTCCGGTCATTTCAGAAATATGCAAACAGATTGTTTAAACCATTATTTTTCATTCAATCATTGAAAATATTAGTTTAGAACACATTCCTTCATGAATTGGTAGCCATAGGTGGGGTTTATACAAAAAATTCCAAGTTCAAAAGCTTAGGTGAAAAATCATGAGTTTCCGCGCTTTCCGCCCATTTCGTTCATTTCAGTGATAAATAGACACATGATTCAAATCATTATTTTTCATCTAAACAAAACAAATATCATATTAGAACACCCATACATACAAATCGGCAGCCATATATTCATGAAAGAATAAAATTTTCTAACTTCCAAGTTCTAACACGAAAACCTTGAATTCCTTTGTTTTTCGAAACCTTTCGGTCATCGCAGAAATATGCAAAAATATTATTTAATCCAATATTTTTCATCAAAAAAAAATCAAAAACCAATTTCTGCCACCCCACCCCCACCCCCACCCACCCCCCTTATGATGTTTATCCATAAAAATTGTGATTTTAAGTTATAAAATTCACCTTTGGAGAAATCTTGCGAAAGAATCATGTTTATGGTAGAAAATAATTTTTCTCCCCCAAAAATTCACTCAAACAGAATTGAATCTATAGAAGTCAGTAATCAAACAGTTTAAAAAAATTTTTCCATAATTTATTTTATAGAAATCAGTTTAGAAATCGAAAGAGAAGAAAAACTTGCGATCACGGTCACGAAATCATGAAACTGAAAGGAGTTTTCTTAATTTTGGTAGAGAGAATTATTTTGGGAGAATTTTTCTGTGAAAATACTGGAATAACAGGGTGTGGCTGCTGTCTAAACTGATGGGGGCTGAAATTTTGCTTACATATTAGGGTTTGGAGTGCAATTTTCAAGTTTGCTCTTCATGAGCCAGGTTAGGAGTGTTTTTGTGTAGTGAGCATTTGAGTATTTAGGCTTTTTAACTAATTTAGGGCTGATTATAGGTAATTAAAAATACAATATTTTTCTTATTATTTTCATCAAAATTTTCCCAAAAATATTTTTTTAAAAATATTTTAAAAATACTCATAAAATTATTTTATGCTTAAAAATCACCTTTTTACATGAAAATTTATTTTACGAAAAATAAATTATTTCATGCTAATAAATTTTATTCAAATCATTTATTTCACAATTATAATTCATATTAGGCATATTAAAATTAATTTAACATGCCTCAAACTCATAAATCACATCACACATGAATTTTCATATAGTCACACAATTTATCACAATAAGCCTAAATTCAAATAATTTGTCACTAAAACTCCTAGGATAGATATGAGTTGTTACATTCTTCCCCCCTTAAAAGAAATTCATCCTCAAATTTCCAAATCTAATAGTACAACACAGTTTACTTAACTTCTTTACCATGATTCTGCTGCGCCACTCAAACCCAATATCTAACTACAATTAACTTATCAAACACAGTAAGGCACATACTCACAATCTATTAAAAAGAATCACATTGATAAACTTTTAGCTTAAGCTACACCTATGGTAATCTCTTGTTCAAACAAATCTTAAAACTAATCCTTAATAATTTTGTATCCCCTTAGCCTCAAACAAAAGTAATAGAACCTTTAATTTCACCTTGAATCAAACATAATCCTAGACATTGTTTTTCCTTATATATCTATTATTATTAACATCTATATTAATACCTTGATCACCACTTCCATTCATTATTTATCACATTAGTCATATAAGAATCCAATAGAAAATTCCAAATAAATAACTTCAATTGATATTTGATAATTCACTTTCCATATTAATAATTATTACTTAATCTATTATAACCTCAATAAATATTTTCATGTTTAATACCTTACTAACATTACGATTTCTACATTCTCACAATTCATCAATTAAAACATATTTAAACTTAAACAAACATTCCTATATATATATCATATCCCAAATGAACTTGCATTCTATTAATTTACGATCCCAAATAAACTTCTCATAACTATTTCAGACTTACTCTTTTTTTTGTATAATATATACATCATTACCATGATTTAATTACCTAATGCCTTGAAATTTTATACATTTAGCTTGAATTATCATCTAACTTTAGATTTTCCATTTACATCTTGCTATATTTCACATTCTTAATCATTTAACTTATTCATATTAAAATAATAAACCTTCAGATACCATTGCCCTTAAATGAAATGAAATCTTTATACAACTCTTATATCTTTCCAAATCTATGCCATTCAAGGTTATCTCAATAAAAGTTATTTCCGTACTAAGGATCACTACCAAAATTTTTCCAGTAACCTCAATTGAACATTATAGTATTAGCACTTTTAAACATTTCTCATCTAGAGGACATAAATCCCTTTCAGGTATATTCAAACCTTTTTAAATTTTTCAAAACTGTGTAGCATCATACTTATTCTTTTATCATCATTACAAGTATGAGAATACTTATCCTTTTATGTCTCCCCCTCCTGAAAGAAATTCTACTTGCTTTTCTCTTTAGTCAAAATAAGCTCCATACTCATATAGCCAATCCATTACTATGATCATATCAAATTCTAGGACACCAAGTTCTAACAACTCCATAGGAAGTTTTCATCCATCAATGTATACCATCATAATCCTCAAACATATACTTCACCTACCTCATATTGTAAAATTATGTATATGTAATGTAATTGATTTGTTTCATTCTCCTATTGATCATTACTAAATATCAATTCTCCTCTTTTGGCTTCAATCATAGTTATCATTTAATAACTCCATACATTTCTTATATCAAACCATTGTTATATGTAAGCATTTCATACTTCATAGCATTATACCTATCAATCATTAATCTAAATTGGATCAATACTTAGTCCACTTCTCCTTCTAATCCACTTAACCCCCACTATCAAATTATCATACTTAGCATGCCTTTAATATGAGCACCCATCATGTAATATCACATCATAGGACACATATCACCTAGCATGTATCATATATCATAGCACGTACAATGCATCCTAGTCATGTAACACATAACCTATAGCATAATGAGCTCTCCTATCATATTTAAAGTTAATCATCTCTTAAGCAATAAAAGATCAAACCCAAGCTAACTAGCTAATTAGTCATATAATATCATTCATGTCATACAAGCCCTATACCACTAGTCTAACAGTTACCTACTATTAAGGGAAACGTCAGTTGTGTCTCTTATCCTTGGCTCCATGCTTTTGAGGTTGAGATGGTCCAAGTGGTGGAGGTGTCGAGGTCACATTTCCCGAATCTATCATTCGTTGATAAAGTGACCCTTCTGTCCATATTTTAGACATGCGCCAGAGACTTTCCGGCAAACTCCAAAATGCTCCTTGCCACAATGGCCACAAATCCTAGGTGAAGATTCCTTTCCTCGACCGCCTCCTCCTTCTCTATGTTGGCCTCCTTGATCTTTGCCCTTATGCTTGCCCTTTTGTTCACGTTCAACATGCTCACGTCCCTCAGCTTTATATCTCTTTTCCATTATCTTGGCCTTATCTATCAGCTTAGCTAAGGTTGAGAATTCAGTTGCTGCTAATGAGTTGAATAGTGGTGTGATCAACCCTCTTAGGAAGCGGTTGACATGGCTAGCTTCAGTAGGAATGATATTGATAGCAAACCTGCTAAGTCAATTGAACTCCTTAGCATATTCAGATACTAACATTCCAGGCCTGTGCTTTAGCTGCTCGAACTACAGTGCTCTATCTTGCCTTTCACCTTTAGGCAAGAATTGATCCATCATCTTTTGCTTAAATTCTTCCCATGTGGGTGGGTCAGGTCTATATAATCGTTCCTCAATATTTCTCTCATACCAGTACCAAGCCTCCTTCTTGAGTTGGAGTCCTACCAATTCAATCACTTGGGCATCCGAGCAAGATAATTGACAAACTAGCTTGTCTACCTTATCTAAGAACTCATGTGGGTCATCACCCTCCTCACCACAGAAGGTAAGTGGCTGTAGCTTCTTAAATTTTGAGATGGCCATTCCTTCATCAGGTAGCTGCTTCCTTTCCCTCCATGTAGGTGCCACTACCACAGGAGGTGGAACTCCATTCCTTTCTTGTGTTGGCGACACTTCACACCTTTGAGCTCGCAACTCTTCCAATTCCTTGTGCAAGTCTCTCATTTCCTCGCGCATAGCTTGCAACTCTTGTGAGAATGCTTGCTCACTATAGCCTATGGTTGGTGCCCCCGAATTAGATCTCTCTCTTGACGCCACAGGGGCAGAGGCAGTATTTGCAGTAGTGTCCGACATCGCATTCTCACTAACACTAATAGGTTGAGCAGTTGTGCAGACCTTTTTCTTGGGAGGGATTCTGCTATACGATAGGGAATTTAGTACTAACTCCCTTCTAACCCATCTAACCCCATTATCATACTATCGCATTTACCATGCATCCAACATAAGCACTTATCAAATCATATCAAAAGGCCCATATCATATACCACTTATCACATAGCATATATCATAGAATATCTATCAAGGCATGTATCATGTATCATGATCATGTACCATATAACCTATAGCATTATGAATTCTCCTATCATATCGAAGTGAATCATGTCATAGGCAATAAAAGAAATCAATGCATACTAAGTCACTCACATTGCATGAGTCTTCTTTTTCTAGAGGTAGATCACAGGCATGGCTTTCTCGAACATCCTTCGTCATGTCCTTTTGTACGCCACACGTGGTGCTCTAGGTTGCAGTCTTCCAGCAGGGGTAATCTTCTTAGTCATCTAGTAAAGGAGTCATAAGGCATACAAGCAAACAATAACAAAGAGTACTATAACTTATTTGGATTTGGCGGAACAATACTAGTGATAGACTGCAAGTGACATGACAAAAAAATTCCTATGCTCTAGGATTATACTTAGTTAAACTAATAAGCAGACAAGTCTAAACTAAACGTTAAAAACTATGGCTCTGATACCACCTTTGTCACATCCCAACCTTAGAGATATGACGGTCCTAGAACATGGGGAGACATAAAGTCACCCACGCCATAGAACCCACTTATATATAAACAAATCATGCCTAGAATCTTACCAAACCTCTTACGATAACTCATTCAAAACATTTAGATGAATACCTTAAATTGCAGAAGTCTAAAATAAATCATTACATATAAAATCCATAAGAAAAATAATATATATCAATAAGTATCAATCAACATTCTCGGAGCATCTAATGATAAGACTTCATAAAAATAGTATTATTTATAACTTGGACAAGGAATTCCCTAAGCAAAGTAGGATGCTTGAGCCATCACCTTGCCTCCTCATAATGCTCACCTAGAACCACATAAGGAAAAAGGGTGAGATAGATGATCTCAATGAGTAAACAATAGGGGTTGTACAATAACACATATCCCTTAGAAAGGGCCCGTAGCTCATAACTTATAACTCATGATTCATAGTTTGCAATTTAGAAAGGTTTGCAGAAATCACACTTATAACACATAGAGTGAAGGCTACTGCCATAATCACTCGAACACATAGAGTGAAGGCTATTGCCATAATCACTCGAACACATAGCCGATAATTACTCACATTGGTATGAGGATCACATAGCCAATGATTACTCGCATCGGTACGAGTAGCACATAGCCGATGATTACTCGCATTAGTATGAGGAGCACATAGCCTATGATTACCCGCATCGGTACAAGGAGCACATAGCCGATGATTACTTGCATTGGTACGAGGATTTCTGCATTAAGGTAAAAGGTACCATAGCTAGAGCTAATGGTAATCACAATTAATAATATCACATAAGGCAACAATAACATGTATCTCAATTAACAATGGTAGTTTAACTTTTAAACAAAAGATACAATGATAGTGTAGTTCCAGAAAGAATATACGTTGGGGTAATAATCATAAATGAATTATCACTGGATAGTAAAAAATGGTTTTGGATCAAATGTCCTTTAGCAACCTAAGCTTAACAAGAAATCACATAGTTAATTTAAAAATGGAAGTGAACTTGGGTTTCAAGAATGTCAAAGGTACACATATCATAATAGATTGCACTTGTAATTTGAAACATAATGTTTACTCACACTTGTAATAAGAACATTGTGTTTACTCACCTTGGGGTTTCTTTGCTCCTAATACACGTAGTCCTTTTTGCACTTCTAAAGCTCCTCAAACTCTAACATAATATTTGATTTAATACTTAGTATTTATTTACTCATGATGCCCCTATCCCATAACTACCCATGTACATATAGCATACACATACACTTAGAGTCCACATATAGGTGTACTCATCACTTGCACATAGCTCGTTGACTTACTGGTCTTCCATACTTAGGCATCATAGGTTCACATGAAAACACATTGCAATCATCAATACCTTTTTAAGGTCATCACAATATCATTACCTCAATATCAATTCACTTATCAATTATCTTAGTTCACTTTACACTTCCATACATGTCAACTTAACAATTAATCCTTCAAACATCATGCTTAACTTTTATGATCCCTTTCACTTCATTAACTCATAACCATATATTCATCATCAAGTCATCATGACATTTAGTTCCAAATTCCTCAATCACATTTGCATTCTAATCACAATACAAGGTTAAGATACCTTAAGTATACCATAATGCATTTAAGCTCATCTAGGACGATACCTTCAATTAACATGCAATTTTATCATTTATTATACATACATACTGTGAGGCCTTGCCCGAGCACCGGTCTGATCCACCGAGGGATCAAAATGCTCTTCGGAGAAACTCCATGATTGGAACTTGCTGTGAGTTCAAAAAGTTGATTTTTGTAATATGACAGTTGTGAAAGGGAGTCGCCACTTTAATTTACTTATTTTACTTGGGAAAATTAAAGAAAACCCAAATTGATTGACTCTAAAAAATGATTTGATTTACCCCAATGGAAAATTGCACCGATCTGCGAGTGACCAAGGAGGGCTCAGGGATCAGGTTTTGGTAATTACACAATTAAGAAAAATTATTATTTTCTTTAGTTTGGTTGAAAATGCAAAATAACTCTTGAAAATGGATTTTTGTGTATGCATGAATAAGAATATAATGATGAATGAGACAGATATATATATATGAGGTGATGGAATGACAATAATAAATAAATAGGAAAGATAAAATCCTACTTAATTATTACAATATCAAAACAAATGAAATAAAAGGGATCTTTCCTCTAGCCCTTATGGGTACTAGGAAAAGCACACATTTCCCAAAATAAACTGAAAATAAAATCACAAAATAAAGGATTAATGTGAATAAATCAAAATAAAAAGGAAAACAATATTAATAAAAAGATTTTTGGAGTTGATGCCCTTCAGAATGGCAGCCTGCGTATCCTATTGAATAGGAATCAAACCCCACGCAGTTCTCCCTTCTTACGAAGGAGGGGTTTTAAAAATGTGTTGGTTTGCTTATTAACTTAATTCTGATTCTTAAATTAATAAGTTTTTAGATCTTTCAGTTTTAGACCTAAAGAGAATTCTAGATTTGAATTTAGAATTTTAAAATAGGAAAGGGATTATACCTTTGCTTTCCTTGGCTTTCGGACGAATGGAACTAGTTTTGCTCCGGATCTCAACTCCACCTTGAATTCAAAGGAAGCTTGAAATCTGGATCTAGAAGCAGCAAATATATGAGTATAAGAACGAAAATATGCTTTGAAATATGCCTGAACCGCCATATGCGTAGCGCCCTATTCTCAGTAGGTGTCAAGCTGCAGTCGGATCAGGAGGTGCAAATTTGAGGGTTCACACATACATGTCAACAATCATCAAAACACATCACATAAAATTTATAAACATTTGGACAAAATTGTTCATGTAGGCCGAATGCATCATTAAGGTAAAAACCAAATTCTTCTCCTTTTCGTGCTTTCCGTCTATTTTAAAAATATGTAAAAACATAGTTTGAACCAAGATCTTTCATGTAATCATAACAAAAATCATTCTAGAATATAAATTCATAGGAATTAGCTACTAATGGTGTTATTAATATATAAAAATTCAATCTTTTGCATTAGAGTGCACAAAACCACAAGTTTTCTTGTTTTCGGTATATTCCGGTCATTTCAGAAATATGCAAATAGGTTGTTTAAACCATTATTTTTCATTCAATCATTGAAAATATCAGTTTAGAACACATTCCTTCATGAATCAACAGCCATAGGTGGGGTTTATACAAAAAATTCCAAGTTCAAAAGCTTAGGTGAAAAATCATGAGTTTCCGTGTTTTCCGCATATTTCGTTCATTTCAGTGATAAATAGACACATGATTCAAATCATTATTTTTCATCTAAACAAAACAAATATCATATTAGAACACCCATACATACAAATCGGCAGCCATATATTCATGAAAGGATAAAATTTTCCAACTTCCAAGTTCTAACACGAAAACCTTGAATTCCTTTGTTTTTCGAAACCTTTCGGTCATCGCAAAAATATGCAAAAATATTATTTAATCCAATATTTTTCATCAAAACAAATCAAAAACTAGTTTAGAATACAACCAAGTACAAATCCCCCCTCCCCCCTCCTCCCCCCCCCCTCCCCCCCCCCCCCCCCTATGATGTTTATGCATAAAAATTGTGATTTTAAGTTATAGAATTCACCTTTGGAGGAATCTTGCGGAAGAATCATGTTTACAGTAGAAAATAATTTTCTCTCCCAAAAATTCACTCAAACAGAATTGAATCTATAGAAATTAGTAATCAAATAGTTTAAAAAAATTTTTCCATAATTTATTTTATAGAAATCAGTTTAGAAATCGAAAGAGAAGAAAAACTTACGATTACGGTCACGAAATCGCGAAATTGAAAGGAGTTTTCTTAATTTCGGTAGAGAGAATTATTTTGGAAGAATTTTTCTATGAAAATACTGGAATAACAGGGTGTGGCTGTTCTCTAAACTGATGGGGGCCGAAATTTTGCTTATATGTTAGGGTTTGGGGTGCAATTTCCAAGTTTGCCCTTAATGAGCCAGGTTAGGAGTGTTTTTGTGTAGTGGGCTTTTGGGTATTTGGGCTTTTTAACTAATTTAGGGCTGATTATAGGTAATTAAAAATACAATATTTTTCTTATTATTTTCATCAAAATTTTCCCAAAAACATTTATTTAAAAATATTTTAAAAATACTCATAAAATTATTTTATGCTTAAAAATCGCCTTTTTACATGAAAATTTATTTTATGAAAAATAAATTATTTCATGCAAATACATTTTATTCAAATCATTTATTTCACAATTATAATTCATATTAGGCATATTAAAATAAATTTAACATGCCTCAAACTCATAAATCACATCACACATGAATTTTCATACAGTCACACAATTTATCACAATAAGCCTAAATTCAAATAATTTGTCACTAAAACTCCTAGGGTAGATGTGGGTTGTTACAAGGCAACACAATGCTCATCCCTAAAAAGATGAAAAAGTTTGCTTATGTATTGATTATAGAGATGTTAATAAGGCCTATCCAAAGGATGACTTCCCTCTGCCCCATATTGACTTGTTAGTAGGTCGTATGGCTAGTGCATCAATAGTCTCCTTGACCAAACTCTATGCAAGCTACAATCAAATCCAAATACACCCTTTAGACAAAGGGAACACATCATTTGTAACAGAATAAGGTACTTGTTATGACTAGGCAATGCCTTTTGGTTTGAAAAATGTTAGGGCAACATATCAAAGAATGGCAACCACTATCTCTCATGACATGATGCACAAGGATGTAGAAGTGTGTGTAGATGACATAGCGGAAAAATTTGAAACCCTGAAGTATATTTGGAAACCTTGGATAGATTTTTCTTAAGACTCAAGAAATAACACTTTAAACTGAATCAAGCCAAGTGCTTCCTTGTTGTCTCCTCAAGTGTGTCCCTAGGACATTTGGTCAATCAAAGGGGTATAAAAGTGCAAAAAAGTCAAAGACAATCATAAAAATGCCCCCTCCTAAAATTGAAAAGGATATTAGAGGTTTCTTAGGTCACCTATAGTATATCAGTTGCTTCATTACACAACTATGGGCCAATCTTCAAGCTATTAAGGAAATGAGCCTCTAAGCAATAGAATGAAGAATGTCAAGAAGCCTTTGAACAAATCATTCAATACTTACTGAATCCACCTATGCTACAACCCTTTAGGTATAGTCAGCCAATACTAGTTTATTTATCATTAACTCTAAAAGTTATAGGTATGATGCTTGCTTAGAACATTCCATATTCTCACAGAGAGAATGCCATTTATTATTTAAGAAAATATATGTTAGCTCATGAGCTTAAGTATAATCAAATCGAGCAACTATGCATAGCCTTGGTATGGGTATGGCACAAACTCTAGCTTTACTTACGCTTATACGTAACCCATATGTTAGCTAATAGGAGCCCTTTGAAATTTCTTATAGAGAGGCTGATTCTTAACAGCAAAATGGTATGATGGATGATATTACTCACAGCATTTGACCTAAAGTATTTTCTAAGAAAAGTAGTGAAGGGAAGCATAATTGCTAACCAACTGGCTGCAACCCTTGTAAATAGTGAAACATTTGAGCTTGGATTCCTGGATGAGTATATCTTGATTATAGACCCTGAAGTATAGAAGTAATTGCCACATCCTAATTTTGGAGATATGAGGGTCCTAGAACATGGGGAGACATAAGGTCACCCATGCCAATAAAACCCACTCATGCTCTTATAAATATTGCCTAGGATCTTACCAAAACCTCATGCATTAACTTAATTATCCAATAATAATGAAAACTTTAACTAGCGGAAGAATAGTTTAAAAACATTTTTAAATCCAATCCACACTAAATGTCTATGTAAAATTATCAAAGGAATAATATTCTAAAAAATGAGACTCTCATAGCATCTAAGAGGGACTCCTCATATCATAGAAAGACAGTGGACTTGGACAAGGAAATTCTCCAAGCGGAGTAGATTGCTTGAGCTATCACCTTGCCTCCTCATAATGCTCACCTGAAACCATACAAGGAAAAGGGGTGAGATAGATGATCTCAATGAGTAAATAATAAAAATTGAAAAGTAATGCATATCCCTTTATAAAGGTTCATAGATCATGGTTCATAGTTTGCAAATTAGCAAGGTTCACAGATATCAAACTTATAACTTGTATCATATAGAGTGAAAGCTGCTGCCTTGTCTACTCATAACATAATATAGAGTGAAGGCTGCTGCCTTGCCCACTCGTAACATAATATAGAGTGAAGGCTATAGCCTTGTCCACTCATAACATAATATAGAGTGAAGGCTGCTACCTTGTCCACTTGAAATATAATATAGAGTGAAGGCTGCTGCTTTGTCCACTCATAACATAAAGAAAAGGTAACAATATCATTGAAGCATTAAATCACATGTAAAATGATAGCAATAGAAGTTTAGCTTATTGAACAAAAGATAAACAATAGTGTGGTTCTAGAAAAAAAGTAAGGTAAGGTAAACAATTGCAAAGGTTCTTTCTTATGATTAAATAAACAACATTGGTTTGAGACCAATTATCCTCTAGCAACCCAAGCTTAACAATAAATTCATATAATCATAATTTACGATAGAAAAGAACTTGGGTTTCAAGAATCTCAAGGTTTACATATCATGATAACTTGTACTTGTAATATAAACATAATGTTTACTCACCTTGTGGTTCCTTTCCTTCTAGTACTTGTAGCCCCTTTGAACTTCTACTACTCTTCAAGCTCTAACATAATATTTAATCCAATACTTAGCATTTGCTTAATCATCATGCTATCCTATCCCATAACTACCCCATGCACATATAACATTCATATACACTTGGAGTTGCACATAGAAATGCACTCATCACTTGCACATAACATGTTGACTTTCATAGTTTTGCACACTTAGCCTTTATAGGCTCATATGAAATCACATAATATCTCATACCAAGACTCTTTTAAAGTCAAACATAGTATATCATGATCTCAATATCAATTCCATTTAACATTCAACTTAGTACATTTAACACTACATATATATATCAACTTAACAAGTAACTTTGAAGGGTCATGCTTATCTCTTTTGAACAAATCATACCATCCATCTCATAGTCAATATAAGATCATTAATTCATTATTAATTCATCATAAAACCTATTTCCCATATTACTTAATCATATTCACATATTGATCACAACATAGGGTTATGAAACCCTAGGTATACCCTATTTTCTCTAGACTTGTCTAGAGTTATTCCTTCAATCGACATGCAATCAAATCATTTATCATTCATGTATTCATGTCAATAATCATTAAAATATATCACATAAAAATTATAGACATTGGGATTGAATTCCCAAAGTAGGCCAAATTATACAATCAAGGAAGATTGAACTTTCTTACTTTTCGCACTTTTTGTTCATTATAGTAATATGCAAACACATGATTTAAACCAATATCTTTTATGTAAACATGGAAAAAATCATTTTAGAATATTTATATATATGAATTGGCACTTATATAAATACATATGCAAGAAAATTTCCAACTTTAGGTTATAGGATGAAAACCATGCATCTTTCTTGTTTTTGGTACTTTTTGATTATTACAGTAATATTTAAACACATGATTTAAACTAATATTTTTCATGTAAACATGAAAAAAAATCATTTTAGAACATCAAAATATAGGAATCAGTAGCCATAGGTAATCCATATGCATGAAAATTCCAATTTTAGGGTTTAGAGTGAAAATCATGAGTTCTCTTGCTTTTTGGTGTTTTTCGATAATTACAGTAACATATAGAAATATGATTTAAATCAATATTTTTTATCTAAATACAATAAAAATCAGTTTAGAATATGAATATGTGCAAATAGGCAGCCCCCTTGTGTTTATGCATAAAATTTCAAATTTTGAGTTTTAGGGTTCACCTTAAGAGAATTCGCATAGAGAGGGATGTGTTTTCGGTGGAAAAATTAATTTCTCTTTCAAGAATTCACCTAGGCTGAATTTAATCAATATAAAATCAGTAAATAATCAGCCCAAAATAATTTTCTAATGATTAGTTTCAAAAGTATCAAATAATACATTGAAAGAAGAGAAAAACTTATGAAATGATCGTGAAATCGCAAGGTTTAAAGGTACTTTGTGAATTTTGATTGAGAGAATATTTTTGAGAGAATTTTCTGCTGGAAATATGATAGAAAATAGAATGGTGGTTGTCTCCCTTAGGTCTGGCTGAATTTTTGTTTAAATATTTAGGATTTTGGGCAATTTCCAAGTTTACCCTTAATGAGCTAGGTGAGGAGTGTTTTGGTGTAGTGGACTTTTAGGAAATTAGGTCTTTTATTTAATTTATGGGTTGATTATAGGTAATTAAAAATAAAATATTTTTCCCATTATTTTCATTGAAATTCCCCCCAAATTATTTTTTTAAAAATATTTTAAAAATGCTCATAAAAATTATTTTATACTTAAAAATCACTTTGCGCATGAAAATTCACTTTATGTGCAATAAATCATTTTATGCATATGCACTTCACATAAATCACTTATTTCACAATAATAATTCATATTATGCATATTAGAACTAATTAATTATGCATATTAGAACTAATCTAACATGCCATATACTCATCAATCGCATAATACATGAATTTTCATAAAAGCACACATTTTGCCATAATAGCTCTAAATTCAAGTAATTAGTCATGAAAACTTCTAGGGTAGGTGTGGGTTGTGACAACAATTCTTTAATGGTGCATCTAATAGCAAAGGCCATGGAGTTGGAATAGTTCTTATCACTTCAAAGAGGGATCATTTGCCTAAGGCAATCAAGCTGGTCTTTGAGGTAACTAATAATAAAGCAAAGCATAAAGCATGCATAGTATCACACCCTAGCCTAGAAGGATGAGAAGATCCTAGGACTTGGGAATTGTATAAGGCTACCTAAGCCCATAGAACCCATTAATCTAATCAATTATAAGGGTTTTAATATGGAAGGGTTACTTTATGATTCATTAATTGACCCAAATTCAATGTCTAAATTTAACAGTATAACATCCACACGTTATTAATTATTGACAAAATAACATAAACAACTATCATCAATCCAAAACAATTTAAATAGTCCCAACTACCCAAATGATGCATAATAAACAAATTCTAAATAATTAAACAAGAATCGATGATCTGTAGAGCTCTAATCTAGGTGACGACTCTGATCGTTAAGAGAAAACACATGATTCTTGAGGTTACCTTAGCTAGCTCCATCTCCTATATGGTACATGGAAGAAAAAGAAAGGGGTGAAAATAAGTCTCAGTGAGTCAATAATAGCATCATAAATAAAAGTAATAATGAATTAGCTAATAGACTGAAACTCTCAATCAAATGAAATTACAACTTTAGTGTAAGCTTGGACATATAAAAATAACTTTTCAATTTCATTTCTAAGAGGTAACAAAATATTCCATAAAAGAGTTAATTCTTTAGCAAAGGTCATATAGAGAGGAGATGGTGTGCCTCCAATTGATTAAGAATGGTGGCTTAAGTCTTACTCACTCCAAATACACTATAATTTATGAGGTTGATCATACTCCATGGCAAGGACTACCCTTCCTAACTAGGGCTGGGTATGCTCACCTTACCCACGGGCTTACATGTATACACAACCAATGTGACCCCCACATTGGAAGGGGACTATGGCTTTTACAAAAAATAAGTTCAAAGATTCACAACATATTACTATCATGTCAAGGTTTTAAAGGCATTAGAGAAAAAGATAAGGTGGGAGCAAAAAGATCAATCTAGGACATTATGCTTAATTGGTACAGTTTAATGTTTGGTTTAATGAAATGATAAAATGATAGGAACTCAGGAACCAAATATCATTATTGAACTCACCTTAGTCGTCCTTAACTCCTAATAATGTCGACATAAGTGCTCACAAACTTGCACCATCTCTACCATATTATCGCCTAACATATTATACCACAATTCACAAAGAATCCTATTTTAATAATGACTCTCTCATCACAATTCAAACAATTCAAGCAAACATCATAATAAGTATGCATAATAATCACAACATTCATTCGAAGTGTCTATGTTATGGGGTGACACTCACCAAAGTCCCCACCATAACTCCTATAACGAGTAATAACAATATAATAAACATTCCAATTACTTCAAAACACTCTAAAGGATTGAGTATATCATGAGTCAATTTCAATTGTTGTACTTCTTTTGATGTCACTAACTGAACTTTAAACTAGATTAAATCAATGTAAATATATTAAGATATATTACTATTTGTTTATCATTGTTTATTATTATTATTATTATTATTATTATTATTATTATTATTATTATTATTATTATTATTATTATTATTATTATTATTATTATTTTAACTTGGACGAACCCTCCTCAGAGAGTGCAAACACAAAAATTCAATTTCATAACCAAGATTGTGATCTCTGTTCCAAAATAGGATTTCAATAAAACTATTATATATAATGATTATTAAAGATGTTATTTACAAAATAAGAAATCTATAAATTAATAAATTAGTAAACAAGCATATAAGCAATAAATAATTTAATAATCAAACATAACAAATTAAGAAATTGAAAAGAAACCATTGTAAATCATAACAATATCAATATATACACAAAAACAATTAATTAAATAATTTTAAGGCAATGTCTAGAATTTTTACCTTAGGAAAAAGATGCAAAAAGTCTACTAGAAACCTATTAAATCAAACAAATAATAGGAAAAGTGTTCTCAATTTGTTTGTTGTAAATAGGAGGTAAAGAATGATTAAAAAAAAAGTGGTTTAATAAGTTTTACCTTAGGATTTGGTGCAGGAATGGCTATTGTGTTATGGAAGGTTTGAGTGTTTTCAAGTGTTTTAGAATAAATAAAAGTGGCAAAAATAGGTTTAGGTGGTGTATAGATATGGTTAGGTCTTTAGGTTAAGACAGCGTAAAGTTTTCTGCCACTTAAGTTGATATACAACCTCATTTGGATGATAGGGGCTTGTATATAGATGATACATGTGTGTTTTCATGATTTAGGGTATGGTACAAGTGTTTTATAAGGTGATGTCATGTATGGCAGGGGCGTGTTATATGAAGGTGATTATATGGTAGGGGTGTGACATGTGAAGGTAAAGTGCGTGGCAGGGGCATGCTATATGCATAGTAGGGGTGTTTTATCTCTAAATTTGGTGGAGTTGGTTCTAAACTAATATTAACTTATTAAGAATCATATTTTAGCATACAAATGTACAATCAAATTCAAACTTAAGAAAATTAGCAACCCTAACTCATCATAACATAGTTCAATCATCAATTCAATAAGTAAACATAATAAAATTCAATTATCAATGCAGAGTGTTACTAATTAATCAATCAGGAAACTTAAGGTTGAAATACTTAAGGTATTACATTCTAAGCCCCTTAAAATAAAATTCATCCTCGAATTTTAAAGAATTACCTGATCATGCAAAAAGTCAAGATTACTGCTCCATCATGTCTAACTCACTCTCTCAAGTACATTCTTCTACTCGGTGGTTCCACCACTAAACTTTAATAATAGGAATCTCTTTGTTTCATAACCTTTTAACTTGTTTATTGATAATGATAGTTGGTTGTTCTTCATAAGAGAGTTCTTTGTCTACTTTGATGTCTTTTAGTTTTAATACATGCAATGGATTAGAAACATACTTCCTTAGCATCAAGATGTGGAATACAGGGTGCACATGCTCTAAGGTAGGTGGCAATGCTAGCTTAAAAGAAACCTCTCTAACTTTGGATAGAATCTCAAATGGTCCAATAAACCTTAGTAATAACTTCCTCTTCTTGCCAAAACTCGTCACTCTCTTCATCAGAGAAACCTTTAAGAAAACATGATCGCCAATAGAGAAATGAATATCCTTCCTCTTAGGATCAGCAAAGCTCTTTTGTTAACTGAAGGTAGTCCTCAATTTGTCTGGGATGAGCTTCACCTTCTCTTGAGCATCTTTTAGTAGGTTGGGAGCCTCTATCAGCTACTCTCGAACCTCAGTCCAGCAAATGGGTGTTTATACTTTCTTCCATAGAGAGTTTCATATGGCACCATTCCTATGAAGGAATGATAACTGTTGTTATAAGCGGATTTAACTAATGGAAAATACTTGTCCCAGCTTCCTTTGAAATCCAAAATGCACATCCTTAACATATCCTTTAGAGTTTGAATGGTATGTTCTGACTGTCCATCTGTTTGAGGGTCAAATCCAATTGTGTTCCCAAAGCCTTTTAGAATTTTTGCCAAAATTAAGAGGTGAATTGTGTGTCTCAATTAGAGATAGACATTGGAACACCATGAAGCTTCACTATCTTATTTATATAGATTTGTGCATACTGAGCGATAGTATAAGTTGTTTCCACCCTAATGAAATGTGTGGACTTAGTAAGTTGGTCCATGATAACTAAAATAGAATCAAAACCTCTGGCAGTCTTGGGTGACACAACTATAAAATCTATAGTTACCCTTTCCCACTTCCACTTAGGAATATGAATCTCTTGTAATAATCTTGATGGTCTTTGGTGCTCAATCTTAACTTGTTGACATGTGAGACATGAAGCCACAAAGTTAGCTACGTCCCTTTTTAACCCTGACCATAACTAATCCTTCTTCATATCATGATACATCTTAGTGGCTCTAGGATGTATAGTATATCGTGCTCGATGAGCTTCCTTAAGTATCCTCTCTCTCAAGCTAGTTGTATTAGATATACATACTTGCTCTTCACACATTGGCATGTCATTGGTAACTTAGAACTCTGGTTCTTTGCCCTTCGTAGCATCTTTCCTTATCTTGAACAAATAAGGGTTTTGATCATGTAGTCCCTTAATCTCTTTTAAGATCTTCGGTCTCACTTTAAGATGAGTTATTAGACTTTGATTCCAACTCACTTCTAGCTATAACCCCACATTTAATAACTCCTTGAATTCTCCCATAATCAATCTTCTTGCCATTAAGATTTGAGACAAACTCTCCATAGATTTTTTGCTCAACACATCAGCCACTACATTGGCCTTTCTAGGGTGATAGAGAATCTATTAATCATAATCATCGAGCAACTCCACCCATCTTCTTATCTGAGGCTCTTATACTTGGTGAAAATCTTACAATTCTCTCAATATAAATAGTGCCTTTAAATCTTAAATGCAAAAATCATGGTAGCCATCTCTAAATTATGGGTGGGGAAATTAGCTTCATACCTTTTCAACTGCTTTGAAGCATAGGTAATAACCTTACCACATTGCATCAGAACACAATCCAAACCTACTTTTAAAGCATCGTAGTAAATGGCATACCCTTCATTCCCTTTTTGTAGAGCCAAAACTAGGGCAAATATCAAACACTTCTTTAACTTTGGAAATTATGCTCAAAATTCTCATCCTAATTGAACTTCACTTACTTTCTAATGAGTCTAGTGAGAGGTGTCACTATGTTAGAAAAGTCCTTTATGAATCTTCGGTACTATCCAGCCATTCCTAAGAAACTTTGGATCTCAGTCATAGTAGTAGGCCTCAGCCAAGTTTCGTCAGCTTTGACCTTCATGAGGTCCACTTGAATCATTACTCTACTAACCATGTGGCCAAGGAAACACACATATCAATCTAAAATTCACACTTGGATAGCTTGGCATACAGCTGATGTTCCCTCTGATAGCAGTATGTGCCCTAGGAGCCATATAATAGTTATGTAATAGTAGATTTTAATTCCCAATGGCACGATAATATATTCATAATGTGAAAAGAGTTTCATATTATTGAATATAATCCTTAAGTATTTATAAGTGGATCTATTCTCAAGTGTTGAGAATATAGGAGACAGATCGCTTTTGTACAAATATTTTAAATATGTTCATGGTCATAGGATTAATGACTGGGCATCATTAATTTCGGAAGACCATCACCTCTGTTTGTTTTCTATAATTAGTATGTGATATGGATGATTATAAAGGCAGTGAGCTTATGCTGCTTGACATATGATGTCGATACAAACACATGGATATTCATAGGATGAATAGTTAAATTATGATGTTAGATGATAATAATATGGGGTTTTACTACTTGTTAATTATTTATCATCTACGTCATAATAGTGCATATAATCCTTTGACTTGAGGGATACTATATCTCATACATAGGTGGTTAGAATTTATTATTGCTTACATAGACGTACTATTCATGTACGGATATATGGCATGTGATAGTTCTAATTTGTTATGTATGGAGCTAAGTGATCGCCAAGATAAAATTTGTTACCTCGAGTAAACAAGGTTAAGATCCTATGCTATCTAGTTATTCTTGATACTTAAGTTCTTGGCCAAGATAGTGAGATTCATTACAAAGAGTTTCTAGTAGGAATCTAATCTTATGAAGAATTAGAACTAAGATAAGGACATAGAATCGAGGCACATTAGGGTTTGACATAAACCATTACCCTAGTCGAGATTGGGATCTTTAATG
This sequence comes from Reutealis trisperma, assembly GCA_947687605.1. Taxonomy (NCBI): domain Eukaryota; kingdom Viridiplantae; phylum Streptophyta; class Magnoliopsida; order Malpighiales; family Euphorbiaceae; genus Reutealis; species Reutealis trisperma. The sequence continues at coordinate 29,495 of CANTUT010000986.1, forward strand.
AAGGCATTCTAGTACATGGTAATTTATGATCGATGGTCCATGTGATGTTTAAAGTTCTTAACTATAAACATTCATTTCTAATTAGGTAGTCATGATATGGAATGCTAGCTATCCCTTACGACTTATGGGACTAAGTATGAAGTGAGGATTTCACATTAGTAGAGAAAAATATTTTCTCATTCCCATTGCTAATTAGATATGAACCTAGAAAGTCACACACCCAATAGTGATCACCTTCCAAGTGTAAAAGGTTTACCATAATAATTAATTAAAATGTTTAATTAATTGACTAGTGGTAAACTGATTAAACATGTAATTAAATTTACAAGGACCCTAGCATGTCTTGATGTTTAATGTATGAAGGTTTTGATTCAGTTAAATCTATATTTGTATATGATGCAAATGAGTAAAATCAAATTGAAAATTGATTTGGACTAAATCAAAGACATAATTTTAAGCTTAGTGAAAACCTTTAACACATGAGATGTGGCCTAAGTCCATATGTGATATGGTTAAGAGGTAATTTATGGGTTAGAAAAAATTTACTATTCATGAACCTATGTGATGGGTTTAGGAGTTAGAGAATTTTCTACTAAGGTTAAAATTGTAATTACATCTTTTGGCTAATAGAAATGTCCATTTTACCCTTAAAGGATATAATGGTCATTTTACCATTTGAAGAAGCAAAGTCAACTTTGCCCTTTCACCAAATGGTGAGCTAAAAGAATATGTAAGAGCATTTAAGTCTTTGAGAAGACTTAAGAGTTAAGTCTTGAAGGAAATGAGTATAAAAGGGTTTATGTTCATTTTTCTTCATAAGTGCTTGAACATCATTTTTTAAGTTTGAAGCTTAGAGAGAGAAGTTGATAAAGAGAAAGAAAAAGAAGAAAATGTTTCTTTAAATTTTCTTTTGATCTTCAATTGTCTTCTTTGTTCTTTATGAAAGAACAAATGCTTGCAAATTGAAAAATGTGTTTAATCCAAAACAAGCAAAAGAGAAACCTTAAATTCCTAAATGATTTTTGAGGGAAAACTTGAATCAAATTAGGAAACCAAGAGAGGATTCAAGAACACCAAAGAAATCAAGAGGAAACTTGGAGGTGAGCCAGGTGTGGATGATCTAGAGACTTCACACTTGGGAAGCTCTTTATAAAGAGAGAAGGAACCTATAAGAGGTAATAGGATTACTCTTCCTTCTTTTTCATATGCCTATGTGTTTTACACATAAATTAATTGATTGCTTGAATGAATTTTGGATCAAAATTGGGTGAAGTGAAATTTTAAAATGTTTGAAATTTCACCTCACCACCTCCCTTCTATTGCATTTGGCTCCACCATTCCTTCACCCTCCAAGTCCACAATATAGTTCTTTAATGTTCCTCATGCTCCTCCATTGTTTTCAAATACACCAAAATGTCATCGATGAAGACGATGATGGACTTATCCAAATAGGGCTTGAACACATGATTCATTAGTCCATGAAAGTAGCAAGTGCATTGGTTAGTCCAAAGGGAAGAACTGTGAACTCATAATGGCCATATCAAGTTTGATATCACTCTCTTTGATCTTCAACTGATGGTATCCTAATTGAAGATTGATCTTGGAGAAATAGCTAGCTTCTTGCAGTTAGTGAAATAGATCATTAATCCATAGAAGGGAATACTTATTCTTCAATAATTACTTTGTTCAACTGTCGATAATCGATGCATAGCCTAAGGGACCCATCCTTCTTCTTCACAAATAGCATAGGTGCTCCATAGGGTGAACTACTAGGCCTTATATGTCCCTTGTCCATTAGCTCTTGGAGTTGAACCTTTAACTCCCTCAGCTCAGCAGGGGCCATTCTACACAGTGGCGTTAATATTGGTTGAGTGCCTGGCAGTAGCTCAATGGTAAATTCCAGCTCTCGATCAGGTGGTAACCTTAGCAACTCATCAGGAAACTCCTGTACCATAGGTATGTCATCAACATCAACTGAAATCTTTTCTAAGTCCACCATATGGGCCAGAAATGCTTAATAGCCCTTCCTTATCGGTCATCTTACTCCTATAATATATGTATAGCTAATGGCAAAATCTATGTTATCTCTTTGATAACTAAACTCTTTCCCATACTTGTCTTTGAACAAGAATTTCTTCCCTTTATAGTCTATGTGTGCATTAAAAGTAGTTAGCCAATCCATCCTTAAGATAACATTGAATTCCAATATTAAAAGAATGGGTTGCCCTAGAGTCAAACAAGCTTTTAGTGAGAATAGTTTCTAGAGACACCATACCTATCATCACATTATTGGAAGCCTTAGCATCTTATGGGTTTAAAGTAAAAACTCACCCCTTTCCCTTTTTTTTATAGCTTATATAGCACCAGATGTTTACTCTGAAACTTGTTCTTATTATTATTTCCATTCACAAGAGCTTGATTATTGGCTTTACTCATTTACACTATAGTTTAGGATGCAGTTGGTGCAGCTCTTAGCTTATTCCGGGTAGGGCAATCCCTGGTGAAGATCTCACCACAACCAACACATGCTCTAATTTCTCTCTAACATACTCTACTATGCTTTTTTCCATTAGTGACACAATTGGGCAAATTATATCCTTGAGGTCCGTTGCATTGGGTGTTCATATTCATAGTAGAGGATGCTACATATGTGCTCACTATAGGTAATTGACATTTTAGTTGCCTTGAGGTCTGTATGATGTTTGAGTTGTGGAGCAATTAGAACTAGCATCTAAGTAGTATCTCCTTTAGGTAGATTACCCTGACTTTTACTCTGGTAATTATGCTTATGCTATCTTTCAGCTTGCTTGGCCTTCTCTATGCTATGTCTTGTCTCTAGCATCTTGGCTTTGTTAACCAACTTGGCCATGGTAGGCAAATTAGTAGCCATTAGAGCATTGAACAATGGGGCAATCAATCCATGTTTGAACCTTTCAACATTGTTCACCCTGGTAGGGAAAATATAGGTTTCTTAAGCACTTGAATTCTTAAGCATATTTAGAAAAGAATATCCTGGCTTTTGCTTTAGCTATTCAAACTGAGGTGCACGATTTTGATGCTCCCCTTTAGTAAAGTATTCGTTAAGAAGTTCTTGTTTGAACTCAGCCCAAGTGGGTAGATATCACTATATTAGTGCTCCTTGATGTTCCTTTGGAACCAATCTTAAGCTTTTTTCTTCAGTTGCATACCAACTTCCTTTATCACTTTCTCATATGAGCATACTAATCATTAAGTAATCTTGTCCAACTCTTTAAGAAATTCCTATAGGTCTTCACCCTCCTTGCCTTGGAACTTAGGTGGTTTCATCTTTTTGAACTCATTGACAGAGACACCTTCATTAGGTAGCATGTGTCTCCTAACACGCTGAGGTGGTCTCGGTAGCAATGGTGCTTCAACGTCCTCATAGGGTAAGTCATGAATAATAGGTAGTGGTGGAGGCATCTCTTGCCTTCCTCCTCTAACTTTAGCAAGCTCCCTTTGCAAAGTGAGAATCTCTTGATGCATTGCTTTTATAGCAGGCGGTGGTACCTCATCATGTTGTCATGACTTTTTATGGAAAGATGCAACATTTAGCACTTGGTTTAGTGCCACACTGTTGTTGCTATTGCTATTCTCAACAGGTGGAATGCATCTATAGGGTGGCATTCTATATTCAATAGAAGGCAAATTTAGTAATCATATACTATCTTTATATACAAATAGTCTAAAGCACATTATATATGCATATATTCATATATTGAAACTGCATTTCACATTATCAAAATAATAAACTTAGTTAAATATATTGACCTAAGTTATTTCAAAACTTAGTCAATCTCTATTTTGATCTTGTCAATCAAATTAAAAGTTATCTAATATTTTTTTAAGTGTTTATTTTGCAGAATATATCACATTTATTGATTGAAATTGAAAGGAAATCAAAATCTCCCAAAGTATATAAGTTGACTTTTGAGTTGCGCCCAAGACAGAAAAGTCATGATTGTGACCACTAAATCATGACTGCGACCATGATTTCATGACCAAGACAATTAGAAGGCAAATTGTTCATTTTTCAGCCTTGAGACTTAGAGAGAATCACGACCCTAGTCGCGACTACGAATTAAAAGTCGCGACCAAGAAATTCATATAGCATTTCAAGCTTCTAATGGATAGTTGAAGAACCAATGAGAAGATGCTGCGTGTGATTTAGCCATTGTGAATTATGAAGATCATGACTATGAAATACTAGTAGTGACCATGAAAATGGAGTCGCGACCGCGAAAAAGCCTTAACAACTGCAAGCCAGCTCTGACACTACATTTAATGCAAGATATTATGGCTGTTGTGAGAATCCTTCTTGTATCTCTTTGTAATGGGAATTTGGAGGCACGAAGCTATAAATACCCCCTCCAAAAACCCTTATAATGATCCAAAAACTTTCATTTAAGCCAAACTCTTGCAATTTTATTTCTAAAAGCCTTACCTCTTAATTATTATCATTTGGTTGTTGTAAGAGCATTGATAGCTCAAAGGGTTGAGTGTTAGCCTTGAAAATACATATTATTAGGTTGAGAGTGAACCATTAGAAAACTCTTGTATAGGTTTAAGTGTGAGCCTAAGGGAAACACTTGTAAGGGTTGTGTGTGAGCCATTGAAAATAATTATAAGTTTAGAGTGAGCTTGAAACTCCTTGTAAGCATCATCTAGTAGTAGAATACCCAATTGAGAATGGGGAGTGGATGTAGGGTTCGTTAATACCAGAACCACTATAAAATTGATTGTGTTCATTCTCCTTCCCTATCTCTTTCTATCGATCTTTTAATTTTCCACCAATTTAACCCCCCTTCTTGGTGCTTAAGGGCAAACAAGTAGTATCAAAGCTTTGGTCTCATTATTTAAGCTTAATTGTGTGAGAAAAGATCAAAATAGCTAATAAAGGAATGCATCACCTCAAGCCACACTTTGATGGTACTGATTATGCACATTGGAAATATAGAATGGAGGTATATCTTGATAGTGATGTCATTGATCTATGGGATTGCATAATCAAAGAATGGAAACCTCCATCAAGAAAAGTTAATGATGTTGAAGAATTGGTTCCTAGAGAAGAATGGGTGGATGCACAAAGAAAAGCTAATGGGAAAAATAAGAGAGCCATGGTAATTCTTCTTAGTTCACTCTTAAGAGAAGAATGTGGTAGAGTTCAACATTGTTCAAGTGCATTTAACATTTGGAAATCTTTAGAAAACTACCATGAAGGAACTAAGCAAGTCAAGGAGAAAAAGATTCAGTTGTACATAATTGAATATGAGCTTTTTAAGATGAAACCTAACGAAAGTGTCACTGATATGACAAATAGGCTTCTAGCCCTTGTCACCAATATGAAGAAATTAGGCAAAGTATACGCCTTGAATGATATGAACTACAAGATTCTCAAACTCTCCTAAAGAAAGATTATAGAGCTAGAATTGCTGGCATAGAAGAAGCTAATGAGGATGTTGGAAAGGTTCCCACCGATGTCCTCATTGGAAAACTCCTTACCGAAGAAATGTCTCTATTGATAGAGAAAGAAAAGAATCAAGAGAAGGAGAAAAAGAAATCCTTATCTCTCAAATCCTCCCTCAAAAGCAAAAAGGAATGTGAGAGCTCAAGTGAATTAGAGGAAAGTGAAGATGATGATGATGAAGAACTTATGATGCTCTCAAAAAGGGTCAAAGACATCATCAAGAGAAGAAAGAAAGAAAAGAGGCCCTTTAGGAGATCATCATCTAATTACAACTCAAACTCAAGCAAAGAAAAGAAGAATGAAGTTACTTGCTATGAATGTGGCAAGCAAGGTCATATAAAAATAGAATGTCCCAACATCAAGAAGAAAAAGAAATAGGACAAGGAGAAGAAGAAGAAAGACTTCAAAGCAACATGGGATGATGACTCCTCAAGTGATGAAGAGGAAGAAGATGTTGCAAACTTATGTTTCATGGCCTCAGAGGACTCATCAAATGAGGTAAGCTCTAACTCTTAATCTTATGATGATATTGATGATGATATGCATGATAAGGATGAGCTAATTAAAGCTATGAATTTGAAAAGCAAAAAGTATAAATCAAAAATGAAATTTTTTAAGAAAAAGCATTCTAAGTTGGAGGAGAATTTTAAAGAATTAGAAAAACTTGTTTTAGGCTTGAAAACCTCCCATGTTATCTTAAAAAGCTCATTGGAGGAAATCACTTCTAAAAACTCCTCTTTTAATTCTTTATATAAGGAAAATAATGCTTTGAAAATTGAGGTTGAAGAATTAAGAAACTCAATCTCAAAATTTCACAAAGAAAAAAAAGCCTTGGATACTCTTATTATATCACAAAGGCCACCCCTTAGGAGACATGGTCTTGGCTTTGATAACTCATCTCCATCCACATCCTCACTCACTATGTTTATAAAGGCTACAGTTCCTCAAACCTCTAGCATTGAGGTAATTCACAAGGAAGTGAAAACACACTAAACCTCCAAGTCCCAAAAGGACTCAAAAGTTTATATTAGACTCAAGAGCTAAGCCTTATAGAGTTAACCATGCATTCATGTATCAAAAGAGGCATGCTCAAAGACATCCACAATCACAACATAATGCTTGTCCTTGTATGCATTCATGTCATAATGTTGTGAAAAGACCAAAATTTTTTGACAAAATGGCTAAGAAAACCTTCAAGTCAAAACTCAAATGCCATTATTGTATGAAAGATGGTTATATAAATGTATTTTGTTATATAAGGAAGGCTCAACTCAAGCTTGAGGACCCTTCCAAGGCTAACCCCTAAGGACCCAAGTATATTTAGGTACCTAAAACAAGATGATTAATCTTTTCTTGTAGGTGTGTCTCAAATCCACTACAGAGGAGAACAAATGGCATGTAGATAGTGGATGTTCAAGACACATGACCAAAAATGCAAGCCTTTTCACACATTTGAAAGAAAAGAGAGGTGGAAACATCACATTTGATAACAATGCCAAATGTAAGATAGTTGGCATTGGCACCATTGGTAAGAACAATCTTTCTCTCATTGAAAATGTTCTTTTGGTTGATGGTTTAAAATTTAACTTGCTTAGTGTAAGTCAATTATATGATGAGGGTAATAAAGTCACCTTTGACTCTAAAGCATGCATTGTCACCACTTTAGTTAATGACAATGTAATGTTTAAGGGTGAAAGGAAGGGCAATACCTACATGATTGACTTAGATGATTTGGCTAACCAAGATGTCAAGTGTTTCATGTCTATTAGCAATGAATCTTGGCTTTGGCATAGAAGGCTTAGACATGCAAGCATGGAGCTTCTTCATAGTCTTTGCAAGGATGAGCTTATTGAAGGACTTCCACAGACCAAATTCTCAAAGGATAAGACATGTGGACCTTATCAAATGGGAAAGCAACACAAGTCATCCTACAAATAAAAAAATATTGTAAGTACTTCTAGACCCTTTCAACTTATTCATATGGATTTGTTTGGACCTAGTAAAGTTGCTAGTTTAGGTGGAAAAATGTATGCCTATGTGCTTGTTGATGACTACTCTAGATTCACTTAGGTTAGTTTCTTAACTCATAAGAGTGATGCTTTTGATGCATTCAAAAGTTTTGCAAAAAGAGTTCAAAATGAGAAAGGCTATTTCATTTCAACAATTAGAAGTGATCATGGAAAAGAATTTGAAAATGAATTTTTTGAAATTTTTTGCATTGAACATGGAATTTCACATAATTTTTCCTCTCCTAGGACACCTCAACAAAACGGTGTTGTAGAAAGGAAAAATAGAACCTTGATTGAAATGGCTAGAACCATGCTTAATGAATATAGTTTACCAACTTATTTTTGGGCAGAAGCCGTTAACACTTCATGTTACATTTCAAATAGAGTTTTTAAAAGACCCATTTTCAATAAAACCTCTTATGAGTTATGGAATGGAAGAAAACCCAAGATTTCATATCTAAGAGTTTTCGATTGCAAGTGCTACATATTTGATACCAAGGATAACCTTAGAAAATTTGCTTCCAAAACTGATGAAGGCATTTTCTTAGGATATTCCACCACTAGTAAAGCTTATAGAGTCTTTAACAAAAAGACTATGGTAATTGAAGGGTCTATGAATGTTGTCTTTGATGAATCTAGTAAACTTGATCTTGGGAAAGCTAGTGTTCTTGATGATCTTGTAAGTGAATTTAAAAAGCTTCGATTGGATCAAGATGAGACTCCAAAGGAAGTTGAAGACCAAGTGGAAAACCAACAAGATCATGAGGATCAATCAAATCCATAAGAGGAAGATGTTCCAGAACTTCCTAAGGAGTGGAGTGATGTGGGTCAAATTTAATACCCTAGTCTCTAAGACTAAGTACAGAGTGAGTAGGGTGTCGAACTCTAGGGAATTTGGAGCAATTTTCTATTAACTAGGTAATTACTAAGATGGATAGGCAAACAACAAACAAAAGATGTTGATTTATTCTATCTAATATAAAATATTAAAGTTTTATTGTTACTTTAATCAATAACAAAAATAGAATTACAATTCAGAATTAATTTTGAACTATAAATGTTTAAGAACATATAAACACATGCAATGATTAGAGAATATGACCATCAGTCATTAAAAGCAACTCTCATTGTCAATTAAGGGTATTTTCATTTAGAGTCTACAAGCACTCTCATGACATTGTAGAGATAAACAAAAACCATTAAGTTCCATGCCAATTCTTTAACCCTCAAAGTGGATTTCTTGTGTCCAGGTACTTTCCTATCCTTTAAGTAATTTCAATTACATTTCCACCAAAATGCCCCAACTCTCATTGTGAACAAAATGATTAACAAGTTATATATGGTGATCAAGCATACATAACACAATGTAGCACTCAATTGAAACTAAATCATTCATGCATATTAAGAATGTAGTTCATAAAATTAATTCATCATTGCAATTCTAACAACCTATTAGAATAAGTACATGGTAAAATATGTCATAGAAATAATGCAAGCATTCATTATTGAATAATAAAATAAAAATAGAAGAAAGGAAGAAAGATTGATGAATGAAAACTCCTTTATTCTTTGGGAAATGACTTGCACAATTCTTGAAGTGGAAGTGCCTTTTGGAAGGACACTTGAACTGAGTACTTAATTCTAATAAGGTGTTTACAATGATCTTAAGTAAGTTTTTCCTATGTAATACAAATGTATCTCTCTAAAATGAAGCCAAATCTAAGTATTTATAAGCCCCAAGGTGTCCCAAGAAGTGCCATTTTAAAAAGGGTGTCAAAATGAAAGGGTGCCTTGAAAAGGTGTAGTAACTACCTTGTCACGAGTCGGCACAGGGGGGGATGACTCGTGACAGGCTGCTGTCACTAGTTAGCACACTTTGTCACTAGTCAGCACAGAAGGCTACTGTCATGACTCATGACAGCCTAGGACGAGTCAGCATGGTCTTGTCTTGGCTAATCCTTGCAAAACTTCTTCCTTTTCAAGCATAAAACCGTTGATCCTTTGAGAGTTACCTAGATTACTTAAAGAACACTTAAAAACCAAATTAAAAGAACCACTTTAAAGATAAGATTCATACATTCAAATATAAAATTAACTATTAATTGATTAGTTTAGGTATACATATTTGCATCATATCATAGACATACCTCAAGAATCATCCTAGGAAGCAAATCATAGGTGATGCATCTAAGGGTGTAAGTACTAGATCTCATTATAAAGCCTTAGATAATAATTTTGCTTTTGTTTCTCAAATTGAGCCAAGGACCATTGATGAGGCTCTTAATGATGAGAGTTGGGTGATTGCTATGTAAGAGGAACTCAACCAATTTGAGAGAAATAAAGTTTGGGAACTTGTTCCTAGACCCAAAGACCATCCCATTATTGGATGTAAATGGGTTTATAGAAATAAGTTAGATGAGTATGGTTTCATCACTAGGAATAAGGCTTGATTGGTTGCCAAAGGGTACAACCAAAAGGAAGGCATTGATGATGATGAAACTTATGCTCCGGTAGCAAGATTAGAGGCTATTAGAATTTTACTTGCTTATACATGTCATATGGATTTTAAACTTTTTTAAATGGATGTTAAAAATGCTTTTTTAAATGGATTTATTGAAGAGGAAGTTTATATTGAGAAACCCTAGTTTTGAACATCATGAACTACCCAATCATGTCTTTAAATTAACCAAGGCCTTGTATGGTTTGAAACAGTCTCTTAGAGATTGGTATGAAAGGCTAAGTACATTTCTTTTGAAAAATGATTTTTTCAAGGGCAAAGTTGACACAACACTTTTTGTAAAACGGCACAAAAATGACGCTTTAATTGTTCAAATTTATGTTGATGACATTGTATTTGGTGCTACTAATGAACATCTTTATGAAGAATTTGCCAAGTGTATGACTAGGAAATTTGAGATGAGCATGATGGGTGAGCTCAAGTTTTTCCTAGGACTACAAATCAAGCAATGCAAAGATGGCATCTTCATCAACCAATCCAAATATACAAGAGAGCTTCTCAAGAAGTTTGGCATGGATGGTTGCAAAAGTAGCAAGACTCCAATGAGCACATCAACTAAGCTTGACAAAGATGAAAAGGGTAAGCCTATAGATGAGAAGAAATATCGAGGTATGATTAGTTCTCTTCTCTACCTTATGGCATCTACACCCGATATAATGTATAGTGTTTGTTTCTATGCACATTTTTAATCTTGTCCTAAAGCACATGGCACATTGCATTTAAGGCTTTGGTATCCTAGAAATTCATCTTTTACAATAATTGGTTTTTCGGATACGGATTATGCTGGTAGTTTGCTTGATAGAAAAAGCACTTCTAAAACTTGTCGTTTTCTTGGTGAATGCTTAGTTTCATGGTTTAGCAAGAAACAAGTTTCAGTAGCCTTGTCCACCACTGAAGCGGAATATATGGCTACGGGTTGTTGTTGCACTCAAGTTCTTTGGATGAAATAGCAACTCAAGGACTATGGTCTAGTGATTGATCACATTCCCATCAAATGTGATAATACAAGTACCATAAATCTTTCCAGAAATCCCATCCAACATTCTAAGAGTAAGTATATAGACATTACGCATCATTTTTTGAGAGATCATATGCAAAATGGTGATGTTGTATTAGAATTTATTGATACAACTAACCAACTTGCTAATATTTTCACAAAACCACTAAATGAAGAAAGATTAAATTTCATAAAAAGGGAAATTGGCATGCTTGATGGGAGCTCATTGCCTTAGATTTTCAAAATTACATAAAGTTTTTTATTTGCATTAAAATTTTAAGCATGTTATGACGTTTATCTTTCACTTTTTACTCTGTTAAATTCTTGAATTGAGGTGATCCTTAAGTCATTTAAATTTAAATTTTTTTACCTTCTGCATTTTGGTTGCATGTTGGTTGCTTTATGGTTGATTTTTGGCATATTTAACCTCAATTACTTGACTTACTGTATTTTGGTATATTTCTAGTTGATTTTTGGTATATTTGATCCAAATTGCTTGAAATTAATTTTCAATAATTTATTTTACAATATTTTGTTGAATATATAATTATATTCATTTTAATCTTGAACTATAATGCTAATTGCATTGTATTCAAATTCCTTCAAAAATTTTCAAGAATTTCTATCTTTTTAAAATTCGCGATTGCGACATAAAATTAACGGTCACAAAATTTAAAATTTATAGCCATTATCTTTGAGTTCCAAAATCCTGCTCGTGATAAGAAAATTGCAGATGCGATTTTTGATTTTTTCAAAATTCGCGATCACGACTAGGTAATCACAGTCACGAAATAGAGTTTTAGTAGCATTTAAAACTAGATGTTTTTTAACGGGAAAAATCAATTTAATGCAAAAACTAGCCATTTTTGACCATTTTTCTGCCCATTCTTGCTTATAAATACCCTTCAATTTCAAGTTTAACTATTCTCAAACATCTCCAAACTCTTTTCTAAGCTAAAACCTTACTCTCTCCAACTCTCCTCTCATTTTACTTTCAATTTTCTTCTCATCCTCCATCTACTTCTCCATCATTGGCTTCAAGAAGACCCTCTAGAAAAGGGAAAGAAGTTCAAACCTGCCAACAACCCTCTCCTCATGAACTCATGAGGGGAATCACACAAGAAGAAAAATAAAATTTCCTAAGAATCGAAGACAAAACCATCTTACCCTCCAAAACACCTTCTTTAACGTGTCTCAAAAACTTAAGAATTGAGGATAGCATCATTAGCTACCTCAAAAATCTAGAGTGGGGGCAATTTGTTTTTATAGATGAAGATGTGTATGATGAGGTAACTAGGGAATTCCTTACCACCCTAGTTGTCCACAAAAAACTTCATCCTACTTGTGGCCATTATGCCATTGACTTTTGATTTTTTGGTCACCTCTATGAGCTTTCTCTTAGTGATCTTGCTAACATTTTTGGTCTCCAAATTAAGGGTGCCTACACCATCAATGATTTCTCCCTTCACCTCAACTCTTTTTGGACTGGAATTTCCATTGAATCCAAATTTGATCCAAAATCCTCCCTAGCCAAACACATCAAAACACTTTCTCTTTGGCTTCTTCGTCGAATTGTCACCCTCACCATAAATGCTAGAGGGGTTGGAAATGAAAAGGTTTCCCAAAAAGATCTCTTCTTCCTCTATAGTCTTGTCAAAGGAAAACTAATCTAAACCACTAGGTTTTTAGTAGACCAATTTCTTCACCTTTCTTCAACAAAAAAAAGCACCATTCTACTCTCTTCCCACATCTCTACAATAGCCAAACATGTTGGGGCTCTTACTCCACCCAACATAGCCCTTCTCCAAAGACCAATAAAAAAAATCCCTTATTGACTTTCAATAAATGACCAATGCCAAGGCATTGAGAGAAAAGGAAGGGAAATATGATTATATTTTTAGAGATGTTAGAATTTAAGAGAGGACTAGGAAAAGATCAAGAGTTGTGATAGGTGAACCTAGTCAAGCTTAAGAGGAAGAACCCCTAATAGCACCTATTGTCCCTCCATCTCAACATCAAGATGAAACCAATAAACTTCTTCATAAATTCTTGAGGAGACTTTCCCTTGTAGACAATATTCACTAAGACATATTTGATATGCAAGGTCATATGGGTCTTCCTCAATACAACTTACAAGATTGGTAATTTAGTGAAGAGGACGAGGAGACACATGATGAAGAAGAGTAACCCAAAGATGGAGGAGATTCTTAGATTTTCTTTTTAAAATTTCTTCTTTCTTTTGTTTACTTTTGCTTTGTTTCAATTTTTATTCCTTATCTTTTTTCATGCATTGTAGTGTGGCATTGTCAATTTCAAATTAATACAATTATCTATTTTCTCTATTTTTATCTTGTTTCTTCTTTGCTATACTGTTTTGTTCCCTTTACAATATATTTTTCTTTATTTCTTTTTTATATTGCCAATGACGGAGAAACATAGAACTTAAATAAACTCAATTGAACATCACTTGATTATAATTTTGAAAATATGTTTTCCACTTTATATTTTTTGTCAGTTGTTGTATAAATTGAGGGGGAGAACTATTGATGAATTGAATGTTATTATCACATCTTGACCTTAGAGATATGACAGTCCTAGAACATGGGGAGACATAAGGTTACCCACGGCCGTAGAACCCACTTACATATAAACAAATCATGCATAGGATCTTACCAAACCTCTTACAATAACTTGTTTAACACATTTAGATGAATACCTTAAATTGCGAAAGTCTAAAATAAATCATTACATATAAAATCCATAAGAAAAATAATATATATCAATAAGCATCAATCAACATTCCTAGAGCATCTAATGACAATACTTCATAAAATATATTATTGATAACTTGGACAAGGAATTCCCCAAGCGAAGTAGAATGCTTGAGCCATCACCTTGCCTCCTCACATTTGCTCACCTGGAACCACACAAGGAAAAAGAAGGGGTAAGATAGATGATCTCAATGAGTAAACGATAATGCACATACATATCACATATTCCTTTGAAAAGGAAACACATAACTTATACACATAGTTCATGATTTATAGTTCATGAATCAGGTTGCAATTTAGCAAGGGTTCAATTTGGCAATTTTGCAGAAATCACACTTATCATTTATGGTGAGTGAAGGCTATTGTTCTATCACTCGAACAGTTAAGGAGAGGTGGCCTTATACCAAATTCCAACTCCTATCACTTATAAGGCATGAAGCTGATTAGGACCCATGGCTAAAACCGCCCCTTCTAGCTGAGGTGGATACACTACCCCTATCCAACGGGTTAAGACCATGTGCATAGGTTTTGATGATTACTCGCATCGGCACGAGGATTCTACATAAAGGGTAAAAGGTACCATAACTAGAGCTAATGGTAATTATGATTAACAATATCACATAAGGCAACAATAACATATATTCTAATAACAATAGTGGTTTAGCTTTCAAACAAAAGATACAATGATAGTGTAGTTATAAAAAAAATATAAGTTTTGGACCAAATGTCCCTTGGCAACCCAAGATTGTCACAGAAATCATATATTAATATTTAGAATAGAAAGAACTTAGGTTTCAAAGATCACAAAGGCTCACATAACAATATATCACATTCTTATAACATAACATAATGTTGTTCACACTTATAACATGAATATGGCGTTTACTCACACTTGAAGAATGAATATGATGTTTACTCACTTTGGGGTTCCTTTGCTCCTAGGATATGTAGTTCCTTTGCACTTCTAAAGCTCCTCAAACTCTAACATAATATTTGATTTAATACTTAGTATTTATTTACTCATGATGCTCCTATCCCATAACTACCCATGCACATATAGCATACACATACACATAGAGTCCACACATAGGTGTACTTGTCACTTGCACATAACACATTGACTTTGAAAGTCTTGCATACTTAGGCCTTATAGGCTCTCTTGATATCACATTATGATCACATTAATACCTTTTTAAGGTCATTACAATATTATTACCTCAATATCATTTCACTTTAACAATCATCTTGATACACTTTACACTCCTATACATGTCAACTTAACCATTAACCTTTCAAGTGTCATGCTTAACTCTTATGATCCTTTTTATTAAATTGTCACTTCATCAACTCAAAACCATGTATTTATTATCAAGTCATCATAACATCTAGTTCCATATTTCCCAATCATATTTGTACTCTAATCACAATATAAGGTTAAGATACCTTAAGTATACCATAATGCATTTAAGCTTATCTAGGATCATACCTTCATCTAACATGAAATTTTATCATTTATTAGTCATACATACATGTCAATAATCATCAAAACACATCACATAAAAATTATGAACATTGGAACAAAAATGTTTATATAGGCTGAATGCATTACCAAGGTAGAGACTAAATTCTTCTTCTTTTCGCACTTTCCGTCTATTTCAGAAATATGTAAAAACATGGTTTGAACAAAGATTTTTCATGTAAACACAACAAAAATCATTTTAGAATTTAAATTCATAAGAATCGGCCACACATAGTGTTGTTTATACATAAAAATTTAACTTTTGAATTATAGAGCATAAAATCATGAGTTTTCTTATTTTTGGTATTTTCTGGTCATTTTAGAAATATGTAAACAGGTTGTTTAAACTATTATTTTTCATTCATTCATAGAAAATATCAGTTTAGAATACATCCATACATGATTTGGCAGCCATAGATAGGATTTATACAAAAAAATTCCAGGTTTAAAGGCTTAGGTAAAAAATCATGAGTTTTTGCGCTTTCCGCGCTTTTCGTTCATTTCAGCGATAAACAGACACATGATTCAAATCATTATTTTTCATCTAAACAAAACAAACATCATACTAGAGCACTTCCTCATACAAATTGGCAGCCATATGTCCATTCAAGAATAAAATTTTCCAACTTCCAAGTTCTAACACAAAAACCTTGAACTCCTTTGTTTTTTGAAACTTTCCAGTCATCACAAAAATATGCAGAAATATTATTCAATCCAATATTTTCCATCAAAACAAATCAAAAATCAGTTTAGAACACAACCACACATGAATCGCTCCTCCCTTGTGATGTTTATGCATAAAAATTGTGATTTTAAGTTATAGAATTCACCTTTGGAGAATCTCGCGGAAAGAATCGTGTTTTCGGTAGAAAATAGATTTTCTCTCCCAAAAACTCACCCAAACAGAATTAAATCTGTATAAAAAAAGTAATCAACCAGTTCAAAATAATTTTCCCATAATTTATTTCATAGAAATTAGTTTAGAAATCGAAAGAGAAGAAAAACTTACGATTATGGTCAAGAAATCGTGAAATGGAAAGGTGTTTTCTTAATTTCGGTAGAGAGAAATATTTTGAGAGGATTTTTCTGCCAAGATACAGAAAGAATAAGAGAATGGCTGCTGGAATCTTGGTCTGGCCAAAATTTAGAATATATATTAGGGTTGGGGTGAAATTTCCACTAATACCCTTAATGAACTAGGTTAGGAGGATTTTTGTGTAGTAGGCTTTTGGGTATTTGGGCTTTTATTTAAATTTTTAGGCTGAATAAAATTAAAATAAAAAGAATATTTTTCTTATTATTTCTATAACATTTCCTCCAAAAATATTTATTTTAAAATATTTTAAAAATACTCATAAAATTATTTTATGCTTAAAAATTGTCTTATGCATGAAAATTCATTTTATTTAAAATAAATTCTTTTATGCAAATGCACTTCATATAAATCATTTATTTCACCATAGCAACTCATATTATGCATATTAAAATTAATTTAATATGCCACCTACTCATCAATCACTTAGGTCATAAATTTTCACACAAGCACACACTTAACCTTAATAGTTCTAAATCAAGCAATTTATCACGAAAATTCCTAGGGTGGGTGTGAGTTGATACAGTTATTTTACATTTAACTTCTATTTTATATTTAAGTTCAATTTGATTGTCAAAATCAAAAAGGGGGAGATTGTTGACCTAAGTTATTTCAAAATTTAGTCAATCTCTATTTTGATCTTGTCAATCAAATTGAAAGCTATCTAATATTTGTTTAAGTGTTTGTTTTGTAGAATATATCATATTTATTGATTGAAATTGAAAGGAAATCAAAATCTCCCAAAGTATATAAGTTGACTTCTGAGTTGCGCCAAAGATAGAAAAGTCACGACCGTGACCATTAAATCACGACAGCGACTATAATTTCGTGACCAAGACAATCAGATGACAAATTGTTCATTTTTCAGCCTCAAGACTTAGAGAGAATCGCGTCCTCAATCGCGACCGCTACCAAGGGCACGATCCCTAATTCGCGACCGTGAAATTCATACAGCATTCTGAGCTTCCAATGGATAGTTGAAGAACCAACGAGAAGATGCCACGTGTGATCTAGCCATTGTGAATTATGAAGATTACGATTGCAAAATACTAGTAGCGACCCGCAAAAAAGGCTTAGCGACCATGACCCAGCTCTAACAGTGCATTTGATGCAAGATATTGTGGCTGTTGTGAGAATCCTTCTTGGTATCTCTTTGTAATGGGAATTTAGAGGGAAGAAGCTATAAATACCCCCTCCAAAGAGCCTCATAATGATCCAAAAACTTTCATTTAAGCCAAACTCTTGTAATTTTATTTCGAAAAGCCTTACCTCTTAATTATTATCATTTGGTTATTGTAAGAGCATTGATAGCTCAAAGGGTTGAGTATTAGCCTTGAAAACACATATTGTTGGGTTGAAAGTGAGCCATTAGAAAACTCTTATATAGGTTTAAGTGTGAGCCTAAGGGAAACACTTATAAGGGTTGTGTGTGAGCCATTGAAAACACATTGTAAGTTTAGAATGAGCTTGAAACTCCTTGTAAGCATTATCTAGTAGTAGAATACCCAATTGAGATTAGAGAGTGGATGTAGGGTTCGTTAATACCTGAACTACTATAAAATTGATTGTGTTCATTCTCCTTCCCTATCTCTTTCTATCCATCTTTTAATTTCCTACCAATTCAACCCCCCTTCTTGGTGTATAAGGGCAAACAAAATAGTATTCTTAATCCAATAGTCATTTTATTATATCTCAATATCAAAATTTCAAAGTTTATAATACAAAATAACCTCAGAAGCAAATCCAAAATAGTGTCATGGAGTACAACCTGTGAACCCTTAATTTTGCACCCTTCAGTATGTATTTGAACCTTAGAAGCACTTATGCTTGGTAAACAAACCTCTAAAAGTTGAAAACTCTCAAAATGGAAAAATTGGCAAAATCAAAATGTCTTTTTGACATTTGAAGCCCTTTAAATAATCTGAGACTGAGTAACAAATACAATGAAAAATGAATGAGAAACGAGCAAGAACGGGTGAAAAAGCTATGCGGTACTACCATATAGCCCTCTATGGTTCCACAAAAAGTTGTGTAGCACTATCACAGAGAGCTATACAACACTGCTGTAGAGATCTCTATGGTGTCATAGAGCCTTATGCGGCAACTCCTGCGAACTTTACTATTTTGCACGATCCCACATGGAAACTTCAGTGTTTTTCTCCTTCAATATTCTCCCTATATATAGAGGACCTCTCCACACTTTAAATGATAAACTTTGAGAGCTTCAAAGCCTTTGCATCAAGCAAACCACACTAGTTCTAAAGCTTTTATTTTCTTTTGCTTTGCATTTGCTCTTTGCTTCACAACGCGAGTTAGGGGGGTTTCTCTTTCATTCCTACTTGACAAATCAAAGGCTTTCTGCTTACCTGTTCAAGGCAACTCTATTGCCTAAGGCTCATGTTTGCCATATGAAGCTAGCAGCCACCTACCATCCCTGGCAAGCCGATATGCCATCTAAGGCTAGTCGCTGCTCGCCATTTAAGGCTAGTCGTCGCTCACCATCTGAGACAAGCTGCCATCCTGTCCAAGGCTAGTCCTTTTCTCTTCTTCATTCATTGTTTCCCTGCTTGGGATTTGTGTTTTAAGGCTCATTGCCTAATTATTAATTTGCTAAGGTAGTTATTAGAATCTGACTTAATTAACTCCACTTGATTATCAATTGGTTAAATCAATCAACTCAACCCTCTTTTAATCAATCAATCAAAACATTATAAAATGGCTAGGCTAAACTAACCCCTTTATAAGAAGGGAGAATTGCGTGGGTTTTGATTCCTATTCAAAGGGATATGAAGGCATGCTTGGTTCAAGCATCAAATTCAATTAAAACTAACCAACTCTCTCCCCTATCACCTTCTTCACTTGCTTTTATTTTATTTTCTTTTTGCTTTGTTATTAGGCTTAGTTTAGGGAATGTGTTACTTCCCTAGAACCTATAAGGGCTAGAGGAGGTATCCCTTAAGTTTGGGATTTTTGTTGTAGTGTTAACTTTCTTTTAAACTTTACTTATATATTTACTTTATTGTTGAATGGATGAGTTAAATGATCATGCATATCAAATTGTTCATGAAATATATTTTAAGTCATTCTTGTATTAATTGGCCAAACTTATTTTGTTAAAGTAAACTGAAAATCTAGTCCCCGGATCCTCTTTGGTTTTGAGGCTAATGATCTTTTTCCTTTGAGTAATAATTGGAATCAAAAGGGATTTTTCCTTATATTTTATAAAATAAAAATAAATTAAGGTGGCGACTCTAAGAAATAATTTTCAAATTTATCAAAGATAACCTTAAGGGCTTCCTATGAGTTTTTCCTAAATGAGCATTTTGATTCCCTTTAGCGGATTGGACTGATGGTTAAGCGATCAACCTAATCTCTAGGTGGGGTGGTAATATCCTCTCAAGACAAACACTAGTAGGATGATCATACCTATGGCATTCTAAACACTCATAAATAGGGACCACTAGAGGTTAGTTCATTACCTTAGCTAGGGCATGTATTACCTTGGCTACCCGATTCTGAATATAAAAGATCTCTTCAGCACTCTCCCTCACCATCTCCATTATATCCTTGCTTTGCCTCTTAAGGGTCCCTAGTGAGTCTCTCAACCTCGTAAGCTCCCTATCCATACCTCACATCTTTTCTTTGAAGTCTTGAACTTAGGTGGAGTCTAAAGTATCATTGTGATGCTCTGGCATCTCTCTCTCTCTCTAGTGTCAGGGGAAACTCTTTTCTTAGGTAGTGATAGCATCTACAATACATAAATAACAAGCATATAGCAACACTATAGAAGAACAATAATACTTTATCCTATCTAAGAGGTTTTATGCTTTATAGACTTTTAGCAGGTGTACCCTAGCGAAGACTTGCAACGACGGTCACAAATTTCCTATGCTCTATGGATGACTCATGTATGATGTTCGTTTTAAATGACTTCCTTAACCATATTAATAATCAGGCTCTAATACCATCTTTATCACACCCTAGCTTAGAAGGATGCGATGGTCCTATGACTTAGGAATCATAGAACCCGCCAATCTAATCAATTACGAGGGTTTTAATGTGGAAAAGGGTTACTTTATGATTCATTAATTAACCCAAATTCAATGTCCAAATTTAACAATATAACATTCATACGTTATTAATTATTCAAAAAATAACATAGAAAACAAACTATCATCAATCCAAAATAATTTAAATAGTCCTAACTACCTAGATGATGCATAATGAACAAATTTTAAATAATTGAACAAGACTCGATGACCTATGGATCTCTAATCCAGATGACGACTCTAACCTAAAGGAATGGTGAATCCAAATACAGCTAAAGGGAGATGGTGAGGTGAAATTTCAAACATTTAAAAATTTCACTTCACCTAATTTTGATCCAAAATTCATTCAAGCAATCAATTAATTTGTGTGTAAAACACATATGCATATAAAGAAGAAGGAAGAGTAATCATATTACCTCTTGTAGGTTTCTTCATTCTTTTACAAAGAGCTTCCCAAGTGTGAAGTCTCTAGATCATCCACAGCTAGCTCACCTCTAAGTTTCCTCTTGTTTTCTTTGGTGTTCTTGAATCCTCTCCTGGTTGCCCAATTTGATTAAGATTTCCCTTAAAAATCTTTAGGAAGTTTAAGGTTTCTCTTTGGTTTGTTTTAGACTAAACACATTTTCAATTTGGAAGCATTTGTTCTTTCACAAAGAACAAAAAAGAGAATTGAAGATCAACAGAAAAATTGAAGAAACACTTTCTTCATCTTTTCTTTTAACTCTCTCAAATCTCTCTCTAATGCTTCAAACATAAAAATGATGTTCACATCTCTTCTTGCAACATAAAAGCACTTAGCTTTTATATTGTTTCCAAGACTTAACACTTAAGGCTTCACAAAGACTTAAATGTCCTTACATATTCTTTTAGCTCACCATTTGGTGAAGGGGGCAAAGTTGAACTTTGCTTCTTCAAATTGTGCAATGACCATTATATCCTTTAGAGATAAAATGGACTTTTCCTTTAGCCAAAAGATGTAATTATAATTTTAACCTTAGTTGAAAATTCTCTAACCCCTAAACCCATCATATAGGCTTATGAATAGTGAATTTTCTCTAACCCATAAATTACCTCTTATCCATATCACATATGGGCTTAGGCCATATCTCATGTGTTAAGGGTTTTTACTAAGTTTAAAATTAAGTCTTTGATTTAGTCTAAATTAATTTTCAATTTAATCTTTCTCATTTGCATCATATACAAATTAAGATTTAATTAAATCTAAACCTTCATAGATTGAACATTAGGACATGCTAGGGTCCTTGTAAATTTAATTACACGTTTAATCGATTTACCACTTATCAATTAATTAAACACTTTAATTAATTATTATGGTAAACCTTTTACACTTGGAAGGTGATCACTATTGGATGTGTGACTTTCTAGGTTCATGTCTAATTAGCAATGGGATTGAGAAAATATTTTTCTCTACTAATGTGAAATTCCTACTTCACACTTAGTTCCATAAGTCATAAGGGACAACTAGCATTCCATGTCACTACTACCTAATTAGAAATGAATTTTTATAGTTGATAACTTTAAACATCACATGGACCATTGATCATAAATCATCATGCACTAGAATCCCTTTATTAAAGATCCCAATCTCAACTTGGGTAATAGTTTATGTCAAACCCTAATGTGCCTAAATTCTATGTCCTTATCTCTGTTCTAATTCTTGATGAGATTAGATTCCTACTATAAACTTTTTCCAATGAATCTGTCTATCCTGGTCAGGAGCTTTAGTTATCAAGAATAACCAAATAGCATAGGATCTTAACCTTGTTTACTTAAGGTAATGAATTCTATCTTGGCGATCACTTATCTTCATACATAACAAATTAGAACCATCACAAGCCATATATCCATACATGAATAATACGTCTATGTAAGTAGTAATAAATCCTAACCACCTATGTATGAGATATAGTATCCCTCAAGTTAAAGGATTATATGCACTATTATGACTTAGATGATAAATAATTGACAAGTGGTAAAACCCCATATTATCATCATCTAACTTCATAGCTCGACTATTCATCCTATGAATATCCACATGTTTATATTGACATCACATGTCAAGCAGTATAAGACTACTGATTATAGAAAACAAACAGAGGTGATGGTCTTTCGAAATTAATGATGCCCAGTTATTAATCCTATGACCATGAACATATTTAAAATATTAGTACAAGAGCTATCTATCTCCCATATTCTCAACACTTGAGAATAAATCCTCTTACCAATACTTAAGGACTATATTCAATAATATGAAACCCATTTCACATTATGAATATATTATTGTGCCATTGGGAATTAATATCTACTGTTACATAACTATTATATGGCTCTTAGGGCACATACTACTATTATAACCCTCAAGAGAAAACACGATTCTTGAGGTCACCTTAGCTAGCTCAATCTCCTGGAAGGTACAAGGAAGAAAAAGAAAAGGGTGAGAATAAGTCTCAGTGAGTCAATAATAACATCATAAATAAAAGAAATAATGAATTAGGTAATGGATTAAAACTCTTAATCAAATGAAATTAGAACTTCAATATAAGATTGGACATATAAAATTAACTTCTAAATTTCAATTAAAAGGTAATCAAATATTTGATAAAAGAGTTAATTCTTTAGCAGAAGTCATATAGAAAGTAGACAGTATGTCTTTAATTGATTAAGAGTGGCATCCTGTGCCTTTCTCACTCTAAATACACCATAATACGCAAGGTTGATCAGACCCCATGGCTAAGACTACCTTTCCTAGCTAGGGCTAGGTATGTTCACTCTATCCATAAGCTTACATGTGCACATGACCAATGTGACCCTCACATTGAAAGAGGATTACTACTTTTACAAAAAATAAATTCAAAGATTCACAACATATTACTAGCATGTCAAGGTTTAAAGGCATTAGAAGAACGGATAAGGTGGGAATAGAAAGATCAATCTAGGACATTATGGTCAACTGGTGCAGTGTAATGTTTAGTTTAATGAAATGATAAAATGATAGGAACTTAGGAAACAAATACCATTTTTGAACTCACTTTGGTCGTCCTTAGCTCCTACTAATGTCGACACAGGTACTCACAAACTTGCACGTCCTCTACCACATTATCTCCTTACACATCATACCATAATTCACTAAGAATCATATTTTAATAATGACTCTCTCATTGCAATTCTAGCAACACATACAATATAAGCAAACATCACAACATGTATGCACAACAATCATAACATTCATTCGAAATGTCTACTCTATAAGGGTGACACTCACCAAAGTCCCCAACCATAACTCCTAAAATGAGTAACAACCATATAATTAACATTCCAATTACTTCGAAACACTCTAAAAGATTAAGTATATCAAGAGTCAATTTCAATTCTTGTACTTATTTAGATGTCACTAATTGAACCTTAAACTAGATTAAATGAATACAAAAATCATAGCATAAATTGATAATTAACAATTAAACAAGCACCATTTTAGTCAAAATACATCATTCTTAATGGCACATAAGCTATCTTTTATCTTAAACTTAAAGACATATTACTATTCATTTATCATTGTATTTATTATTATTATTATTATCATCATCATCATCATTATTATTATTATTTAATTTTTTTTTTGTAAAATGGCCAAACCTCGTTTAGAGGGTGCAAACATAAACATTCAATTGCATAATTAAGATTGTGATCTCCATTCCAAAATAGGGTTTCAATAAAATTATTATTTATAATGATTGTTAAAGATGTTATTTATAAAATAAGAAATCTATAAATTAGTAAATTTGTAAAAAAGCATAAGGTAACAAATAATTTAATAATCAAACATAACAAATTAAGGAATTGAAAAGAAACCATTATTAATCATAACAATATCGATATTTACACAAAAACAATTAATTAAATAATTTTAAGATAATGTCTATAATTTTTACCTTAGGAAAAAAAATGTAAAAAGTCTACTGGAACCCTATTAAATCAAACAAAATAATGAGAAAAGTGTTCTCAATTTGTTTGTTGTAAATAAGAGGTAGAGAATGATTAAAAGAAAAAGGGTTTTGAATGAGTTTTACTTTAGGATTTGGTGTAGAAATGGCTACTATGTTGTGGAAGGTTTGAGTCTTTGTGAGTGTTTTAGAACAAGTAAAAGTAGCAAAAATTGGTTTAGGTGGTGTATATATATGGTTAGGTTCTTAGGTTAAGATGGCGTAAAGTTTTCTATAGCTTAAGTTGGTATACCATCTCGTTTTGATGATAGGGGCATGCCATGTAGATGACACAGGTGTGTCTTAATGATTTCGGGTATGGCATGGGCGTGTCATAAGGTGGTGTCATATATGGTAGGGGCATGTTACATGGAGGTGTTATATATGGTAGGGGCATGCCATGTGAAGGTGAAGTGCATGGCAAGGGCATTTTATCTCTAAACATGGCTAAGTTGGCTCTAAACTAATATTAACTCAAAAAGGCTCATATTTTAGCAAACAAATGCATAACTAAGATCAAACTCAATCAAATTAGCAACCCTAACTCATCATAACATAATTCAATCATTAATTTAATCATTAAACGTAACACAATTCAATTATCAATGCAGAGTGTGACCAATCAATTAGGCAACTTAAGGTTGAGAAACTTAGGCTATTACACATAGTTAGCTTAGAGGTAGCCATCAACATAAGAATAGATTACTTGGAAGTCTAAGATGATTCAGACTTGATTATTTCTTAAGCCCTTGGCAAGTGGAAGATAAAAAAAGAGCACTTAGTTCCTTACCATCAATGCCTGATTGATCTAATGGAAAAAGTTTTCACGAATCTCCATTCACTACTTGCTAAGGAGAAAGAACCAATTTACGATGCTTTAGCCGCCTTTGTGTCAATGATAGACATAAGTGACAATGAAATAAATAAACTTGTCTTCATTGAAGTAAGAAAGTAGCCTGGTGTGAGATCTTGCTTGAACGCCCCTCCTTCGCTTTGGAAATTGCCTCGAGGAAAGGCGAGTGATTTTTAAGGAGGTATGAAATGAGTTTCGGTGCTTATGATTGGAATAGCTATCATTCAGAAAATTGAATTGTGATTTTTGAGAAAAGGGTTTCAGGAGTAACTACCCTAGTTTTATTTTTTTTAAATGGGAAATATTGAGGAAAAACCCATTTTATGCTTCTATTCATTAATTTTCAATTAATTTTCCCAAGGATAAAATTACCAGTCTTGAACTAGGTTGAGCTCAAAGATTAAGTTTTTGGTTTTAAATAATTGCGATTTGACTCTTAAGTTTAATTTGACTTGGAAAAATTGATTTCATGGATGACATTTATAAGATGACAATTATAAGGAAAATGCATGAACATTGTACAATATAAATGCATGAGAAAATTTAAGAAATAAAAGCAAATAGGCATCCACAAGCCAACGAGAGTGTTCCTCTCTTCATTGACTCCAAAGTAATCAAATAACTAATTATACAAATTCTCTTATAAAAAGTATAAAAATAGATAGTTACAATTGAAAGTAAATAGAAAATGGAATTAATTTGGAATTTGATTTGAGGTTTGGATTTAGATTCTAAACTTCTTATGTACCCCATTGAATGGGGATCAAAACCTACTTAATTTGTTCCATGATTAAGTGGAAGGGTTTATAGATTGATGGATTTGGTTTGATTTGATTTAGAGGTTGGATTGATGAGGAAAAGGCTATACCTTTACTCGAGTTGGGCGGAGGATTTTATCGGACTGAAATTTAATTTTATCGATATTAGAAAGTGAGGATCCTTCTCAAGGAGAGAGGATAAGAACATAGGGCTTGATTGATGAATTAATTAATTAATTAATTAAAAAATTAATTAACTAATTAAGTGGAGTGAGTGGATTGATTAATTAATTAATAAGATTAATTAATTAATTAATAGGATGATTAAGTGGATGGATTAATTAATTAATTCGATTGGTGGGATGGATTAAAAAAAGATTAATTTGATTTTGAAAAAAGTGATTAATTAATTAAGTGATTAAATAAAAAAAGGATTAGTTAATTAAAAGGATTAATTAATTTGGTTGGGATGGGTTAATTACTTAAGTAATTAAAAAGATTAATTATCAATTAAAAGAGATTGATTGGAGGGAGAGAAAGAGAGAAATTAGAGGATAATTATCAACTCTAACTCAAGTAAGGAAAATGGAAGAATGGAGGGGGGTATTTTTAGGAAAATGGGGTGAGGGCAACTTGGGAAGTGAAAATATGAAAAGACAAAAAAAAAAAAAAGGGCGGAAAGTGGGCTAAAAAGGAGCGGTATTTTCAAAATTTTTGTATCAAAAAGGAGGGACCATGTGCTGGTCCGCGCAGACCTAGTGGGGATCTACGCAGTGTCTGCCTGGATATGCGCAATGCTTGCTCGACAGCCAAACCAAGCAACGCGTGGATCCACGCCAGGCATGCATGGCTCCATGAGGTAGCTGTATTTTTTTTTTTAGAGATTGATGTTGGTTTGTATTGTAAAACTAAATATTTGAGTAGTGTAACAACTCACATCTACCCTAGGAGTTTTCGTGACAAATTCTTTGAATTTAGGGTTATTGTGACAAATTATGTGACTATGTGAAAATTTATGTGTAACATGATTTATGGGCTTAAGGCATGTTAAATTAATTTTAATATGCCTAATATAAATTATTATTGTGAAATAAATGATTTGAATAAAATGTATTAGCATGAAATAATTTATTTTTTGTAAAATGAATTTTCATGTAAAAAGGCGATTTTTAAGCATAAAATAATTTTATGAGTATTTTTAAAATATTTTTAAATAAATGTTTAGGGGAAAATTTTAATGAAAATAATAAGAAAAATATTTTATTTTTAATTACCTATAATCAGTCCTAAATTAATTAAAAAGCCTAAATACCCAAAAGCCCACTACACCAAAACACTCATAACCTAGCTCATTAAGAGTAAACTTGGAAATTGCACCCCAAACCCTAATATATAATGAGAATTTCAGCTAGCGCTTGATTCCCAGCAGCCACTATTCTATTTTTCAGTATTTTGATAGAAAAATTTTCTCAAAATATTTCTTTCTACCGAAATTTTTAAAAACACTTTCAACTTTGTGATTTCTCACTGGTATTCATAAGTTTTTCTTTCTTTTCAATTTCCTATCTGATTTCTATGAAATAAATTATAAAAAAATTATTTTGAACTGGTTATTTATTGATTTTTATTGATTTAATTTAGTTTGGGCAAGTTTTTGAAAGAGAAAACACAAATCTTTTTACGCGATTTCTCCAAAGGTGAATCATGTGACTCAAAATTAAAATTTTTATGCATAAACCATACCAGGGGGTGATTTTTGAATTATTGAATTTTAAACTGATTTTTGATGTGTTTTGATAAAAAATATTGGATTAAATCATATTTTTACATATTACTATAATGACCAAAAAATTTCAAAAAACAAGGAAATTCAAGGTTTTCGCTCTAGAACTTGAAAGTTGGAAAATTCTATGATTTGACAACTCAATGGCTGCCGATTTGTGATGTTTAATATTCTAAACTGATAATTGTTTTGTTTGGATGAAAAATTAATGATTTAAATCATGTGTTTATATATTACTGTAATGAATGAAAAGCGTGAAAACTCATGATTTTCACTCTAAATCTTGAAACTTGGAATTTTCATGCACAATTATGATCAATGGCTGCTGATTCATACATGTGGATGTTCTAAACTGATATTTGCTATGATTGAAAGAAAAATAATAGTTTAAACCACCTGTTTACATATTACTGTAATGACCGGAAAATACCAAAAACAAGAAAACTCATGGTTTTGCATCCTAAAACCCAAAATTTAAATTTTCATGTATGACGTATACCCATTGTTGCCGATTCATGTAGATTAATATTCTAAAATGATTTTTTTATGTTTACATGAAAAATCTTGGTTCAAACCATGTTTTTACATATTACTATAATAGACAGAAAGTGCGAAAAGTAAGAAAAAAATTCAATTTTTCTCTTAATAGGGTATTCGACCTACCATGAGATTTTTATCTCAATGTCTATAATTTTTATGTGATGTATTTTAATGATTTTTGACATGTATATATGTATGATAATTGGTTAAATTGCATGTTGGTTGAAGGGAAGACACTAGACAAGCCTAGAGGCACTTTGGTATACTTAAGGTATCTTAACCTTATGCTGTGATTAGAATGTGAATGTGTTTGGGAAATATAGAAATAGCTATTATGATGACTTGATAATGAATTAATGGTCTTGAATTGATGAAGTGATTGATTGAATGAATGGATCATAAGGGTTAAGCATGAAAAATTGAAATTTTTATGAGTAGACCATACCAAGGGCGGTGATTTCTACATCATTGAATTTTAAACTAATTTTTGATGTATTTTGATGAAAATATTGGATTAAATTATATTTCTATATATTACTATAATGACCAAAAAGTTTCAAAAAACAAAGGAATTCAAAGTTTTTTTTTTTGTGCTAGAACTTAGAAGTTGGAAAATTCTATGATTTCTTGAAAATATGGCTACCAATTTGCATATGGATGGATTCTAATTTGATATTTGTTTTTTTTGGATAAGAAATAACAATTTAAATCATGTTTTTCCATATCATTGTAGTGAATGGAAAGTGCGGAAAGCACAAAAACTCATGATTTTCACCCTAAACCTTGAAACTTGGAATTTTCATGCATAATTATGATCAATGGCTACCGATTCATACATGAGGATGTTCTAAAATAATATTTGCTATGATTGAATGAAAAATAATGGTTTAAACCACTTGTTTACATATTACTGTAATGACCTAGAAATATCGAAAATAAGAAAACTCATGGTTTTGCATCCTAAACCCCAAAATTTGAATTTTTATATATGAGACATACCTATTGCTGCTGATTCATGTAGATTAATGTTATAAAATGATTTTTGTTGTATTTACCTAGAAAATCCTAATTCAAACCATGTTTTTACATATTACTGTAATAGACGGAAAGTGCGAAAAGTGAGAAAAATTCAGTTTTTCTTTGAATAGGATATTCGACCTACATTGATATTTTTATCCCAATGTCTATAATTTTTATGTGATATATTTTAATGATTATTGACATGTATGTATGTATGATAAATAGTTAAATTGCATGTTGGTTGAAGGAATGACTATAGACTAGCCTAGAGGCACTTTGGTATACTTAAGGTATACCTAAGGTATATTAACCTTATGTTGTGATTAGAATGTGAATATGATAGGGAAATATGGAAATAGATTTTATGATGACTTGATAATGAATTAAGGATCTTGAATTGATGAAGAGATTGATTGAATGAATAGGTCATAAGAGTTAAGCATGACATTTGAAAGGTCATTTGGTAAGTTAACATGTGTGATAGTGTTGAGTGCACTAAGATGATTGTTAAAGTGAATTGATATTAAGATATTGATGTCGTGTTGACCTTAGAAAGGTTTTGACATGAATTATAATGTGTTTTTATATGGGCCTATAAAGGCTAAGTGTGCAAGACTTTTAAAGTCAAAATGTTATGTGTAAGTAATAGGTGCACTTCTATGTGCAACTTTAAGTGTATGTGAATGTTATATGTGCATGAGGTAATTATAGAATAGGATAGCATGATGATTAAATAAATACTAAGTATTGAATTAAATATTATGTTAGAACTTAAGGACTATTAGAAGTCAAGGGCTATAAGTACTAGGAGCAAAGGAACCACAATGTAAGTAAACATTATGTTTCAAGTAACAAGTGCAAGCTATCATATTTTGTGAACCTTTCATATCTTGAAACTCAAGTTCTTTTCTATTTTAATGATTTCTTTATAAGCTTGGGTTGCTAAAGGATAATTATTCAAAACCATTTTTTATTTTCCAATGATAATATCTTTGTGATTATTGCCCTAACTTATATTCTTTCTGGAACTACATTGTTATTTATCTTATGTTTGATAAGCTAAACATCTATTGTTATTGTGTCATATGTGATTGCACTTCTTCAATGTTATTTTTTATAAGTGATTGCCATTAGCCCTAGCTATGGTACCTTTAACCCTTTATGCAAAAATTCTCATATCGATGCAGGTAATCATCGAAACCTATGCACATGGTTTTAACTTGATGGATAGGGGTCGTGTATACACCTTAACTAGAAGGGGCGATTCCAGCTGTAGAGCCTGATTAATTTCACAACTTTATAAGTAATGGGTTGGGAGTTGGAATTCGATATGAGGCCACCTGTCCCTTGAGTGAATGAGCTAGTATAGTCATTTACTCTGATTAGGTAATAAGTGTTTTAAGTGTGATTTCTGCAAACCTACTAAAGCGAAAATCTTGCTAAATTGTAAACTATGAAACTATTGTTTGTAAATCGTGAACTATATGTTACACGCAATGGGCTTTCTTTAAAAATGGGATATATGATATCATTTATGCTATATTGTTTACTCATTGAGATCATCAATCTCACCTCTTCTTTCTTTGTGTGGTTCTAGGTGAGTAGTATGAGGAGGCAAGGCGATGGCTCAAGTATCCTACTTTGCTTAGGGAATTCCTTGTCTAAGATAATGAGTTTAATATGTTATAAAGAGTTATCCTTAGACATTTCAAAAATATTTATTTTTGGATGTTTATTTTGAAATATTATCTTTTGAGGTTTTGATTGGATTCTAAATATTATTTCCTTATGGATTATGTTTAAAGTATATTTTAACTATGCTTTCGCAACTTAAGGTTTTCTAAAAAAAAATAGTTTATTTAAGTTAATGTAAGAGGTTTTGGTATGATCCTAGGCAATATTTGTATAAGTATAAGTGGGTTCTATGGGCATAGGTGACCTTACATCTCCCTATATTCTAGGACTATCATGTCTCTAAAGTTGGGATGTGACAGGAAGTGTTAAGTGTACTAAGATGATTGTTAAAGTGAATTGATATTAAGATTATGACATTATGTTTGACTTCAGAAAAGTTTTGGTATGAATTACAATGTGTTTTCATATGAGCCTATAAAGGCTAAATAGGCAAGACTTTTAAAGTCAACATACTATGTACAAGTGATGAGTGCACTTATATGTGCAACTCTATAAGTGTATACGAATGTTATGAGTGCATAGGGTAGTTATGGGATAGG
This sequence comes from Reutealis trisperma, assembly GCA_947687605.1. Taxonomy (NCBI): domain Eukaryota; kingdom Viridiplantae; phylum Streptophyta; class Magnoliopsida; order Malpighiales; family Euphorbiaceae; genus Reutealis; species Reutealis trisperma. Next base: position 61,125 of record CANTUT010000986.1, read on the forward strand.
ATGGGATAGGATAGCATGATGACTAAATAAATACTAAGTATTGAATTAAATATTAAGTTAGAGCTTGAGGACTATTAGAAGTCAAGGGATATAAGCATTAAGAGCAAAGGAACCACAAGGTGAGTAAACATTATACTATTGTTACAAGTTTAAGCTATCATGATTATGTTATGGGAATCTTTGAGATTCTTAAAACCCAAGTTCACTTCCATTTTAAATTTGACTATGTGATTTCTTTGTTAAGCTTGGGTTGCCAAAGGACATTTGGTCTAAAGCCATTTATGATTATCCAATGATAAATACTTTTTGTGATTATTACCCTAACTTATATTTTTTTTAGAACTACACTATCATTATATCTCTTGTTTGAAAGTTAAACTACTATTACTATTAGGATACTTATTATTGTTGCTTTATGTGATAGTGTTATTTGTGATTACCATTAGCTTTAGCTATGGTACCTTTAATCCTTTATGAAAAAATCCTTATGCTAATACGGGTAATTTTCAGAACTTGTGGACATGGTCTTAACCTAATTGATAGGGGTTGTGTTTCCACCTCAGCTGGAAGGGGCGGTTCTAGCCATGGAGCCTGATCAATTTCATGACTTTATAAGCAATGGGTTGGGAGTTGGAATTTGGTATGAGGCCACCTCTCCATTAAGTGAATGAGCTAGTATAGTTATTTACTCTGATTGGGTAATAAGTATTTTAAGTGTGATTTCTACAAACCTGCTAAGGTGAAAATCTTGCTAAATTATAAATTGTGAAACCATGATTTGTAAATCGTGAACTATGTGTTATACATAATGGGCTTTCCTTAAAAATGGGATATATGATATCATTTATGCTATATTGTTTATTCATTGAGATCATCTATCTCACCCCTTCTTCCTTGTATGACTCCAAGTGAGAAAATGTGAGAAGGCAAGGTGATGGCTTAAGCATTCTACTTCACTTGGGGATTCCTTATCCAAGATAATTAGTTTAATTTGTTATGAAGAGTTATCCTTAGATGCTTTAGGAATATTTATTTTTGGATGTTTATTTTGAAATGTTATCTTTCAAGATTTTAATTAGATTCTAAATTTTATTTTCTTATGGATTATGTTTAAAGTATATTTTAACTATGCTTCCTCAACTTAAGGTTTTCTTAAAAAAAAAAAAGGGTTTATTTAAGTTAATGTAAGAGGTTTTGGTATGATCCTAGATAGTATTTGTATAAGTATAAGTGGATTCTATGAGCGTGGGTGACCTTATGTCTCCCTATGTTCTAGGATTATCATGTCTCAGAAATTGGGACATGATAAGTAGCAATTACTTGAAGGCTAAAATTTTCTTTTGGTGGTGCCCCTAAGTCCCGCTTGCTAATTAGCTAGCAGGACAGTTGTATCAGCTTTGTGTAGCACACTAAACTTAATAAGTGTTAGGCTACAACTACATGTTAGGGGTGTAAAATTAAGGGTTATAGCTGCCCTCTTATCAAATTGTCTTTTTTATAAGGCAATTTTAATAATAGTGAACTTGGAAGAAGGGATGGTATAAGGAACCAAAGTGATGTCTAGGTCAGTGCTTGGACATGTTTAGGTGAGAGCCATTATCATATCCAAATTTTAGAGACATGACGGTCTTAGAACATAAGGAGACATAAGATCATCCACACCCGTAGAACCCACTTATAAACATATAAACATTGCCTAGGATCATACTAAAGCCTTATGCATTAACTTAATTATCCAATAATAAGGAAAACTTTGATTAGCGGAAGCATAGTATTAAAATACTTTAAATATAATTGATATGACAAGAACATTTAAGACTCCCAAATAAATTAACACATAAATAAAATTTGATAAATGAAACTCCCGGAGCATCTAAAAAGACTATTCAAATCATAGTACGCTAATAAAGTTAGACAAGGAAAACCCCTAAGCAGAGTAGATTGCTTGAGCTATCACATTGCCTCCTCATTATGCTCACCTAGAACCACATAGAGAAAAGGGGTGAGATAGATGATCTCAATGAGTAAACAATATCCCTTAGAAAGGGTTCATAGTTTATAACTCATAGATCATGATTTGTAATTCATGACTCATAGTTTACAATTTAACAAAGTTCATAGAAATCACACTTATTACTTATGAGTAAAGACCCTGCTCAATTCACTTGTGAGTGAAGACATTGCTCAATTCCCTCAAATACACTAAGAAGAGGTGGCCTCAAAGCGAAATTCCAACACCCAATTTATAACTTATAAAGACTCGTGAAACTGATCAAGCTCCATGGCTAGAACCGCCCCTTCTAGCTGAAGTGGATACTATGCCCCTATCTATTTAGTTATGACCATGTGCACAGGTTCCTATGATTATCGGCATCAGCACGAAGATTTTTGCATAACAGGTTTATGAGTACCATAGCTAGAGTTAATCGCAATCACTTATAATAATAGCACTTAAGAAAGCAATAACATGCAGCACAATAGCAATAGTAGTTTAACTTATTGAACAAAAGATAAATAATAGTGTGGTTCTGGAAAGAATTTTAGGTAAGACAATAATTACAAAGGTTCTTTCTTATCATAAAATAATCAAAATGGTTTCAGACCAATTGTCCTTTAGCAACCTAAGCTTAACAAAGAAATCATATGGTTATAATAGAGAATAGAAAAGAACTTGGGTTTCAAGAATCTCAAAAGTTCACATAACATGATAGCTTGTACTTGTAACATGAATAATAATGTTTACTCACCTTGAAGTTTCTTTGCTCCTAGTACTTGAAGCCCTTGAACTTTTAATAATCCTCAAGCTCTATCTTACATTATAATTCAATACTTAGCATTTGCTTAATCATCATGTTGTCCTATCTCATATCTACCCCATGCATATAGAACATTCATACATACTTGAAGTTAGAAGTGCACTCATCACTTGCACATAACATGTTGACTTTTAAATTCTTGCACACTTAGCCTTCATAGGCTTAAATGAAATCACATTATAACTCATACTACAACTTTTCTAAAGTCAAACACAATATATCATGATCTTAATATTAATCTCCATTTAGGATTCAACTTAGTACACTTAACACCTTTCATATACATCAACTTAATAAGTAACCTTAAAGAGTCATGCCTATCTCTATTGAAGAAATCATACCATTCATTTCATAGTCAATTTAAGATTATTAGTTCATTATTAACACATCATAAGACCCACTTCACTTGTCACTTAATCATATACACATATTAATCATAACATAATAATAGGGTTAGTAAACCCTAGGTAGGATGAATTATCTCTAGGCTTGTCTAGAGTTAATCCTCCAACCAACATGCAATTAAATAATTTATCATTCATGTATATATGTTAATAATCATTAAAATATATCATATAAAAATTATAGATATTGGAATCAAAATTCCTCCATAGGCCGAATCATACAATCAAGGTAAACATGGATTTTTCTTACTTTTTCGCACTTTCCGTTCATTATAATAATATGCAAAAACATGATTTAAACCAATATTTTTCATGTAAACATGTCAAAAATCATTTTAGAATGCTTTAATATACCAATCAGCATCCACCTTAAAATATATGCATGAAAATTTTTCAACTTTAGGTTTTACAGTGAAAACCGTGAATATTCTTGCTTTCAATACTTTCCAATCATTACAATAATATACAAAAATATATTTAAATCAATATTTTTATCTAAACACAACAAAAATCAGTTTAGAACACATTCAAACACAAATTGGCAGCTCCCCCTTGAATAATTGCATGAAAATTTTAAATTTTGAGTTTTAGGGTTCACCTTTGGAGGATTCGCGAAAGAAAGGGTTGTGTTTTTGGTGGAAAATTAAATTCTCCTTGAAAATGTCACCTGGGCCGAATTTAATCACAATGAAAACAGTAAATTGACAACTCAAAATGGTTTTCTCATGATTAGTTTCATAGAAATCAAATAATAAATAAAAAGGATAGAAAAACTTACAAAAATGGTCATGAAATCGTAAGGTTTGAAGGGACCTTGTGAATTTCGGTCAAGAGAATATTTTTGAAAGAATTTTTCTGCAAAAATTATGAAGAATAGCAGAATGGTGGCTGTTACTAAGGGGCTGGCCGAATTTTCGCTTTAAATATGTATGTTTTTGGCAAAATTACAAGTTTGCCATTAATAAGCTAGGTTAGGAGTGTTTTGGTGTAGTTGGCTTTTGGGAAATTAGGTCTTTTATTTAATTTAAGCGCTAATTATAGGTAATTAAAAGTAAAATATTTTTCTTATTATTTTCTTTGAAATTTCCCCCAAAATATTTATTTAAAAATATTTTAAAAATACTCATAAAAATTATTTAATGCTTAAAAAATTACTTTGTATATGAAAATTCACTGTATGTGTGACAAATTATTTTACACATATGAATTTCACATAAATCACTTATTCCATAATAATAGTTCATATTATGTGTATTATAACTCATCTAATATGCCACATACTCATCAATTACATAACACATGAATTTTCTTAAAAGCACACATTTTGTCTTAGTACCTCTAAATTCAAGTAATTGGTTATGAAAACTCCTAGGGTGGGTGTGGGTTGTTACATTCTCTCCCCCTTAAAAGAAATTCATCCTCAAATTTAAATACTTACTCATACATTCTTGAAAAACTGGGGATGCTTCTGTCACATCCCATCCTCGGCTTCCTTGATACACTCATCCATTCCATGATTATGCTAGTGGACCTTAATAATAAGTATCTCCTTGATACACGAATTTCTACCTATCCTTAGTTCAAAATCTTACTTGCTTTTCTCTACAGTCAAATAAGCTCTATACTCATATAGACAATCTATTTCGAAAATCACATCGAATTCTAGGACATCAAGTTTGAATAACTCTACAAGAAATTTTCGTCCATCTATGGCTACCTCACAATCTTTAAACACATACTTTACTTCCATCATTTCTCCCAAAGGAGTTAACACTATTAAAGGTTCATTAATTATTTCCTTATCTCTACTCAAATTTCTTAATTTAATTCACTTAATTCATATCGTATACTTACGTATATATAATGTAATTGATTTATTTCATTCCCATATTGATCATTGCTAAACTTCATTTCTCTTCTTGTGGTATCAATCACAATCGTCATTTAATAATTCCATATAATTCACATATCAAACTATTGTCACCTGTAAGCATTTCATACAATGTAACATTATACATATCAATCATTAATCTAAATTGGATCAAAACTTAGTCAACTTCTCTTTCTAATCTACTTAACCCACTATCAAATTATCATACTTACCCTACACTTAACATGAGCACCCATCATGTAATATTGCATCACAGAACACATATCACATAGCAAATATCACATATCATGGTATGTATCATATACCCGAATCATGTAACACATAAATTATAGCGTAATGAGCTCTCCTATCATTTAAAGGTCAATCATCTCATAGGTAATCGAAGAAATCAAATCCAACCCAAGTAGCTACGTAATCAAATGATATCATTCATATCTTATAGGTCCTATGCCACTAGGCTAATAATTTACAAACTACTAGCACGAGTCTCAGTTGTGTCCCTCATCAGGGTTAACATCGGGTAAGTAGTCTCCCATCTGTTCAACATTTCTATCCTTAATATTTTCCACATACTTTCTCATAGCATGCACTAGGGACCTTAGACATTGATTTTCCTTCACTAAGTCTGAGTAGTCTTTTTCAAACCTCTATATCTTACTCTGAATCTAGGTATAACCTAGACACTCCATATGGTCCTCCTCGTTAGGTGTCTTCTCTCTCTTAAGGTGGATCATAGGCATGGCTTTCTCAAACATCACTAGACAGGACCTCTTACACGTCACATGAGGTACTCTAGGTTGGGGTCCTCTAGCAGGGGTACTCTTCTTGGTCATTTAATAAAAGAATCGCAAGGCACACAAACAATAATAAGGAGTACTATAACTAGGATTTCGCAGAACTATACTAGTGATAGATTGCAAGTGACATGACAAGAAAATTCCTATGCTCTTGGATTACACTTAATCAACCTATTAACTAGACAAGTCTAAACTAGACTTAAGCTACAACTTTGATACCATCTTTGTCATTGGTAGAATGGCAACAAAGGGTACTTAACCTTAGCTATGATACTATCTTTGTCACATCCCAATTTTGGAGACATGACGGTCCTAGAACATAGGGAAACATAAGGTCACCCATGCCCATAGAACCACTCACAAACAAATAAACATTGCCTAGGATCATACCAAAACCTCATGCATTAACTTAATTATCCAATAATAAGGAAAACTTTGATTAGTAGAAGCATAGTTTTAAAATACTTTAAATATAATTGATATGAAAAGAACATTTAAGACTCCTAAATAAATTAACACAAAAATAATATTCCATAAAAGAAACTCCTAGAGCATTTAAAAAGACTCTTTAAATCACAGTATGCTAATAAAGCTAGACGAGGAAATCCCTCAAGAGGAGTAGATTGCTTGAGCTATCACCTTGCCCCCTTATAATGCTCACTTGGAACCACGCAGAGAAAAGGGGTGAGATAGATGATCTCAATGAGTAAACAACATAATTTATACAATAACACATATCCCTTAAAAATGGCTCATAGCTTATAACTCATAGATCATAATTTGCAATTCATGACTCATAGTTTGCAATTTAACAAGGTTTGCAGATATCATACTTATTACTTATGAGTGAAGACCCTGCTCAATTCACTCGTAAGTGAAGACCCTGCTCAATTCACTCGTAAGTGAAGACCTTGCTCAATTCACTCAAATACACTGAGAAGAGGTGGCCTCAAAGCCAAATTCTAACTCCTAACTTATAACTTGTAAAGAGTCATGAAACTGATTAGGCTCCATGCCTAGATTTGTCCCTTCTAGCTGAGGTGGATACTATGCCCCTGTCCATCAGGTTAAGACCATGTGCATAGGTTCTAATGATTAACCACATCAGCATGTGGATTTCTGCATAAAAGGCTCATGGGTACCATACCTAGAGCTAATGGCAATCTCTTATGACAATAGCACTGAACAAAGTAATAACATGTAGCACAATAGCAATAGCAGTTTAACTTATTGAACAAAAGATAAACAAAAGTGTGGTTCCAAAAAGAATATTATGTAAGACAATAATCACAAAGGTTCTTTCTTATCATAGAATTTAGACTAATTGTCCTTTGGCAACCTAAGCTTAATAAAGAAATCATATGGTTATAATAGAGAATAGAAAAGAACTCGGGTTTCAAGAATCTCAAAGGTTCACATAACATGATAACTTATACTTGTAACATGAACATAATGTTTACTCACCTTGTGGTGCTTTTGCTCCTAGTACTTGTAGCCTTTGAACTTCTAATAATCCTCAAGCTCTATCATACATTATAATTCAATACTTAGCATTTGCTTAATGATCATGCTATTCTATCCCATATCTAGCCCATGCATATAGAACATTCATATATACTTGGAGTTGCACATAGAAGTGCACTCATCACTCGCACATAACATGTTGACTTTTAAAGTCTTACACACATAGCCTTCATAGGCTCACATAAAATCATATTATAACTCATACTATGAATTTTCTAAAGTCAAACACAAAATATCATGATCTTACACTTTGTACACTTAACACCTTCCATATATATCAACTTAACAAGTAACCTTAAAGAGTCATGCCTATCTCTTTTGAACAAATCATACCATCCATCTCATAGTCAATTTAAGATCATTAATTCATTATTAACACACCATAAGATCTATTTCACTTGTCATTAATCATACACACACATTAATCATAACATAGTAATAAGGTTAGTAAACCGTAGGTAGGCTGAATTGTCTCTAGGCTTGTCTAGAGTTAATCCTTCAACTGACATAAAATTAAATCATTTATCATTCATGTACACATGTCAATAATCATTAAAATATATCATATAAAAATTATAGATATTGAAATCACAATTCCTCCATAGGCCGAACCATACAATGAAGGTAAATATGGATTTTTCTTACTTTTCGCACTTTCCATTTATTACAGTAATATGCAAAAAACATTATTTAAACCAATATTTTTCATATGAACATGTCAAAAATCATTTTAGAATGCTTTAATATACCAATCAGCACCCATCTTAAAATATACACATGAAAATTTTCCAACTTTAGGTTTTAGGGTGAAAACCATTAATTTTGTTGCTTTCTATACTTTCCAATCATTACAGTAATATACAGAAATATGATTTAAATCAATATTTTTCATCTAACCAAAATAAAAATCAGTTTAAAACACATTCAAGCACAAATCAGCAGCTCCTCTTGAATAATTGCATGAAAATTTTAAATTTTGAGTTTTAGGGTTCACCTTTGGAGGATTCGCGAAGAAAGGTTTGTGTTTTCAGTGGAAAATGGATTTCTCCTTCAAAATATCACCTAGGCCAAATTTAATCACAATGAAAATGGTAAATTGATAGCCCAAAATAGTTTTCTTATAATTAGTTTCTTAGAAATCAAATAGCAAATTGAAAGGATAGAAAAACTTACGAAATCGGTCACAAAATCACAAGGTTTGAAGGCACATTGTGAATTTTGGTTGAGAGAATATTTTTGAGAGTATTTTTCTATAAAAATTATGAAGAATAATAGAATGTTGGCTGTCACCAAGGGGCTGGCTGAATTTTAGCTTTAAATATGTAGGGTTTTGGCAAAATTACAAGTTTGCCATTAATGAGCTAGGTGAGAAGTGTTTTGGTGTAGTTGGCTTTTGGAAAATTGGGTCTTTTACTTAATTTAAGGGTTGATTATAGCTAATTAAAAATAAAATATCTTTCTTATTATTTTCATTGAAATTCCCCCTAAAATATTTATTTAAAAATATTTTAAAAATGCTCATAAAAATTATTTTATGCTTAAAAAATTGCTTTGCACATGAAAATTCACTTTACGTGAAATAAATTATTCTACGCTTATGCACTTTATATAAATCACTTATTCTATAACAATAATTCATATTATACATATTAGAACTCATCTAACATGCCACATACTCATTAATCACATAACACATGAATTTTCATAAAAGCACATATTACCTTAATAGCTCTAAATTCAAGTAATTGATCATGAAAACTCCTAAGGTGGGTGTGGTTTATTACGTTCTCCCCCCATTAAAGGAAATTCTTCCTTGAATTTAAATACTTACTCATATGTTCTCAAAAAACTAGGGATGCTTTTGTCACGTGTCTTCCTCGGCTTCTTAGGTACACTCATCCATTCCATGATTACGCTAGTGGACCTTAATCATAAGTATCTCCTTGATACATAAATTTCTCCCCATCCTTAGTTCAAAATTCTACTTGCTTTTCTCTATAGCTAATACAAGCTTCATATTCATATAGCCAATCCATTCCTAAAATCACATCGAATTCTAAGACATCAAGTTCTAATAACTCTACAAGAAATTTTTGTACATTTATGGCTAACTCACAATTCTTAAACACATACTTTACTTCCATCATTTCTCCCAAAAGAGTTGACACTATTGAAGGTTCATTAATTAGTTCATTTTCTCTACTCAAACTCTTAACAAAACATGAAGATATGAACGAGTGTGTAACAACAGGATCTATCAAACATCTTGCACTAGAAATTTGGATGGGAATGATACCTTCTGCTTTTAAATCATACTATATTAATATTCTTCCTTTGACTATCTTGATATTTACATAAGTGATAGAGAAATCTTTACCTTTCTTGTTGCTCTAGTCTATATGGTAACATCTAAGCCACAAATTTCTTAATATAATTCACTTAATTCATACTGTATACTTATGTATATATAATGTAATTGATTTATTTCATTCTCATACTGATCATTACTAAACTTCATTTCTCTTCTTATGACATTGATCACAATCATCATTTAATAATTCCATATAATTCACATATCAAACCATTGTCACCTGTAAGCATTTCATACAATATAACATTATACATATCAATCATTAATCTAAATTAGATCAAAACTTAGTCAACTTCTTTTTCTAATCCACTTAACCCCACTATCAAATTATAATACTTACCCTGCATTTAACATGAGCACCCTTAATATAATATCACATCATAGAACATATATCACATAGCATATATCATATATCATGGCATGTATCATGTATCCTCATCATGTAACCTCATCATGTAACACATAACTTACAGCATAATGATTTCTCCTATCATTTAAAGGGAAATCATCTCATAGGGAATAGAAGAAATCAAATCCAACCCAAGTAGCTAAGTAGTCAAATGATATCGTTCATATCTTGGTCCTATGCCAATATGCTAATAGTTACCAACTACTAGTGTGATTCTCAGTTATGTCCCTCATTAGGGCAAACATTGGGTGAATAGTCTCCCATCTAATCAACATTTATGGCCTTAATATGTTCCATGTACTTTCTCATAGCATGCATTAGGGACCTCAAACTTTGATTTTCCTTCGTCAAGTCCGAGCAGTCTCTTTCGCACCTCTGCATCTTACTCTAAATCCAGGTATAACCTAGACACTCCATAGGGTCCTCCTCATAAGGAGTCTTCTGTCTCTTAAGGTGGATCACAGGCATGACTTTCTCAAACATCATTGGCTAGGTCCTCTTACACATCATACGAGATGCTCTAGGTTGGGGTCCTCTAGCAGAGGTACTATTATTGGTCATCTAATAAAAGAATCGCAAGGCATACAAACAATAATAAGGAGTATTATAGTTAGGATTTCACGGAACTATACTAGCGATAGACTGCAAGTGACATAACAGGAAATTTCCAATGCTCTAGGATTACACTTAATCAACCCATTAATTAGACAAGTCTAAACTAGACTTAAACCCTAGCTGTCACATCCCAAATTTAGAGATATGGTGATCCTAGAACATAGGGAGACATAATGTCACCCACACCCATAGAACCTACTCATGAACATCTAATCATGGCTTAGGATCATACCGAACACCATGCATTAACTTAATAAAACCTTTTTGTAAAGGAAAAACCTTAAGTTGTGAAAATTAAAAATATACTTTAATACAGTTTATAATAAAATAATAATAAGGCTCTAAGTAAATTTTGCAACATAATATTCTAAAATAATGATCCTATAATAACTCCTAGAGCATTTAAAGACTCATCGTAGTATGGTATTATTATAACTATGACAAGGTATTCCCCAAGTGAAGTAGAATGCTTGAGCCATCATCTTGCCTCCTCATATTGCTCACCTAGAACCACATATGGGAAAAAGGGTGAGATAGATGATCTAAATGAATAAACAATATAGCATATACAATAACATATATTCCTTTAAAAAGGAAACCCATAACTTATAACACATAGTTCATGATTTATAATTCATGAATCAAAGTTTGCAATTTAGTAGGTTTGTAGAAATCACACTTATAACACTTATCACCCAGTAAGAGTAAAAGACTATGCTAGCTCATTCACTCAAGGGAGAGGTAGCCTTATACCAAATTCCAACTCCTAACCTAATAACTTATAAAGTCATGAAATTGATCAGGCTCCATGGCTAGAACTGTCCCTTCTAGCTAAGGTGGATACAAAACTCCTATCCATCGGGTTAAGACTATGTGCACAGGTTCTGATGATTACCTACATCGGCACAAGGATTTCTGCATAAAGGTTTAGAGGTACTATAGCTAGAGCTAATGGTATTCACATATAACAATAGCACTTAAGGCAACAACAACATGTTCCATAATGACAATAACAATTTAACTTTTTGAACAAAAGATACAATAATAGTATAGTTACAGAAATAAAGTAGATAAAGTACAATTACAAAAGGTTTTTTTCCTATCACTGAATAAACATTATTAGTTTTAGACTAATTGTCCTTTGGCAACCCAAGTGTAACAAAGAATTCATATAATTATAATTGAAAATAGAAAAGAACTTGGGTTTCAAGAATCTTAAAGGTTCCTATAACATAATCATGATAGCTTGTACTTGTAACAATAGCATAATATTTACTCACCTTGTGGTTCCTTCGCTTCTAATACTCATAGCTCTTGAACCTCTAAAACTCCTCAAGGTCTAACATCATATTTAACTCAATGCTTAGTATTTATTTAATAATCATGCTATCCTATCCCATAACTACCCCATGCACATATAACATTCATGTACACTTAGAGTTACACATAAATGTGCATTCATTACTTGCACATAACATGTTGAGTTTAAAAGTATTGCACACTTAGCCTTTATAGGCTCATATGAAATCACATTATAACTCATACCAATACTTTTCTCAAGTCAAACACAATGTCATGATCTTAATATCAATTCACTTTAACAATCATCTTAGTACACTTAATACTTCCATACATGTCAACTTATCAATAGCCTTTCAAGTGTCATACTCATCTCTTAAGACCAATTCATTCAATAAATCTCTTCATCAATTCAAGTTCATTAATTCATCATGAAACCTATTTCCATATTACCCAATCAAATTCACATTCTAATCACAACTTAAGGTTGAGATACCTTAAGTATACCAAATTGCCTCTAGCCTTGTTTAGAGTCATTCCTTCAACCAACATGTAATTTAACACATTATCATTCATTCATATAATTATTAAAATACATTATATAAAAATTATAGATATTGGGATAAAAATCCCAATGTAGGCCGAATACAATATCAAAGAGAAAACCTGAATTTTCTTACTTTTCGTTTATTATAGTAATATGCATAAGCATGGTTTAAACCAAGATTTTTCATGTAATCAAAACAAAAATCATTTTAGAACACAAATCCCTATGAATTATCCATAGATGTCCCTATGCATGAAATCTTCTAACTTTAGGTTTTAGGATGAAAAACCATGAGTTTTCTTATTTCTGGTACTTTCTAATCATTACAGTAATATGTAAACATGTGATTTAAACCATTATTTTTCATTCAATCATAATAAATATCAATTTAGAATTCCAATATGTATAAATCAACAGCCATACTTGCATGTACACATGAAATTTTCTAACTTTTAAGTTCTAAGATGAAAACTATAAATTTCCTTGTTTTCTGAAACTTTTCGATCATTACAATAATATGTAGAAATATGATATAAGTTGATATTTTTCATCTAAACACATTAAAATTCCATTTAGAACACAAGCATGTAAAAATTGCTCCCCTCCCCTGTAATGTTTATGCATGAAAATTTCAATTTTGAGTTGTAGGATTCACCTTTGGAAAAATTACGTAGAGAGGTTGGTGTTTTTGGTAGAGAAATTAATTTCTCATTCAAAAAATTCATCTAAACTAAATTAAATAAAAAATCAATAAATACTCAGTTCAAAATAATTTTCTTATGATTATTTTCCTAGAAATCAAATAATAAATTGAAAGGAGAGAAAAACTTACGAATACGGTCAAGAAATCGCAAAGTTTGAAGGTACTTTGTGAATTTTGGTAGAAAGATTATTTTTGAGAGAATTTTTCTGCCAAAATAATGAAATAATAGAATGCTGGCTACTGAATACAAGGCTAGCTGAACTTTTTATATAAATAATTAGGGTTTTGGACAATTTCCAAGATTACCCTTAATGAGCCAGGTGAGGAGTGTTTTGGTGTAGTGGGCTTTTAGGTATTTGGGCTTCTTATTTAATTTTTGGGCTGATTATATGTAATTAAAAATTTAAATATTTTTCTTATTATTTTTATTAAAATCCCCTCTGCCCCAAAATATTTATTTTAAAAATATTTTAAAAATGCTCATAAAAATTATTTTATGCTTAAAAATCTCTTTATGCATGAAAATTCAATTTATGTGAAATAAATATTTTTTATGCTTATGCATTTCATATAAATCACTTACTTCATTATAATAATTCATATTAGGCATATTAGAGTTAAATCAAACATGCCACATATCCATCAATCACATAACACATGAATTTTCACAAAAACACACACTTAGTCCTAATAGTTCTAAATTCAAGCAAATTAGTCATGAAACTCCTAGGGTGGGTGTGGGTTGTTACAATAGCTCTAATACCATCTTTGTCCCTAGTAGAATGGTAACAAGGGGTACCTAACCTTAGCTCTGATACCATTTTGTCACATCCCAATTTTAGAGACATGACTATCCTAGAATATGGGGAGACATAAGGTCACCCATGCCCATAGAACCCACTCATGAACATATAAACATTGCTTAGGATCATACCAAAACCTCATACATTAACTTAATTATCCAATAATAAGGCAAACTTTGATTAGCGGAAGCATAGTATTAAAATACTTTAAACATAATTCATATGAAAAGAACATTTAAGACTCCTAAATAAATTAACACAAAAATAATATTCCATAAATGAAACTCCTGGAGCATCTTAAAAGACTCTTCAAATCATAGAATGCTAATAAAGTTAGATAAGAAAATCCCTTAAGCGAAGTAGATTGCTTAAGCAATCAGCTTGCCTCCTCATAATGCTCACGTGGAATCATACAGAGAAAATGGGTGAGATAGATGATCTCAATAAGTAAATAATATAACTTATATAATAACACATATCCCTTAGAAAGGGCTCATAACTTATAACTCATTAATCATGATTGGTAATTTATGACTCATAGTTTGCAATTTAACAAGGTTCGCATAAATCACACCTATTATTTGTGAGTGAAGACCCTACTCAATTCACTCGTGAGTGAAGACCCTACTCAATTCACTCATGAGTGAAGACCCTGCTCAATTCACTCAAATACACTGAGTAGAGGTGGCCTTAAAGCCAAATTCCAACTCCTAACTTATAACTATCACATCCTAATTTCAAAGACATGACGATCCTAGAACATGGGTAGACATAAGGTCACCCACACCCATAGAACCCACCCGTGAACATACAATCTTTGCTTAGGATCGTACTGAACCTTATACATTAACTAAATAAAACCTTTTTGTTAAGAAAAAATTTTAAGTTGCGAAAGTTAAAAATATACTTTATTACAGTTTATATGAAAATAATAATAATAATAATAAGACTCCAAATAAATTCTCTGACAAAATATTCTAAAATAAGTTCCCATATTAACTCCTAGCGTGTCTACAGACTCATCATGGCATGGTATTATTATAACCTTGGCATGGAATTCCTTAAGCGATGTAGAATGCTTGGCCATCACCTTGTCTCATCATATTGCTCACTTAGAACCACACAAAGGATAAAGGGTGAGATAGATGATCTCAATGAGTAAACAATATAGCATATACAATAACTCATATTCCTTTAAAAAGGAAACTCATAACTTCTAACACATAGTTTATGATTTATAGTTCATGAATCAAAGTTTGCAATTTAGCAAGGCTTGCAGAAATCACACTTATAACACATAACACATAGAGTGAAGCCTGTTGCCATAATTACTTGAACACATAGAGGAGAGGTGGCATGAAACCAAATTCCAACTCCTATCACATAGAGAAATGTGAAGCTGATCAATCCCCTTGGCTAGAACTACCCCTTATAGCTGGGGTAGATACACAACCTCTATCCATTGGGTTTAGTCCGTATGCATAGGTTCTAATGATTACTTGCATCAATACTAGAATTTCTGCATAAAGGGTTAGAGGTACCATAGCTAGACCTAATGGTATTCACATATAACAATAGCACTTAAGACAATAATAACATGTTTCATAATAGTAATAGCAGTTTAACTTTTTGAACAAAAGATACAAGAATAGTGTAGTTCTAGCAAGAATATAAGTTAGGCAATAATCACAAAGGTTCTATCATTGGATAGACAAAAAATGATTTTTGGACTAATTATCTTTTAGCAACCCAAGATTATCAAAGAAATCATAGGGTTTCATTTTTAAAAGTAGAGAGAAACTTGGGTTTAAAGAATATCAAGGGTTCACATAGTATGATAGCTTGTACATGTAACAATAACATAATGTTTACTCAGCTTGTGGTTCCTTCGCTCCTAGTACTCATAGCCCTTGAACCTCTAAAACTCCTCAAGCTCTAACATAATATTTAATTTAACACTTAGTATTTATGTAATCATTATGCTATCCTATCCCATAACTACCCCATGCACATATAACATTCACATCCACTTAGAGTTGCATATAGATGTGCACTCATCACTTATAAATAACATGTTGACTTTAAAAGTCTTGCACACATTGGCTTTGCAGGCTCCCATTAACACATATTATAATTCATGCCAATATTTTTCTCAAGTCAAACACAATGTTATGATCTTAATATTAATTCACTTTAACAATCATCTTATTATACTTAACACTTTCATACATGTCAACTTATCAATAGCCTTTCAAGTGTCATGTCTATCTCTTATGGCCAATTCATTCAATCAATCTCTTCATCAATTCAAGATCATTAATTCTTTATTAACTCATCATAAAACCTATTTCCATATTACTTAATCACATTCACACATTAATCACAACATAGGGTTAAGATATCTTAAGTATACCTTAGGTGCCTCTAGACTTGTCTAGAGTTATTCCTTCAACCAACATACAATTTAATCATTTATCATTAATGCATAAATGTTAATAATCATTCAAATACATTACATAAAAATTATAGACATTGGGATTGAGTTCCAAGGTAGGCCAAATCAATAATCAAGAACAAACATGATTTTTCTCTTTTTTCACAATTTTCGTCCATTATAGTAATATGCAAAAATATGGATTAAACCAAGATTTTTCATGTAATTAAAAAAAATCATTTTAGAACACTAAACCAAAGGAATTAGCATCCATATAGTTATACGTACATTAAAATCTCCAACTTTATGTTTTAGGTTGAAAACCATGCTTCTATCTTGTTTCTGATACTTTCTGGTCATTACAGTAATATGTAGATACATGCTTTAAACCATTATTTTTCATTCAATCAAGACAAATCACTTTAGAATAGAAAACCACACAAATCAGCAGCCCCTGGGGTTCATTCACATGAAAATTTCCAACTTTTAAGTTCTAGGATGAAAACCATGAATTTCCTTATTTTCTGAAACTTTTCAGTCATTGCAGTAGTATATAGAAATATATTTTAAATCAATATTTTTTGTCTAAACACAACAAAAATCCATTTAGAATACAATCATGTACAAATTAGCTGCCCACCCTTGAGTTTATACAAGAAAATTTCAATTTTGAGTTGTAGGATTCAACTTTGGAGAAATTGTGTAGAGAGGTTGGTGTTTTTGGTAGAAAAATCATTTTCTCTCCCAAAAACTCACCTAGGCTGAATTTAATCAATAAAAATTAGTAAATATCTAGTGCAAAATAATTTTCTTATGATTAGTTTTATAGGAATCAAATAATAAATTGAAAGGAGAGAAAAACTTACGAATACAGTCAAGAAATCGCAAAGTTTGAAGGTGATTTGTGAATTTTGGTTGAGAGAATAATTTTGAGAGAATTTTTTTGCTAAAATAATAAAATACTAGAATGGCAGCTGTGAGAAGCTAGGGCTGGCTGAAATTTCTTGTTAAATATGTAGGGTTTCGGGCAATTTCCAATATTACCCTTAATGGGCTAGGTTATGAGTGTTTTGGTGTAGTAGGCTTTTGGGTATTTGGGCTTTTTAGAGCTAATTATAGGTAATTGAAATAAAAATATTTTTCTTATTATTTTCGTTAAAATTTTCCCCTAAATATTTATTTAAAAATATTTTAAAAAATGCTCATAAAATTATTTTATGCTTAAAAATTGCCTTTTTGAATGAAAATTCATTTTTTGTAAAATGAATTATTTTATGCCAATGCACTTCATATAAATCATCTATTTCACAATAGTAACTCATATTATGCATATTAAAATTAATTTAACATGCCACATATTCATCAATAACATAGCATATAAATTTCCATAAAAGTAAATACTTAGTCTTAATAGTTCTATTTCAAGCAAATTGTCACGAAAATTTCTAGGGTGGTTGTGGGTTGTTACATTCTTCCCCCTTAAAAAAATTCATCCTTGATTTTAGATACTTACCTATATGCTCTCAAAAAGCTGAGGACGCTTCTACCGCATCTCCTCCTCAGCTTCCTAAGTGCACTCATCCATTCCATGATTTTGCCATTGGACCTTAATCATGGGTATCTCCGTATTCCTTAACCTCTTCACTTATTAATCCACTATGGCTATTAGTAATTCCTTGTAGGATAACTACTTATCTATTGTGATGTTGAAAGGTGACAAGAGATGAGATGGATCCAATACATTCTTCCTTAACATGGAGATGTGAAAAACTGGGTGCACATGCACCATAGTTGGGAGTAAAGCAAGCCTATAAGATACTTCCACAACATTGTCTGAGATTTTGAAGGGACCAACAAAATAAGGTGATAACTTTCCATTCATACCAAATCTCATGACACATTTCATTAGAGAGACTTCTAAGAAGACATTATCTTCTACGGGAAAATGAACATCCTTTCTCTTAGGGTCTGTATAACTCTTTTGTTGTCTGAAAACCATTTTCAGCTGCTCTTAGATCAAGGGTTCCTTCTTGATAGTCTCCTTAAGCAAATTCAGTATCTTGACATATTTATCTCTAGGTTCAATCCATTAAACTAGAGAACGATATTTCCTTCCATACAATGCTTCATATGGTGCCATACCAATGGATGAATGATAGCTCTTATTGTAGGCGAATTCAATAAAGGGTAAGTACTTATCCCAGCTACTACTAAAGTCCAAAACACACATTCTTAGCATATCCTTGAGTTTTTGAATTATCCTTTTAGACTGTCCATCTATTTGAGGTGAAAAGCAGTGCTGAAATCCAATTTTGTTCCTAATGCTTCTTGCAACTTTTGCCAGAACCTAGAGGTGAATTGAGTGCCTCAATATGAGATGATGGAAATCGGCACTTTTTGTAGTTTCACAATCTCATCTATATATAACTATGCATATTGGGCTATAAAGTATATGGTCTTAACTCCCAGAAAATTAGTAGACCTTATTAGTTGGTCCACTATGACCCATACAAAGTCATATCCTTTGGAGGTTCTAGGTAAACCAACTATTAAGTCCATAGTGATGCACTCCTACTTCCATTTAGGCAATTAAATTTCTTATAGCAATCCAAAGGGTCATTGATGTTCATACTTGACTTGCTGATAAGTCAGGCAGGATGCTACATACTTAGCTATATCCCTCTTCATTCCAGGCCACCAATAGTTATTTTTCACATCATGGTACATCTTGGTAGTTCCAAGATGAGCACAATAAGGTGTTTGATATGCCTCTTTCAATATCCTTTTCCATAATCCATCCACATTAGGCATGTATACTCTATTCCCACACTTCAAAACTCCATCGACCACTTCAAACTCAGGGTTCTTTCCTTCTTTCATCTCATCCTTTAGCTTAACCATGTGTGGGTCCTTATCTTGTGAAGCCTGTATCTCTTCCATTAGCTTAGACTTCACTTAGAAGTGAGCCATTAAAACTCTCGATCCTCCAATCTCCAGCCTCAAGCCTTGGCTAAACAACACTTTTAACTCCTTCACGATTGGCTTCTTTTGCATTGCCACATAGGCTAGCTTCCCATCAATTTTTGACTCAAGGCATCCGCTACCATGTTTGCTTTTCTGGGATGGTAGAGAATCTGATGATCATAGTTCTTCAATAGTTTAACCCATCTCCTCTACCTCAGGTTGAGGTCTTTTTGGCTCAAGATGTACTGAAAACACTTATGATTTGTGTAGATCTCACACTTCGTTCCATACCTGTAATGTCTCTAGATCTTTAAAGCGAAAACTACTGTAACCAATTCCAAATCATGAGTAGGGTAATTCACTTCATGCCTCTTTAGTTGTCATGATGCATAGGCGATGACTTTACCATTTTTCATTAAGACGCATCCAAGTCCTATTCACGAGGCATTGCAGTAGATGGTGAACTCTTTGTCACATCCCAACTTTCAAAGACATGACAGTCCTAGAACATAGGGAGACATAAAGTCATCCACACCCATAGAACCCACTTATACTTATATAAATACTGCCTAGGATCATACCAAAACCTCTTACATTAACTTAAATAAACCCTTTTTTTTTTAAACCCTTTAAGATGTGGAAGCATAGTTGAAATATATTTTAAACATAATCCATAAGGAAATAATATTTATAATCCAATTAAAACCTCAAAAGATAACATTTCAAAATAAATATCCAAAAATAAATATTCCCTAAGCACATAAGGATAACTCTTCATAACATATTAAACTAATTATCTTGGATAAGGAATTCCCCAAGCGAAGTAGGATGCTTAAGCCATCACCTTGCCTCATCATATTACTCACCTGAAACCACACAAGGAAGAAGGGGTGAGATAGATGATCTCTATGAGTAAACAACATAGCTTAAACAATAACATATATTACTTAGAAGGTTTCATAGGTCATAATTTATAATTTATTTTTCACAGTTCACGGCTTACGATTTAACAAGATTTATAGAAATCAACTTATAACTCATAACATATAGAGTGGAGGCTGCTACCTTCTCCACTCATAACATAATATAGAGTAAAGGCTGCTGCCCTGCCCACTCATAACATAATATAGAGTGAAGGCTGCTGCCTTGTCCACACATAACTCATAACATATACAGTGAAGGCTGCTGCCATGTTCACACATAACTCATAACACAATTTATAACATATAAAGGTAATAGTAGCATTGTAGGTGTTTAACTTATCAAACAAAAGACAAATAATTGTGTAGTTCCTGAAACAATATAAGTTAGGGCAATAATCATAAAGGTTCTTTATTATAGTTGAGTAATCAAAAATGGTTTTAGACCAAATGTCCTTTGGCAACCCAAGCTTACAAAGAAATCCTTAAAATAGAAAGGAACTTGGGTTTCGAGATATCAAAGGTTCACATAACATGATAACTTCTACTTGTAACTTGAACAAAATGTATATCACACTTGTAATATGAATATAGTGTTTACTCACCTTGTGGTTCCTTCGCTCCTAGTACACGTAGCCCTTTTGAACCTCTAAAACTCCTCAAGCTCTAACATAATATTTAATTCAATACTTAGTATTTATTTAATCTTGATGCTAACCTATCCCATAACTACCCCATACACATATAACATTGACATATACTTAGAGTTGCATATATAAGTGCACCTCATCACTTGCACATAACATTTTAACTTAAAAGTCTCGTACACTTAGTCTTTATAGGCCCATATGAAAACACGTCACAATCATATCAATACCTTTCTAAGGTCATCATAATTTCATTATCTTAATATCAATTCATTTTAACAATCATCTTAGTATACTTAACACATCCATATATGTCATCTTAACAAATAACCTTTTAAGTGTCATGCTTAACTCTTATGATCCATTCATTCAATCAATCACTTCATCAACTCAAGACCATTTATTCATTATCAAGTCATCATAATATCTAGTTCTATATTTCCCAATCACATTCACATTATAATCACAATATAAGGTTAAGATACCTTAAGTATACCAAATTGCCTCTAGGCTTGTTTAGGGTCATACCTTCAACTAATATGCAATTTTATTATTTATTATACATACATACATGTCAAGGGAAAAACTGAATTTTCTTACTTTTCACACTTTCCATCTATTGCAGTAATATATAGAAATATGGTTTGAAATAAGATTTTTCATGTAAACACAACAAAAATCATTTTAGAACATTACTCTAAATGAATCGGCAGCAATAGGTGTGACATGTACATGAAAATTCCAATTTTAGGTTTTAGGATGTAAAACCATGCGTTTTCTTATTTTTGGTATTTGGTCATTACAGTAATATGTAAACAGGTGGTTTAAACCATTATTTTTCATTCAATCACATAAAATATCAGTTTAGAACATCCATATATATGATTCGGCAGCCATAGATAATAATTATGCATGAAAATTCCAACGTTTAAGGCTTAGGGTGAAAATCATGAGTTTTCGCTCATTTTGTTCATTACAATGATATACAAACATATGATTCAAATCATTCTCTTTCATCCAAACAAAACAAATATCAGTTTAGAATCCACCCATACACCAATTGGCAGCATTATGTTCAACAAATCATAGAATTTTCTAACTTCTAAATTCTAGCACAAAAACCTTGAATTCCTTTGTTTTCTGAAACTTTTTGGTCATTACAGTAATATACAAACATTTGGTATGGTTTATGCATAAAAGTTTCAATTTTGAGTTACAATATTCACCTATGGAGAAATTGTTTAAAGAGATTCGTGCTTTTGGTAGAAAAATTAATTTTTCTCCCAAGAAATCATCTAGCCCAAATTTTATCAATAAAAATCAATAAATATTTAGTTCAAAATAATTTTTCCAATATTAGTTTCATAAAAATCAAATAGCAAATTGAAAGGAAAAGAAAAACTTATGAAATGGTCTCCAAATCGCAAGTTTGAAAGGATTTTTATGAATTTCGGTAGAGAGAAATATTTTGAGAGAATTTTTCTACCAAAATAATAAAATAACAGAATGGTGGCTACTGGAATGAAGGGCTGGCCAAAATTTAGGTTAAGTACTAGGGTTTTGGGTGAAATTTCCAAGATTACCCTTAATGAGCTAGGTTAGGAGTGTTGTAGTATAGTGGGCTTTTGGGTATTTGGGCTTTTTAATTAATTTAGAGCTGATTATAGGTAATTAAAAATAAAATATTTTTGTTATTATTTTCTATAAAATTCCTCCCATAAATATTAATTAAAAAATATTTTTAAAATACTCATAAAATTATTTTATGCTTAAAAATCGTCTTTTTGCATGAAAATTCATTTTATGTACAATAAATTATTTTATGCTAATGCGCTTTATTCAAATCATTTATTTCATAATAATAATTCATATTAGGCATATTAAAATTAATTTAATATGCCCCAAAGTCATAAATCATGTCACACATAAATTTTCATATAGTCACATAATTTGTCGTAATAACCCTAAATTCAAATAATTTGTCACTAAAACTCCTAGGGTAGATATGGGTTGTTACATTCTCTCCCCTTACAAAAAATTCATCCTCAAATTTTCAAATCTAATAGTACAACACACTCTACTTAACTTCTCCACCATGCTTCTGCTGCTCCTCTTAAACACAATATCTAACTACAATTAACATATCAAATACAGTAAGGCATATACTCACAATCTCTCAAAAAGAATTACACCGATATACCTTATGCGTAAGCCACACCTATGATGATCTCTTGTTCAAAAAAATGTTAAACTAATCCTTGATAATTTTTGTACCTCTTAACCTCAAATAAAAGTAATAGAACCTTTAATTTCACCTTCCATTGACTATATTCCCAAGCATTTCTTTTTCTTATATCTCCATTAGTATTAACATCTATACTAACACCTTAATCACAACTTCCATTCATTATTTATCACGTTAATCATATAAGAATCCAACAGATAAATTCCAAATTAATAACTCAAATTGATTTTCAATAATTCTCTTTCCATCTTAATAATTATCACTTAATTTATTATATCCTCAATCAATATTTTTGTGTTTAATACTTTGCTAACATTACGATTTCTACACTCCCATCATTCATTAATTAAAACATATTTAAACTTAACAAACATTCCTATATAAATATCATTTATTCTATTAATTTACAATCCCAAATAGACTTCTTATAACCATTTTAGACTTACTCTCTTTCTGTATAATATATATATATATATCATTATCATGATTTAATTACCTAATGCCTCAAAATTTTATACATTTAGCTTGTAATGTCATCTCACTTTAGATTTCCACTTTCATCTTGCTATACTTCACATTCCAAATCATTGAACTTACCTATATTAAAATAATAAACCTTCTAATACCATTGCTATTCAATGAAATCTCTATCAAGGTCTTATATCTTTCCAAATCTATGCCATTCTAGGTTATCTCAATAAAAATTCTTCCTGCACTAAAGATCCCTACCAAGTTTTCTAGTAACCTCAATTGAACATTATTGTATCTAACATCTTAAAATATTTCTCATCTAGAGGACTCCAATCCCTTTCAGGTATGTTCAAAGCTATTTAAATTTTGAAAACTGCATAGAATCATTTGTAAGAATCAAACCATTTTCATCCTTGCATGTAACATGTAATCTTAATGCCATGCTTGATGCAGTTTACGATGTATGATTTCGTAAAGCAAAACTCTATGCATATAGACAGACACTCTAAACGCAAGTACACAATCAAATGAAATCTAGGACATTTTATCTTAAAATCATTTTATACCCTTATAGATCAAGTCCTTATGGATCCTTAAATTTATAGTTCATACGGCCTTAACATCTATCATCTTGTAAAAGTTCAAATCCTTATACTCTGATTACACCCTATATACTCAAAGGAATCTCATCACTAAAGAATCTCTACTAGCATCATACTTATCCTTTTATCATCATTGCAAGTTTGAGAAAACTTATCCTTTTATGTCTCTCCTCTTAAAGGAAATTCATCTTCAAATTTCAATACTTACTCACATGTTCTTGAAAAAAATTAGGGATGCTTTTGCCGTATCCCTTCCTCGACTTCCTAAGTATACTCATCCATTCTATGATTTTGCTAGTGGACCTCAATTATAGGTATCTCCTTGATACACAAATTTCTTCCCCCATCCTTAGTTCAAAATTCTACGTGCCTCAACAATCAATACAAGCTCCATACTCATATAGCCAATCCATTCCTAAGATCACATCAAATTCTAAGACATTAAGTTCCAATAACTCCATAGGAAGTTTCCATCCATCAATGTCTACCTCACAATCCTTAAATAATACCTTGCTTCCATCCTTTCTCCTAAAGAAGTCAACACTACTAAGGGTTCATTAATTTATTCCTTATCTCTACCGAGACTCTTAGCAAAATCTAGAGACATAAATGAACGTATAGCACTAGAATCAATCAAGCATCTTGCACTAAAAATTCAAATAGGAATAATACCTTCTTCTTTTAAATCACACTGGATAAAAATTCTTCCTTTGACTGTACTTGATATCTACATAAATGATAGAGAAATTCCTAGCTTTCTTGTTGTTCTAGTCATAGGGTAGCATCTTTGCCATAAATTCCTTAATATACTTCACTTACTTCAAACTGCATACTTTTGTATATATAATGTAACTGATTCATTTCATTCTCCTAGTGAACATTACTAAATATCATTCCTCTTCTTATGGCATCAATCACAATTATCATTTAATAACTCCTTATAATTCATATATTAAACCATCGTAACATATAAGCATTTCATACCTCATAACATTATACCTACCAGTCTTTCACCTAACTTGGATCAAAACCTAGTCCACTTCTCTTTCTAATCTATTTAACCCCAATATTAAGATGTCATACTTAGCATGCCTTAACATTAGCACCCATCATATAATATCGCATCATAGGACACATATCAGCTAGCATATATCACATATCATGGCATGTGTTACGTATCCAAATCATATAACACATAACTTATAGCATATTGAGCTCTTCTATCATCTAAAGTCAATCATCTCATAGGTATTAAAAGAATCAATCCATACTAAGTTACTAAGCAATCAAATAATATTATTCAAATCATATAAGTCCTATGCCCCTAAGCTAATTATTATCATCTACCAGCGGAAGTCTTAATTATGTCTATTATTCTTAGCTCCTCGCCCTTGAGTTTGTGATGGTCCAAGTGGTGGAGGTATCGAGGCCACATTTACCGAGTTCCTTGTTTGAGGACAGTCCTTGATAAAGTGATCCATCTATCCATATCTCAAACATGCACCAGAGACCTTCCGGTAAACCCTAGAATGCTTTTTACCATAATGGTCATAAGTTGTTGGCAAAGATTCCTTTCTCGATTCTCTGCTTCCTTCTCTGTGCTGGCTTTTATGACCCTTAATCTTATGCTTACTCTTCTATTCATGTTCAGCACGCTCAACTCTCTCAGCCCTATGCCTATTCTTTACGTCCCTTCTCAGAGCATGCACTAAGGAGGTAAGACATCGATTGTCTTCCATCAATTTCAAATAGTCTCTTTCAAACCTTTGCATCTTACTCTGAATCCATTTATAACCTAGACACTCTACGGGGTCCCCCTTGTCAAGAGTCTTTTCCCTCTTCAGGTTGATCACAAGTATGACCTTTTTGAATATCTCTCTTTGTGTCCTTTTGTAGGCCACACGTGGTGCTCTAGGTTGAGGTCCTCTAGCAGCGGTGATCTTCTTGGTCATCTGATAAGAGAATCGTAAGGCACACAAACAAATAATAATAAAGAGTACTATAGCTTATTAGGATTTTGCGAAACTATACTAGCGATAGACTGCAAGTGACATGATAGGAAGATTCCTATGCTCCAAGATTATACTTAACCATCCCAATAAATAGACAAGTCTAAACTAGACTTTTAAAACTACAGCTTGGATACCAACTTGACACCAGTCAAGTGGCATCAAAGGATAAACCTATAGCTCTGAAACCACCTTTGTCATCCCAACTTTCAGAGACATGACAGTCCTAGAACATGGGTAGACATAAGGTCACCCACGCCCATAGAACCAACTTATACCTATATAAATATTGCCTAGGATCATACCAAAACCTCTTACATTAACTTAAATAAACTTTTTTTTTAACCTTTAAGTTGAAGAAGCATAGTTGAAATATATTTTAAACATAATCCATAAGGAAATAATATTTAGAATCCAATTAAAATCTCAAAAGATAACATTTCAAAATAAACATCCAAAATAAATATTCTCGGAGCACCTAAGGATAACTCTTCATAACATGTTAAACTAATTATCTTGGATAAGGAATTCCCCAAGTGAAGTAGGATGCTTAAGCCATCGCCTTACCTCCTCATACTACTCACTTAGAACCACACAAGGAAGAAGGCGTGAGATAGATGATCTCAATGAGTATACAACATAGTTTAAACAATAACATATATTACTTAGAAGGTTTCATAGCTCATAGTTCATAATTTATTTTTCATAGTTCACAACTTGCGATTTAACAATATTTATAGAAATCAACTTATAACTCATAACATATAGAGTGGAGATTGTTGCCTTGTCTGCTGATAACATAATATAGAGTGAAGGCTACTACCTTGTCCACTCATAACATAATATAGAGTGAAAGTTGTTACCTTGTCCACACATAACTCATAACATGTAAAGTGAAGGCTGCTGCCATGTTCACACATAATTCATAACATAATTTATAACATATAAAGATAACAGTAGCATTGTAGGTGTTTAACTTACCAAACAAAAGACAAATAAGTATGTAGTTCCAAAAAGAATATAAGTTACGGCAATAATCAAAAAGGTTCTTCATTATAGTTGAGTAATCAAAAATGGTTTTAGACCAAATGTCCTTTGGCAATCCAAGCTTACAAAGAAATCCTTAAAATAGAAAGGAACTTAGGTTTTGAGATTTCAAAGGTTCACATAACATGATAACCTCTACTTGTAACTTGAACATAATGTGTATTCACACTTGCAATATGAATACAATGTTTACTCACCTTGTGATTCCTTCGCTCTTAATACACATAGCCCTTTTGAACCTCTAAAACTTCTCAAGCTCTAACATAATATTTAATTAAATACTTAGTATTTATTTAATCATGATGCTATCCTATCTCATAACTACCCTATGCACATATAACATTCACATATACTTAGAGTTGCACATATAAGTGCACCTTATCACTTACACATAATATTTTGACTTAAAAGTCTCGTGCACTTAGTCTTTATAGGCCCATATGAAAACACATCACAATCATGTTAATACCTTTTTAAGGTCATCATAATTTCATTATCTTAATATCAATTCATTTTAACAATCATCTTAGTACACTTAATACATCCATATATGTCATCTTAACAAATAACCTTTTAAGTGTCATGCTTAACTCTTATGATCCATTCATTCAATTAATCACTTCATCAACTCAAGACCATTTATTCATTATCAAGTCATCATAACATCTAGTTCTATATTTCCAATCACATTCACATTCTAATCACAATATAAGGTTAAGATACCTTAAGTATACCCTAAGTATACCAAAGTGCCTCTAGGCTTGTATAGGGTCATACCTTCAACTAACATGCAATTTAATCATTTATTATACATATATACATGTCAATAATCATCAGAATACATTGCATAAAAATTATAAACATTGGGATAAAAATCCCATGGTAGGCCGAATACATTATCAAGGGAAAAACTGAATTTTCTTACTTTTCACACTTTCCATCTATTACAGTAATATATAGAAACATGGTTTGAACTGAGATTTTTCATGTAAACACAAAAAAAATCATTTTAGAACATTACCATACATGAATTGGCAGCAATAGGTGTGACATGTACATGAAAATTCCAATCTTAGGTTTTAGGATGTAAAATCATGTGTTTTCTTGTTTTCGGTATTTTTTGGTCATTATAGTAATATGTAAACAGGTAGTTTAAACTATTATTTTTCATTCAATCATAGCAAATATCAGTTTAGAACATCCATATATATGATTTGGTAGCCATAGATAATAATTATGCATGAAAATTCCAAAGTTTAAGACTTAGGGTGAAAATCATGAGTTTTTGCGCTTTTCGTTCATTACAGCGATATGCAAAAACATGATTCAAATCATTATCTTTTATCCAAACAAAACAAATATCAGTTTAGAATCCACCCATACACAAATTGGCAGCTTTATGTTCAAGAAATCATAGAATTTTCTAACTTCTAAATTCTAGCACAAAAACCTTGAATTCCTTTGTTTTCTGAAACTTTTTGGTTATTATAGTAATATGTAAAATTATGATTTAATTCAATATTTTTCATCTAAACACATCAAAAATTAGTTTAGAATGCAATGATATAGAAATCACCCCCTGGTATGGTTTATGCATAAAAATCTCAGTTTTGAGCTATAGGATTCACCTTTGGAGAAATCGCGTAGAGAGGTTGGTGCTTTTGGTAGAAAAATTGATTTTTCTCCTAAGAAATCACCTAGCCTAAATTTTATCAATAAAAATCAATAAATATTTAGTTCAATATAATTTTCCTAAGATTAGTTTCATAACAATCAAATAGGAAATTGAAAGGAAAAGAAAAACTTACGAAATAGTTGTGAAATTGCAAGTTTGAAAGGATTTTTATGAATTTCGGTAGAGAGAAATATTTTGAGAGAATTTTTCTACCAAAATAATAAAAAAATAGAATAGTGGCTGCTGGAATGAAGGGCTGGCCAAAATTTACCTTAAATATTAGGGTTTTGGGTGAAATTTTCAAGATTACCCCTAATGAGCTAGGTTAGGAGTGTTTTGGTGTAGTGGGCTTTTGGGTATTTAGGCTTTTTAATTAATTTAGGGCTGATTATAGGTAATTAAAAATAAAATATTTTTCTTATTATTTTTTGTAAAATTCCCACCAAAAATATTTATTTAAAAATATTTTTAAAATACTCAAAATTATTTTATGCTTAAAAATCGCCTTTTTGCGTGAAAATTCATTTTATGTATAATAAATTATTTTATACTAATACACTTTATTCAAATTATTTATTTCACAATAATAATTCATATTAGGTATATTAAAATTAATTTAACATGCCCTAAAGTCATAAATCACGTCACACATGAATTTTCATATAGTCACACAATTTATCACAATAACCCTAAATTCAAATGATTTGTCATTAAAACTCCTAGGGCAAATTTAGGAATGCTTCTTTCCACACTTGCCACAAATGGGCAGTTCCTACTTAGCTTGACCATTCCGCGGTCTAGGTGTTGAAGATTCCTTCCTTAAGCCTCCTCCTCCTTCATGTTGTTGTCCATGACCTTTATTCTTATTCTTTCCTTTTTGCTCTAGTTCAGCTCATTTGGCTCTCTCAGCCTTATACCTCTTCTACATTATCTTGGCTTTATCTATTAACTTGGCCAAGGTTGAAAATTTAGTTACTGCCAAGGAGTTGAATAGAGGTGTGATCAGTCCTCTTAAGAATTAGTTGATGTAGTTTGCTTCAGTGGGAACAATGTTAGCAGTGAATATGCTCAGTCGATTAAAATTTTTAGTATAATCTGATACTGACATTCTCAGCTTGTACTTCAATTGCTCAAACTATAGTGCCCTATCTTGCCTCTCTCCCTCAGGCAAGAATTGATCCATCACTTCTTGCTTAAATTTTGCCTATGTAGGTGGGCCTACTCCATATAGTCACTCCTTAATGTTTCTCTCATACCAATACCAAGCTTCCTTCTTGAGTTGGAGTGTTACCAACTCAATCACTCTGGCATTCAAGTAAGGTAGTCGATTGACTAGCTTATCCATCTCATCCCAAAATTCATGTGGGTCATCACCCTCCTCACTATAAAAGGTAGGTGGATGCAGCTTATTGAACTCTACTACGATCATCTTTTAGTCAGGTAGTCGCTTTCTCTCCCTCCAAGCAGGTGGCACTACTAGCAAAACTTTATTCCTTTCTTGTGTTAGTGGTACCTTTTGCCTTTGAGCTCACAACTCTACCAATTCCTTGCATAAGTCTCTTAATTCCTTGCGCATAGCTTGCACCTTTTGCAATGATGCTTACTCGCTAGAGCCTATAGTTGGTGCCCTCCAATTGGATCTTTCTCTTAACCGTATAGGTGCAGAGGCAGCATTTGATGCAGTATGCGATATAGCATCCTCACCTGTCTTAATAGGCTGGGTTGCTGTGCGAACCTTCTTTTTGGGAGGCATTCTGGTTATCACGATAAAGGAACTTAGTACTATATCCCTATTAATCCTTCTAACCCCATTATCCTAGTATTACATTTATCATGCACTTAATCTAAGCATTTATCATGTCATGTCATAAGGCACATATCTTATATCACTTATCACATAGCATATATCACATATCATAGTGTGGGTTATACATCATAATCACGTATTATATAACTCATAGCATCATAAATGCCCTATCATATATAAGTCAATCATGTCATAAGCAATAAAGAAACCACTTCATACTAAGTAACTAGGTAGTCAAAGTAAATGTCATTCATATCATATAAAGTTCTATGCTGTTATGTATATCATCACCAATTACTTGTCCTAGCCCTCGTGTGTCCTCCACTAGGGCAATTAAGAGCGATATGACCACTACTGCCATATTAGTAACATAAGAGATCTCTATCCTATCAGCAAATGGTCAAAGACAAAGACCTCGATGGTGAGTAGTCTCCCCCATGCTCAACAATCCTTGCCTTAAGTTGCTCCACATCCTCTCTCAAGGCATGAACTAAAAGCCTAAGATGTCAGTTTTCCTCTTTCAAATATGAGTAGTCATCCTCAAGTTTCTAAATTTTATTATAAACCTAATCACGGTCCAGGCACTCCTTGGGGTCCTCTTCCTCGTCAGGGGTCTCCTCCCTTATGGGTCGAATCACATATACAACTCTTTCAAACATCTCTAGCCAAGTCCTCCTATAGGTCACATTGGGTGCTTTGGGTCATAGTCCTCAAACAGGGGTAATCTTATTGGTCATCTATCAAAAGAATTGTAAGGCAGGTAAGCAATAACAAGGATTACTATAGCCTATTAGGATTTTATGGAACTATGCTAGTGAAAGATTTCAAATGACATGACAGGAAAATTCCTATGCTTCAGGATTATACTTAATTAACCCAATAAATAGATAAGTCTAAACTAGACTTTACAACTATAGCTCTAATACCAATTTTATCATATCCCAATTTCAGAGACATGACGGTCCTAAAACATAGGGAGATAAAAGGTCACCCATGCCCATAGAATCCACCCATGAACATACAATCATTGCCTAGGATCGTACCGAACCTCATGCATTAACTAAATAGAACCTTTTTGTTAAGGAAAAATCTTAAGTTGCGAAAGTTAAAAATATACTTAATTATAGTTCATATGAAAATAATAATAATAATAAGACTCCAAATAAATTCTCCAACAAAAATTCTAAAATAAGTTCCCATAATAACTTTTGGAGCGTCTACGAACTCATCATAGCATGGTATTATTATAACTTTGGCAAAGAATTCCTCAAGTGATGTAGAATGCTTAAGCCATCACCTTGCCTCCTCATATTACTCAATTAGAACCACACAAAGGAGAAAGGATGAGATAGATGAACTCAATGAGTAAACAATATAGTACATACAATAACACATATTCCTTTAAAAAGGAAACTCATAGCTTATAACACATAGTTCATGATTTACAGTTCATGAATCAAACTTTGCAATTTAGCAAGGGTAATAGAAATCACACTTATAACTTATAACACATAAAGTGAAGACTGTTGCCATAATCATTAGAACCCATAGAGGAGAAGTGGCATCAAACCAAATTCCAACTCCTATCACATAAAGAAGCATGAAGTAGATCAGGCCCCATGGTTAGAACCACTCCTTCTAGCTAAGGTGGATACACAACCCCTATTGATTGGGTTAAGACCATGTGCACAGGTTTTGATGATTACTTGCATTGACACGAGGATTTCTACAAAAAGGGTTAGATGTACCATAACTAGAGCTAATGGTATTCATAAATAACAATAGCACTTAAGGCAATAATAACATGTATCACAATAGCAATAGCAGTTTAACTTTTTGAAAAAAAGATGCAAGAATAGTGTAATTCCAATAAGAATATAAGTTAGAGTAATAATCACAAAGGTTTTATCACTGGATAGATAAAAAATAATTTTTGAACCAATTGTCCTTTGGCAACCCAAGCTTATCAAAGAAATCATAGAGTTTCATTTTTAAAAGTAGAGAGGAACTTGGGTTTCAAGAATATCAAGGGTTCACATAGTATGAGAGCTTGTACTTGTAACAATAATATAATGTTTACTCACCTTATGGTTCCTTCGCTCCTAGTACTCATAGCCCTTGGACCTCTAAAACTCCTTAAGCTCTAACATAATATTTATTCAATACTTAGTATTTATTTAATATAATGCTATCCTATCCCACAACTATACCGTGCATATATAACATTTACATCCACTTAGAGTTGCCCATAGATATGCACTCATTACTTGCACATAACATGTTAATTTTAAAAATCTTACACACTTTGCCTTTGTAGGTTCCCATTAAAGCACATTATAATTCATGCCATTATTTTTCTCAAGTCAAACACAATGTCATGATCTTAATATTAATTCACTTTAACAATCATCTTAGTACACTTAATACTTCCATACATGTCAACTTATCAATAGCCTTTCAAGTGTCATGCCTATCTCTTATGACCAATTCATTCAATCAATCTCTTCATCAATTCAAGATCATTAATTCATTATTAACTCATCATAAAACCTATTTCCATATTACTTAATCACATTCACACATTAATCACAATATGGGGTTAAGATATCTTAAGTATACCTTAGGTGCCTCTAGACTTGTGTAGAGTCATTCCTTCAACTAACATAAAATTTAATCATTATCATTCATGTATACATGTCAATAATCATTAAAATACATTACATAAAAATTATAGACATTGGGATTGAGTTCCCAAGGTAGGCCGAATCATACAATCTAGAACAAACATGATTTTTCTCTTCCTTTGCACTTTCCGTCCATTATAATAATATGCAAAAACACAGATTAAACCAAGATTTTTCATGTAATCAAAAGAAAAATCATTTTAGAACACTAAACCATAGGAATTGGCACCTATATAGTTATATATACATGAAAATTTCCAACTTAATGTTTTAGGATGAAAACCATGCTCCTATCTTATTTTTGGTACTTTCTGGTCATTACAGTAACATGTAGACACATGCTTTAAACCTTTATTTTTCATTCAATCAAGACAAAAATTAATTTAGAATACAAAACCACATAAATCAGCAGGCCCTAGGGTCCATTCACATGAAAACTTCCAACTTTTAAGTTCTAGGATGAAAACCATGAATTTCCTTGTTTTTCGAAACTTTTCAGTCATTACAGTAATATACAAAAATATGTTTTAAATCAATATTTTTCATCTAAACAGAACAAAAATCCTTTTAGAATACAAACATGTACAAATTGGCTGCCCCCCTTGAGTTTATGCATGAAAATTTCAATTTTGAGTTGTAGGATTTACCTTTGGAGAAATCGCGTAGCAAGGTTGGTGTTTTTGGTAGAAAAATTATTTTCTCTCCCAAAACTCACCTAGGCTGAATTTAATCAATAAAAATCAGTAAATATTCATCTCAAAATAATTTTTTCATGATTAGTTTCATAGGAATCAAATAATAAATTGAAAGGAGAGAAAAACTTACGAATACGGATAAGAAATCACAAAGTTTGAAGGTGTTTTGTGAATTTTTGTAGAGAGAATAATTTTGAGAGAATTTTTCTGCTAAAATAATGAAATAACATAATGGTGGCTATTGGAAGCTAGGCCAAAATTTCTTGTTAAATATGTAGGGTTTTAAGCAATTTACAATATTACCCATAATGAGCTAGGTAAGGAGTGTTTTGGTGTAGTGGGCTTTTGGGTATTTGGGCTTTTTAATTAATTTTAGGGCTGATTATATGTAATAAAAATAAAAATATTTTTCTTATTATTTTCATTAAAATTTCTCCCAAAATATTTATTTAAAAATATTTTCAAAAAATATTCGTAAAATTATTTTATACTTAAAAATTGCTTTTTGCATAAAAACTCATTTTATGTAAAATAAATTATTTTATGCTAATGCACTTCATATAAAACACCTAGGGTGGTTGTGGGTTTTTACAAAAACTTGTAAAGAGTCATGAAGCTGATCAAGCTTCATGGCTAGAACCGCCCCTTCGAGCTGAGGTGGATACTAGGCCCCTATCCATCGGGTTAAGACTATGTGCACATGTTTCGATAATTATCCACATTGGCACAAGGATTTCTGCGTAAAATGTTCATGGTTACCATAGCCATAGCTAATGGCAACTTATAACAATAGCATTTAAAAAAGCAATAACATGTAGCATAATAACAATAGCAGTGTAACTTATTGAACAAAAGATAAATAATAGTGTGGCTCTAGAAAGAATATTAGGTAAGACAATAATCACAAAGGTTCTTTCTTATAATAGAATAATCAAAATGGTTTTGGTCAAATTGTCCTTTTGCAACCCAAGCTTAACAAAGATATCATATAGTTAGAATATAGAATAGAAAAGAACTTAGGTTTCAAGAATCTCAAAAGTTCACATAACATGATAGCTTGTACTTGTAACATGAACATAATGTTTACTCACCTTATGGTTCCTTTGCTCCTAGTACTTATAGTCCTTATACTTCTAATAATCCTCAAGCTCTATCATACATTATAATTCAATACTTAGCATTTGCTTAATCATCATGCTATCCTATCCCATATCTACTCCATGTATATAGAACATTCTTATATACTTGGAGTTGTACTTAGAAGTGTACTCATCACTCGTACATAATATGTTGACTTTTACAGTCTTGCACACTTAGCCTTCATAATCTCATATGAAATCACATTATAACTCATACTATGACTTTTCTAAAGTCAAACACAATATATCATGATCTTAATATCAATTCCATTTAACATTCAACTTAGTACACTTAACAACTTCCGTATATATCAACTTAAAAAGTAACCTTAAAGAGTCATGCTTATCTCTTTTGAACAAATCATACCATCCATCTCATAGTCAATTTAAGATCATTAATTTATTATTAACACATCATAAGACCTATTTAACTTGTCACTTAATCATATACACATATTAATCATAACATAGTAATAGGGTTAGTACACCACAGGTAGGCTGAATTGTCTCTAGGCTTGTCTAGAGTTAATCCTTCAACCCACATGAAATTAAATCATTTATCATTCATTTATACATGTCAATAATCATTAAAATATATCATATAAAAATTGTAGACATTAGAATCAAAATTTCTCCATAGGCCGAATCATACAATCAAGGTAAACATTAATTTTTCTTACTTTTTTGCACTTTCCGTTCATTACAGTAATTTGCAAAAACATAATTTAAACCAATATTTTTCATGTAAACATGTCAAAAATAATTTTAGAATGCTTTAATATACCAATTAGCACCCATCTTAAAATATATGCATGAAAATTTTCCAACTTTAGGTTTTAGGGTGAAAACCATGAATTTTGTTGCTTTCTTGTAACAACCCACATATACCCTAGGAGTTTTAGTAACAAATTATTTGAATTTAGGCTTATTGTGACAAATTGTGTGACTATATGAAAATTCATGTGTGACGTGATTCATGAGTTTATGGCATGTTAAATTAATTTTCATATGCCTAATATGAATTATTATTGTGAAATAAATGATTTGAATAAAATGCATTAGCATGAAATAATTTATTTTTCATAAAATGAATTTTCATGTAAAAATGCGATTTTTTTAAGTATAAAATAATTTTATGAGTATTCTTAAAATATTTTTAAATAAATGTTTTTGGGAAAATCTTAATGAAAATAATAAGAAAAATATTGTATTTTTAATTACCTATAATCAGCCCTAAATTAATTAAAAAGCCCAAATACCCAAAAGCTCACTACATAAAAACACTCATAACCTAGCTCATTAAGGGCAAACTTGGAAATTGCACCCCAAACCCTAATATATAAGCAAAATTTGGGCCCCCATCAGTTTAGACAGCAGCCACACTCTGTTATTCCAGTATTTTCATAGAAAAATTCTCCCAAGATAATTCTCTCTACCGAAATTAAGAAAACTCCTTTTAGTTTCGCGATTTCTTGACTGTAATCGTAAGTTTTTCTTCTCTTTCGACTTCTAAACTGATTTCTATAAAATAAATTATGGGAAAATTATTTGAACTGTTTGATTACTGATTTCTATAGATTCAATTCTGTTTGAGTGAATTTTTGGGAGAGAAAAATTATTTTCTACCGTAAACACGATTATTTCTGCAAGATTTCTCCAAAGGTGAATTCTATAACTTAAAATCACAATTTTATTGCATAAATATCATAAGGGGGGGATGATTTGTACTTGTTTGCATTCTAAACTGATTTTTGATTTGTTTTGATGAAAAATATTGCATGAAATAATATTTCTGCATATTTCTGTGATGACCGAAAAGTTTCGAAAAACAAAAGAATTTAAGGTTTTCGTGTTAGGACTTGGAAATTGGAAAATTTTATTCTTTCATGAATACATGGCTGCCAATTTGTGTGAATTGATGTTCTAATATGATATTTGTTTTGTTTAGATGAAAAATAATGACTTGAATCATGTGTCTATTTATCGCTGAAATAAACGAAATGCGCAGAAAGCGCGGAAACTCATGACTTTTAACCTAAGCCTTTGAACTTAGAAATTTTTTCATATAAACCTTACCTATGGCTGCCAATTCATTGAGGAATGTATTATAAACTGATATTTTCAATGATTGAATGAAAAATAATGGTTTAAACACCCTGTTTGCATATTTCTGAAATGACTGAAAAATACCGAAAATAAGAAAAACTTATGTTTTGTGCACTATAATGCAAAAGATTGAATTTTTATATATTAATGGCACCAATAGTGGCCGATTCTTATGGATTTAAGTTCTAAAATGATTTTTGTTATGTTGACATGAAAAATCTTGGTTGAAACCATGTTTTTACATATTTCTGAAATAAACGGAAAACACGAAGAGAAGAAGAATTTGGTTTTTACCTTAATGATGCATTCGGCCAACATAAACAATTGTGTCCAAATGTTTATAAATTTTATGTGATGTGTCTTGGTGAATGTTGACATGTATGTATGTGTAATAGATGATGAAATTGCATGTTAGTTGAAGGTATGATCCTAGATGAGCTAAATGCATTATGGTATACTGAAGGTATCTTAACCTTGTATTGTGGTTAGAATGCAAATGTGATTGAGGAATTTGGAACTAGATGTCATGATGACTTGATAATGAATATATGATTATGAGTTAATGAAGTAAAAGGGACCATGAGAGTTAAGTATGATGTTTGAAAGATTAATTGTTAAATTGACATGTATGGAAGTGTAAAGTAAACTAAGAGAATTGACAAGTGAATTGATATTAGGGTAATGATATTGTGATGACCTTAAAAGGGTATTGATATGATTGCAATGTGTTTCCATGTAAGCCTATAAGGCCTAAGTATGCAAGACTTTTAAGTCAACGTGATATGTGCAAGTGACGAGTACACCTATGAGTGAACTCTAATGTGTATGCGATATGTGTATGGGTAGTTAAGGAATAGGAACATCATGAGTAAATAAATACTAAGTATTAAATCAAATATTATGTTAGAGTTTAAGGAGCTTTAGAAGTGCAAAAGGGACTACGTGTACTAGGAGCAAAGGAACCCTAAGGTGAGTAAACATTGTTTTCATTCTTCAGGTGTGAGTAAACACTATGTTCATGCTACAAGTGCAAGTAACATTTTGTTATGTTACAAATATGTGATGATATGCTATGTGAGCCTTTGTAATCTTTGAAACCCAAGTTCTTTCCATTTTTAATTTTATTATATGATTTCTTTGTGAAGCTTGGGTTGCCAAGGGACATTTGGTCCAAAACTATTTTGTTTATCTAATTGAGAACTTCTTGTGATTAACACCCTAACTTGTATTCTTTCTGGAACCACACTATCATTGTATCATTGTTTGAAAGCTAAACCACTATTGATATTGAATTACATGTTATTGTTGCCTTATGTGATATTATTAATTGTGTTTACCATTAGCTCTAGCTATGGTACCTTTACTCTTTATGCAGAAATCCTCATACCGATGTGAGTAATCATCGACTATGTGCTTCTCATACCGATGCGGGTAATCATCAGCTATGTGCTTCTCATACCGATGCGAGTAATCATCGGCTATGTGCTACTCGTACCGATGCAAGTAATCATCGGCTATGTGTTCGAGTGATTATGGCAATAGCCTTCACTCTATGTGATATGTGTTTGAGTGATTATGGCAATAGCCTTCACTCTATGTGTTCAAGTGATTATGGCAGTAGCCTTCACTCTACGTGTTATAAGTGTGATTTCTGCAAACTTACCAAATTGAACCCTTGCTAAATTGCAATATGATTCATGAGTTATAAACCATGAACTATGTGTATAAGCTATGTGTTTCCTTTCAAAGGAATGTATGATAATGTATGCACCTTTACGTTTACTCATTGAGATCATCTATCTCACCCTTTTTCCTTGTGTGGTTCCAGGTGAGCAAATGTGAGGAGGCAAGGTGATGGCTCAAGCATTTTACTTCACTTGGGGAATTCCTTGTCTGAGTTATTAATAATACTATGTTTATGAAGTCTTGTCTTTAGATGCTCCGGGAATGTTAAGTGATACTTTTAGAGATTTATATTATTTTCCTTGTGGATTTAATATGTAACGATTTACTCTAAGTCTTCTGCAAATTATGGTATTCATCTAAATGTTTTGAATGAGTTATCGTAAGAGGTTTGGTAAGATCCTAGACATGATTTGTTTATATGTAAGTGGATTCTACGGGCGTGGGTGACCTTATGTCTCCCTATGTTCTAGGACCGTCATGTCTCATAAGGTTGGGATGTGACATTTTTGTACTTTCTGATCATTACAGTAATATACAAAAATATGATTTAAATCAATATTTTTTATCTAAACACAACAAAAATTAGTTTAAAACACATTCAAACACAAATTTGCAGCCCCCTTGAATAATTGCATGAAAATTTTAAATTTTGAATTTCAGGGTTCACCTTTGGAGGATTTTCGAAGAAACGGTTGTGTTTTTGGTGGAAAATCGATTTATTTTTCAAAATATCACCTTGGCCAAATTTAATTACAATGAAAATAGTAAATTGACAACCCAAAATATTTTTCTCATTATTAGTTTCATAGAAAACAAATAGTAAATTGAAATGATAGAAAAACTTATGAAATCGGTCATGAAATCGCAAGGTTTGAAGGCACCTTGTGAATTTCAGTTGACAGAAAATTTTTGAGAGAATTTTTCTATAAAAATTGTGAAGAATAACAGAATGGTGGCTCTCACCAAGGGGCTGGCCAAATTTTAGCTTTAAATATATAGGTTTTGGCAAAATTACAAGTTTGTCATTAATGAGCTAGGTTAATAGTATTTTAGTATAGTGGGCTTTTGGGAAATTAGGCCTTTTATTTAATTTAAGGGCTGATTATAAGTAATTAAAAATAAAATATTTTTCTTATTATTTTCATTGAAATTCACTCCAAAATATTTATTAACAAATATTTTAAAAATACTCATAAAAATTATTTTATACTTAAAAAATCGCTTTGTGCATGAAAAGTCACTTTATGTGAAATAAATTATTTTACGTATATGTACTTCATATAAATTACTTATTCCATAATAATAATTCATATTATGTATATTAGAACTAATCTAACATGCCACATACTCATCAATCACATAACACATGAATTTTCATAAAAGCACACATTTTATCTTAGTAGCTCTAAATTCAAGTAATTAGTCATAAAAACTCCTATGGTGGGTGTGGGTTATTGCATTCTTACCCTCTTAAAAGAAAATTCATCCTTAAATTTAAATACTTACTCATACATTCTCGAAAAACTAGGGATGTTTCAGTTGCATCCCTTCCTCGGCTTCCTAGGTACACTCATCCATTCCATGATTACGCTAGTGGACCTTAATCATAAGTATCTCCTTGATTCACAAATTTCTCTCCATCCTTAGTTCAAAATTCTACTTGCTTTTTTCTATAGTCAATATAAGTTGCATAATCATATAGCCAATCCATTCCTAAGATCACATCGAATTCTAGGACATCAAGTTCTACCAACTCTACAGGAAATTTTCATCCATCTATGGCCACCTCATAATTCTTAAAAACATACTTTACTTCCATCATTTCTCCCAAAAGAGTTGACACTATTAAAGGTTCATTAATTAATTCCTTATCTCTACTCAAACTCTTAACAAAACACGTAGATACAAACAAGTGCGTAACACCAGGATTTGTCAAACATCTTGCACTAGAAGTTTGGATGGGAATGATACCTTCTTCTTTTAAATCACACTAGATTAATATTTTTCCTTTGACTATACTTGATATTTACATAAGTGACAGAGAAATCCCTACCTTTCTTGTTGCTCTAGTTTATATGGTAGCATCTAAGCCACAAATTTCTTAACATAATTCACTTAATTCATACTGTATACTTATGTATATATAATGTACCTGATTTATTTCATTCTCATACTAATCATTACTAAACTTCATTTCTCTTCTTATGGCATTAATCACAATTGTCATTTAATAATTCCATATAATTCAAATATCAAACCATTGTCACATGTAAGCATTTCATACAACATAACATTATACATATCAATCATTAATCTAAATTGGATCAAAACTTACTCAGCATCTCTTTCTAATCCACTTAACCCCACTATCAAATTATCATACTTACCTTGCATTTAACATGAGCACCCCTCATATAATATCACATCACAGAACACATATCACATAGCATATATCACATATCATAGCATGTAACATGTATCCTAATCATGTAACACATAACTTATAGCATAATGAGCTCTCCTATCATTTAAAGGTCAATCATCTCATAGGTAATAGAAGAAATCAAATCCAACCTAAGTAGTTGAGTAGTCAAATGATATCATTCATATCTTATAGGTCCTATGCCATTAGGCTAATAGTTACCAACTACTAATGCAAGTCTCAATTGTGTCCCTCATCAGGGCGAACATCGGGTGAATAGTCTCCCATCTCTTCAACATTTCTAGCCTTAATATGTTCCACATACTTCTAATAACATGCACTAGGGACCTCAGATGTTGATTTTCCTTTGTCAAGTATGAGC
Source organism: Reutealis trisperma (assembly GCA_947687605.1). Lineage (NCBI taxonomy): Eukaryota > Viridiplantae > Streptophyta > Magnoliopsida > Malpighiales > Euphorbiaceae > Reutealis > Reutealis trisperma. The sequence continues at coordinate 103,239 of CANTUT010000986.1, forward strand.
AGTCTCTTTCGAACCTCTACATCTTACTCTAAATCTAAGTATAACCTAGACACTCCATAGGGCCCTCCTTATCAGGAGTCTTCTCTCTTTTAAGGTGGATCACAAGCATGACCTTCTTGAACATTGTTGGCTAGGTCCTCTTGCATGTCATGTGCAATACTTTAGGTCGGGGTCTTTTAGCAAGGGTACTCTTCGTGGTCATATGATTAAAGAATCCTAAGGCACACAAACAATAACAAGGAGTACTATAGCTAGGATTTCATAGAACTGTACTAGTGATAGACTACAAGTGACATGTTAGGAAAATTCCTATGCTCCAAGATTACAATTAATCAACCCATTAACCAGACAAGTCTAAACTAGACTTAAACCATAGCTCTAATAACATCTTTGTCACTAGTAGAATGCCAACAAAGGGTACCTAACTGTAGCTCTAATAATCTTTATCACATCCCAATTTTAGAGACATGATGGTCCTAGAACATGGGGAGACATAAGGTCACCCATGCTCGTAGAACCCACTTATGAATGTATAAACATTGCCTAGGATTGTACCAAAACCTCATGCATTAACTTAATTATCTAATAATAAAGAAAACTTTGATTAGCAGAAACATAGTATTAAAATATTTTAAATATAATCCATATGAAAAGAACATTTAAGACTCCTAAATAAATTAACACAAAAATAATATTCCATAAATGAAACTCTTGGAGCATCTAAAAAGACTCTTCAAATCACAGCATGCTAATAAAATTAGATAAGGAAATCCCCTAAGCGAAGTAGATTGCTTGAGCTATCCCTTGCTTCCTTATAATGCTCATTTGGAACCACACAGAGAAAAGGAGTGAGATAGATGATCTCAACAAGTAAATAATATAACTTATATAATAACACATATTTCTTAGAAAGGGCTCATAGCTTATAACTCATAGATCATAATTTGTTATTCATGACTCATAGTTTGCAATTTAACAAGGTTCATAGAAATCACACTTATTACTTATGAGTGAAGATCCTGCTCAATTCACTCAAATACACTGAGGATAGGTGGCCTCAAAGCCAAATTCCAACTCCTAACTTATAACTTGTAAAGAGTCATGAAACTGATCAAGCTCCATGGCTAGAACTACCCCTTCTAGCTGAGGTGGATATTATGCCACTATCCATTGGGTTAAGACCATATGCACAGATTTTGATGATTACTCACATTGGCACGAGGATTTCTGCATAAAAGATTCATAGGTACCATAGCTCTAGCTAATGGCAATCACTTATAACAATAGCACTTAAGAAAGCAATAACATGTAGCAAAATAGCAATAGCAATTTAACTTATTGAACAAAAGATAAATAATAGTGTGGTTCTAAAAATAATATTAGGTAAGACAATAATCACAAAAGGTTCTTTCTTATCATAGAATAATTAAAATGGTTTTGAACCAATGGTGCTTTGGCAACCCAAGCTTAACAAAGAAATCATAATTATAATAGAGAATAAAAAAGAACATGGGTTTGAAGAATCTCAAAGGTTGTCACATCCCAACCTTATGAGATACGACAATCCTAGAACACAGGGAGACATAAGGTCACCCACATTTGCCGCATGTGGGGATCTTTTGTTTAGTTTGACCATTTCGTGGTCCGGATAGTGGAAACTCCTTCCTTTGCTCCCCTCTATTTCCATGCTGTCCTTTTATGACCTTTGTTCTTATGCCTTCCCTTCTGGCCTCGTTTAGCTTGTTCAGCTCTCTCCACCTTATATCTCTTTTCCATGACCTTGGCCTTGTCTATGAGCTTGGCTAAGGTCGAAAACTCGGTTGCTGCCAATGAATTGAATAAAGGGATAATCAGTCCTCCAAGGAAATGATTGACGCAACTTGCTTTGGTAGGGACGATGTTGACAGCGAAATGACTAAGTCGGTTAAACTCCTTAGCATAATCCGACACAGACATTCCTGGCCATTGCTTCAGTTGTTCGAACTACAATGCCCTATCTTGCCTTTCTCCTTCTAGTAAGAACTGATCCATTACTTCCTGCTTAAATTCTGCCCACGTAGGTGGGTCATCTCCATAAAGTCGTTCTTTGATATTCCTCTCATACTAGTACCAAGCTTCTTTCTTGAGTTGGAGTCCTACCAACTCAATCACTCAAGCATCTGAGCAAGATAAATGACAGACTAGCTTATCCATCTCATCTAAAAATTCATGAGGGTCATCTCCTTCCTCACTATAAAAAGTAGGCGGTTGTAGCTTTTTAAATTTTGCCATGGTCATTCCCTCATCAGGTAGTCGTTTCCTCTCTCTCCGAGCAGGTGTCATCACCGCAAGTGGCGTAACTCTATTCCTTTCTTGAGTCGGCGGCGCTTCTCGCCTTTGAGCTCGTAGCTCATCCAGTTTCTTGTGCAAATCTCTCATTTCTTTGCACATGGCATGCACTTCTTGCAAAGTCACTTACTCACTAGAGCCCATAGTCAGTGCCCTCGAGTTGGATCTTTCTCTTGATCGTATAGGTATAGAGGCAGCATTTGATGCGGTGTCCGATATAACATCATCATTAGCCCTAACGGATTGGGCGACTGTGTGAACCTTCTTCTTGGGAGGCATTCTGTCTATCATAATAAGGGAATTTAGTACTAATCCCCTATCCTAACCCATTTAACCTCCCCTTATCCTAGCACACATTATCATGCATTTACCATGTCACATGACTAAGCACATGTCATATATAAATCACATATCACATAGTTTTGCACATATCACATATCATAATCATATAGCATATATCTCATTATATCACACTATAGCATGATAATGAAGGAAATCATCTCATCCTAGGTAACTAGGCAATCAAGGAAAAATCATTGATATCATATAAAGTGCTATGCCATTATGTCGATCATCATATCTACTCAACCTAATTATCGTGTCCACCTCTATAGCAATCAAGAGCGACATGGCCACTGTTGCCATATCGATAGCAAAGGAGATCTCTATCTTGACGGCGATTAGCTGAAGATGTAGACCTCACTGGTGAGTAGTCCCCTCTATGCTCAACGATCCCTGACCTGAGCTGCTCCATATCCTCTCTTAGTGCTTGAATCATTACCTTAAGGCGTCGGTTTTCCTCTTTCAAGTATGAACAGTTATCCTCTAATTTTTGAACCATACTATATACCCAATTAGGATCTAAGCGCTCCTCAGGGTCCTCTTTTTTGTTAGGGGTCTTCTCTTTCGTGGGGCGAATCACAGTTACAAATTTCTTGAGCATCTTTGGCCAAGTCCTCTTATAAGTCACACGGGGTGCTCTAGGTCGCGGTCCTCGAGTAGGCATAATCTTCTTGGTCATCTGTCAAAAGGATCGTAAGGCAAGCAAACAATAACAAGGATTACTAATCTACTAGGATTTCGTGGAACTATGCTAGCGATATACTACAAGTGACATGACAGGAAATTCCTATACTCCAGGATTTTACTTAAGCAACTCACATAAAACAAGCCTAAACTAGACTTTTAAAAACTATGGCTCTGATACCACCTTTGTCACATCCTAACCTTATGAGATATGATGGTCCTAGAACACGGGGAGACATAAGGTCACCCACACCCGTAGAACCCATTAACATATAACAATCATGCCTAGGATCTTACCGAACCTCTTTCATTAACTCATTTAAAGCATTTAGATAAAACCATAATTATGGAAGACTTAAAATAAATCATTTCATATAAAATCCATAAGGAAAATAATAATATAAATCTTGATAAGTACAATCAACATTCCCGGAGCATCTAAGGACAAAACTTCATAAACATAGTATTATTGATAACTTGGACAAGGAATTCCCCAAGCGAAGAAGAATGCTTGAGCCATCACCTTGCCTCCTCACATTTGCTCACCTAGAATGACACAAGGAAAAGGGGTGAGATAGATGATCTCAATGAGTAAACAAAAAGGCACATACATTATCACATATTCCTTTGAAAGGAAACACATAGCTTATACATATAGTTCATGGTTTATAACTCATGAATCAGGTTGCAATTTAAGCAAGGGTTCAATTTAGCAAGTTTGCAGAAATCACACTTATAACACTTATAGAGTGAAGACTATACTCAATTCACTCGAAACACATCAAGGAGAGGTGGCCTTTGCCAAATTCCAACTCCCATCACATAGAAAGTGTGAAGCTAATCAGGCTCTATGGCTAGAACCGCCCCTTCTAGCTGAGGTGGATACACTACCCCTATCCATCGGGTTAAGACCATGTGCACAGGTTTTGATGATTACCCGCATCGGCACGAGGATTCTGCATAAAGGGTAAAGGTACCATAGCTAGAGCTATTGGTAACACAATTAACAATATCACATAAGGCAATAATAACATGTATTTCAATAACAATAGTAGTTTGGCTTTTAATAATAATACAATGAAAGTGTAGTTCTAGAAAGAATACAAGTTAGGGTGTCATTCACAAAAAGTTCTCACTGGATAAACAAAATAGTTTTGGACCAAATGTCCTTTGGCAACCCAAGCTTAACAAAGAAAATCATGTAATAACATTTAGAATAGAAAGAACTTGGGTTTCAAAGATTACAAAGGTTCACATAACAATATATCACATTCTTGTAACATAATATGATGTTGTTCATATTTGTAGCAAGAACATTGTGTTTACTCACACTTATAGAATGAATACGATGTTTACTCACCTTGGGGTTCCTTTGCTCCTAGTACTTGTAGTCCCCTTTGCACTTCTAAGGCTCCTTAAACTCTAACATAATATTTGATTTAATACTTAGTATTTATTTACTCATGATGTTCCTATCCCATAACTACCCATGTACATATAACATACACATACACTTAGAGTCCACACATAGGTGTACTCATCACTTGCACATATCACGTTGACTTAAAAAGTCTTACATATCTAGGCCTTATAGGCTCACATGAAAACACATTGCAATCATATCAATACCTTTTTAAGGTCATCACATTATCATTACCCCAATATCAATTCACTTGTCAATTATCTTAGTTCACTTTACACTTCCATACATGTCAACTTAACAATTAATCCTTCAAACATCATACTTAACTCTTATGATCCCTTTTACTTCATTAACTCATAACCATATATTCATCATCAAGTCATCATAACATCTAGTTCTATATTTTGCAATCACATTTGCATTCTAACCGCAATATAATATTAAGATACCTTAAGTATACCAAAATGCATTTAAGCTTATCTAGGATCATACCTTCAACTAACATGCAATTTCATCATCTACTATACATACATTCATATCAACAATCACCAAAACATATCACATAAAATTTATTAACATTTGGACACAATTGTTCATGTAGGCCAAATGCATCATTAAGGTGAAAACCAAATTCTTCTTCTTTTTGTGCTTTCCGTCTATTTCAGAAATATGTAAAAACATGGTTTGAACCAAGATTTTTCATGTATACATAACAAAAATCATTTTAGAACTTAAATCCATAAGAATCGGCCACTAATGGTGCCATTAATATATAAAAATTCAATCTTCTGCATTATAGTGCACAAAACATGAGTTTTCTTGTTTTCGCTATTTTTCGGTCATTTCAGAAATATGCAAACAGGTTGTTTAAACCATTATTTTTCATTCAATCATTGAAAATATTAGTTTAGAACACATTCTTTCGCAAATCAGCAGCCATAGATAGGGTTTATACAAAAAAATTCTAAGTTTAAAGGCTTAGGTGAACAATCATGAGTTTCCGCACTTTTCGCGCATTTCGTTTATTTCAGCGATAAACAGACACATGATTCAAGTCATTATTTTTCATCTAAACAAAACAAATATCATATTAGAACATCAATTCACACAAATCGGAAGCCATGTATTCATGAAAGAATAACATTTTTCCAATTTCCAAGTCCTAACACGAAAACCTTGAATTCCTTTGTTTTTCGAAACTTTTCTGTCATCACAGAAATATGCAGAAATATTATTTCATGCAATATTTTTCATCAAAACAAATCAAAAATCAGTTTAGAATGAAACAAGTATAAATCGCAAACCCCCCACACCCCTCCCCCCCCCCCCCCCCCCCCCCCCCCCCGCATGATGTTTATGCAATGAAATTGTGATTTTAAGTTATAGAATTCACCTTTGGAGAAATCTTGCGGAAAGAATCGTGTTTTCAGTAGAAAATAAATTTTCTTTCCCAAAAATTCACTCAGACAGAATTGAATCTATAGAAATCAGTAATCAAATAGTTCAAAATAATTTTCCTATAATTTATTTCATAGAAAACAGTTTAGATATTGAAAGAGAATAAAAACTTACGGTTACGGTCACGAAATCGCGAAACGGTAAAGTGTTTTCGATACTTCGGTAGAGAGAATTATTTTGAGAGGTTTTTCTACTAGAATACAGAAAAAATAAGGGAATGGCTGCTGGAAACCCTTGTTTGGCCGAAAATTAGAATATATATTAAGGTTGGAGTGGAATTTCCACTATTACCCTTAATGAAATAGGTTAGGAGCATTTTTGTGTAGTGGGCTTTTGGGTATTTGGGCTTTTTCTTTAAAAATTTCAGCTGAATGGATTTAAAATGAAAATAATATTTTCTTTTTAATTCTGGAATATTTCCCTCAAAAATATTTATTTAAAAATATTTTAAAAATACCCATAAAATTATTTTATGCTTAAAAATTGTTTTATGCATGAAAAATCATTTTATTTAAAACAAATTCTTTTATGCAAATGCACTTCATGTAAATCATTTATTTCACAATAGCAACACATGTTATGCATATTAAAATTAATTTAATATGCCACATACTCATCATTCATTTAGATCACAAATTTTCACACAAGCACACACTTAACCTTATTAGTTCTAAATCAAGCAATTTATCACGAAAATTCCTAGGGTAGGTGTGGGTTGTTACAAAGGTTCAAATAACATGATAGCTTGTACTTGTAACATAAACATAATGTTTACTCACCTTGTGGTTCCTTTGCTCATAGTACTTGTAGCTCTTAAACTTCTAATAATCCTCAAGCTCTATCATACATTATAATTCAATACTTAGCATTTGCTTAATCATCATGCTATCCTATCTCATATTTACCCCATGCACATAGAACATTCATATATACTTGGAGTTGCACTTAGAAGTGTACTCATCATAAGCACATAAGATGTTGACTTTTAAAGTCTTGCACACTTAGCCTTCATAAGCTCACATGAAATTACATTATAACTCATACTTTTACTTTTCTAAAGTCAAACACAATATATCATGATTTTAATATCAATTCCATTTAACATTCAACTTAGTACACTTAACACCTTTTATATATATTAACTTAATAAGTAACCTTAAAGAGTCATGCTTATCTCTTTTGTACAAATCATGCCATCCATCTCATAATCAATTTAAGATCATTAATTCATTATTAATACATTATAAGACCTATTTCACTTTTCACTTAATCATATACACATATTAATCATAACATAGTAATAGGGTTAGTAAACCCCAGGTAAACCGAATTATCTCTAAGCTTGTCTAGAGTTAATCCTTCAACCAACATGAAATTAAATCATTTATCATTCATTTGTATATGTCAATAATCATTAAAATATATCATATAAAAATTATAGACATTGGAATCGAAATTTCTCCATAGGCCGAATCATACAATCATGGTAAACATGGATTTTTCTTACTTTTTCGCACTTTCTGTTCATTACAGTAATATACAAAAACATGATTTAAACCAATGTTTTTTATGTAACCATGTCAAAAATCATTTTAGAATGCTTTAATATACCAATTGACACCAATCTTAAAATATATGCATGAAAATTTTCCAACTTTAGGTTTTAAGGTGAAAACCATGAATTTTATTGCTTTCCATACTTTCCGATCATTACAATAATATACAGAAATATGATTTAAATTAGTATTTTTTTTATCTAAATACAACAAAAATTAGTTTAAAACACATTCAAATAGAAATCAGCAGCCCCCCTTGAATAATTGCATGAAAATTTTAAATTTTGGATTTTAGGGTTCACCTTTGGAAGATTCGCAAAGAAAGGGTTGTGTTTTCTTTGGAAAATTGATTTCTCCTTCAAAATATCAGCTAGGCCATATTTAATCACAATGAAAATAGTAATTTGATAGTCCAAAATAGTTTTCTCATAATTAGTTTCATAGAAATCAAATAGTAAATTAAAAGGATAGAAAAAACTTATGAAATCGGTCACGAAATTGCAAGGTTTGAAAGCACCTTGTAAATTTCGATTGAGAGAATAAGAGAATTTTTCTATAAAAATTATGAAGAATAACAGAATTATGGCTGTCACCAAGGGGCTGGCCAAATTTTAGCTTTAAATATGTAGGTTTTGGCAGAATTATAAGTTTGCTATTAATGAGCTAGGTTATGAGTGTTTTGGTGTAGTGGGTTTTTAGGAAATTGGGCCTTTTATTTAATTTATGGGCTGATTATAGGTAATTAAAAATAAAATATTTTTCTTATTATTTTTATTGAAATTCACCCCAAAATATTTATTTAAAAATATTTTAAAAATACTTATAAAAATTATTTTATACTTAAAAAATCATTTTAGGTATGAAAATTCACTTTGTGTGAAATAAATTATTTTATGCATATGCACTTCATATAAATCACTTATTCCATAATAATAATTCATATTACGCATATTAGAACATGCCACATACTCATCAATCACATAACACATGAATTTTCATAAAAGCACACATTTTATTTTAATAGCTCTAAATTCAAGTAATTGTTCATGAAAACTCTTAGGGTGCATGTGAGTTGTTATAGCCATGGTCAAAAAATGAAGATGGTAAAAAGAACCATAGGGCTATTTAAGCAATCATTGCTAAACATTTTATGGGTGAAAAATGTGGCTGATAAATGGGAGCAAAAAAAAGGACCAAAGGGATATTTAAGATGGTGGCTAAATATTTTGGGTGAATTGATGAATATGGTTGATTATGATGAAAAGGTAGGGAAAAGAACTAAAGGGACATCTAGATTAGACATTTCTGGTTAAAAAGTTTAGATGAATTTTGGATAAGAGAAGTAGAGAAAGAAACCAGAGGGATGTCATTGTCTAGACATTTCTGGGTGAAAGATATGGTTGATTTTAAGATGAATGAGGATGGCAAAAGGGTACTAGATTAATGTCTAACTAAGGATTTAGATGTTTCTAGATGGACGACATGATTGATTTAAAATAAGGGGGATGAGAAAAGAAGCATAGGGATGTCTAGGTGACTATTTTTAGACATTTGTGGGCGAAAATGATTTTATTAAAAGAGGGGAGACAAAAAACCATAGGGATGTCTAGATGCTCGTATATAAACATTTATGGGTGAATCAATTAATAAAGGAAGATGCCCACTATGTCTTTAGGGAGGTTTATGGTGATTAGGATAAAAGAAATGCGCCCCAGTATCTATGTCAATGATGTTGATAACCCCAGTCTTGATTCGAGAAGTCTGTTTAATTGATGATCCCAGTCTTAGTTTTGAAAGTCAGTTTGATTAATGATCCCAGTTGATTGATATAGGAAGATGCCTGTGGTGTCTTTGGGGAGGTTTCTGGTAATTGGGATAAAAAAGATGCCCCTAGTATCTCTATTAGTATTGCTAATGGCCTTAATCTTAAGTCGGGATGTCTATTTGGTTGATGATCCTAGTCTTTGTTCATAAAGTCTATTTGGTTGATTATCCAAGTCTTGGTTCTGAAAGTCTATTTGGTTGATTATCTTTGTCTTGGCTTGGAAAATTTTGAAAGGATCTTGGTTGTGCTGAGGAAACTTAGGCTTTTAAAGGTGAAGGATTGATCCATTTAGAAAGCTTAACGAGACTTTGCTGGGATTAAAGAGACTTTAAAAGTCACACTTTGTCAGTTTTGATTTTGTAGGATTGCCACTTGATTTAATGAGTCTTTGAAAGTGGAGAGGGGTTTGTTTGCCTTGATGCAATGAGCATTTGACTCATGTGTCACTGATGAGGGATAAGGGTCATTTTGTAGATGACTTTAATGATTTTGAAAGTGATGCATCTTATAAGGAATAAAGGCAATGATGATTTGGAGGGTATGCCCTTTGTGAGATATTTCTTTTTGACTTTTGGAAATCCTTAGTGATAATGAAGGTGCTAACACCCCTGATGGGACCTACTTCTTATTTCTAGAAATGATCCTTAGTAAAAATGATTTTTTTTTTTTGCTTTCTCCTGTAGATTATCTTGGATTATGCTCGACGAATTCATAATGTGGTCTATCAGATGGAATGTGACTATCCATTAGATGGAGGTGACCATCTTCAATTTCTTCATTCAAATTGATATCGCATGGTGAACGAAATTTGCATATAAAAGAGGAGAGGTCATTAGCTTGGAATATGCATGATGGTGTATGATTGTGGATGACATGCATAGATGATACATGTTTATATATGCATGCTTTGGGATTCATAGACATTTTGTTTAACTTTTCATTATGGATGATTCATACACTATGGTTGATTTGTGATGATCCATGTAATGGATGAATGTATGGATGCAAGAGGGTGGATTCATGGGTTTTCTTTATGCATGTCATGAATGCAATTTCCATGTAATGCTGACTCCTAAAAGTGGCCTATAGGTTATGAGATGATTATTTCAATTATTTTTTTTTTGTGGATTCCTAAGGCTGTCCTAGGAAGGTCTAACAATTCTATGATATTTTTGAGTGATGACAATGATGAGCAATCTAGACCCTAAGCAGAAAGGCATTTATACAAGATATATACCTTGACTGAATGACTGGTTATCTAAAAATGTGATTTTGACATAGATTGGGCTTGTTTGTCCCTCCTGGATTTGGGAAAAAATCAAGGAAAAACCTATTTCATGACTCCAATTCATTAATTTTCAATTAACTTACCCAAAGATAAAATCACCAATCTCAAATCAGGTTGAGCTCGAGGAGTAGGTTTTTGGCTTTAAATAATAACAATTTGGCTCTTAAATTTAATTTGACTTAGAAAAATTGATTTCATGGATGACATTTATAAGTTGACAATTATAAATAAAATGCATGAATATCATGTAATATAAATGTATGAGAAAATTTAAGGAATAAATGCAAATAAGCATCCACAAGCTAAGGATAGTGTTTCTCTCTTTCTTGACTCTAAGGTAATCAAATAACTAATTACACAAATTCTCTTACAAAAAGTATAAAAATAGATAGTTACAATTGAAAGTAAATGGAAAATGGAATTAATTTAGAATTGGATTTGAAGTTTCGATTTAGATTGCAAACGTACCTACTACCCCAATGAATGGGGATCAAAACTCACATAGTTCATTTCACGATTAAGTGGAGGGGTTTACATATTGATTGATTTGGGAGTTGGATTGATGAGAAAAAGGTTGTACCTTTGCTCAAGTTGGGCGAAGGGTTTTGTCATACCAAAATTTAGTTTTATCGATACCGGGAAGCGAAGATCCCTCTCAAGGAACATTTGGCTTGATTGACAAATTAATTAATTAATTAAAATGATTAATTAACTAATTAAGTAAAGTGAGTGGATTGATTAATTAATTAATGAGATTAATTAATTAATAGGATGATTAAATGGATGGATTACTTAATTATAATGATTAATTAATTAATTGGATTGGATTGGTGAATAAAAAAAGATTAATTTGATTTTGAAAAAAGTGATTAATTAATTAATTAAAAAGATTAATTAATTAATAAATTAAGTGATTAATTAAAAAAAAAGAGATTAGTTAATTAAAAGGATTAATTAACTTCATTGGGATAGGTTAACTAATTAATTAAAAGAGATTGATTGAGAGATAGAAAGAGAGAAATTAGAGGATAACCATCAACTCTAACTCAAAGGGTGAGAAAAAGAGAAGAATGGAGGGGCATATTTATATGAAAAAATGGGTGAGAGCAATTTGGGAAGTGAAAATATGAAAAGACAAAAAACATGCTAGAAACTAGGCTAAAAAGAGGGATATTTTCAAAACTTTTAGATTGAAAGGGGGGACCATGCGCCGATCTCGCAAACCTAGTAGGAATTCGCTCATTGTGTGCATTGGTCTGCTCAATGCTTGCGTGGTAATAGTGCAAACAAGGCATGGATCTATGCCAGGCATGCACGGCTCTACATGACAGCTATTTTTTTTCTATTTTTTAGAGATTGATGTTGGTTTATATTAGAAGATTATGCCATCCAGGTAACAATTACTTCAAGGCTAAAATTTTCTTTCAGGAGCACTACCACCAACCCCCACCCACTAATCGGTTAGCAGGACTGCCATACCAATTCTGGTGTAGTGCACTAAACTTAGTAAGTGTTAGGCTATGGCCAGATGATAAGGGTTTAAAATTAAAAGTTCATACCTAGGTACCATACTATGTACATGGATCTTAAATTAGCTAATACTAAGCCTTGGTTTTGCAATATCCTTAATTTTATTCAGAATTATAAATACCCAAAGGAGCATCCAAAGTAGATCAAGGAATCTTGATGCAGTTGGCTGCTAATTTCATACCAAGTAGGGATGTGCTATATAAGAAAGCTTAGGACAATATCCATTTGTGATGTGTAACTGATGAAGAAGCCTAGCAAATTATAGATTGGATTCATGGTGGAGAAGAATGTCCACACATGAATGAAATTGCCTTAGCTCAGAAGATCATGAATCTCAGTTATTTTTGGCTAACTATGAATGAGGATTGTATGAAATATGTATAAGAATGTCTCAAGTGTCAGATCTTCGCTAAGCTACAACACAAACCTCCTGCTTCACCGAACCCAATAGCAACACCATGGCCTTTTACCAATTGGGTATAGATGTTATTACAAGGATCTCCCCTAAATCCTCCAGTGGCTATGAGTACACTTTGGTAGCTATGGACTACTTCACAAAATAGATTATATCAATCCCATATCAAGTACTGAATGCAAGGAAGGTGGCACACTTTATCCAAATGAATATCCTTCATCGATTTGGAACTCTTTTCAAAATAATCACTAATGATGGCTCCCACTTTCAAAAGAGGTAGTCTAATTACCCTAAAAATAAAGAATTCAATGTCATCATTTCTCTTCCTACCGACTATAGACTAATAGAATAATTAAAGCTACCAACAAGACCATCAATACTATTTTACAAAAGACTATTGTGAAATATAGAGACTAGCATGAACACTTACTTGCTGCTTTATGGGGGGTATAGAACATTATTCACACTTTGACAGGGGCAACCCTATATACCTTGGTTTATGGAGTGGAGGTCATCCTCCCTTTTAAAATGGAAGTCCCTTTTGCTGGGGTAATGAGAGAAAACTAGCTAAACGAAGCATAGTGTATCAAGAGGTATCTTGGCCAGTTGAATGCCATTGATGGAAAGAGAATGGATGCATTGTATAAGATTCAAGGCTATCAACTGCAGCTAGCCAGACACTTTAATAAGAAAGTGAAAGTTAAAGGTTTGTAAGAAGGAAACTTAGTCTTGAAAAACATTTGACCTCCTATTCATTATCTGAGATGAAATTTCACACTAAATTTGGCCGAACATACATGCTCAAGAAGATTATTTTCGGCAGAGGTGCCATCCTTATAAATGCAAATAGGAATGAATTATCCAATCCTTGCAACCTAGATCAATTAAAGAGATAATTCTTCTGAAGATAATATCTACAATTAGTTTATATTTTCCTTTTTAATGCATATGTAATTAGAACTATGTGGAACTATTTCTCCCTAAAAAGAAAAATGAAAGAAAGAAAAATGATGTAATGGATATGCATGTAGTTCGACTCGAGTGCAATGTAAATTATAATATAAAAATAATTTTTTATTTCACATGACAAAACATCACATTCTCATTTTATCTATGCCTAATGCATTATTCAGTTGATTCTTTTACCTAAACAAAACAAGTAATAAAAAAATGAATGAAATGAAAAGTGGTCACTAAGTTAAAAATCCAAAACGGTGTCTCAGGCAAAAATAGAGCAAGCTTATCAAGTAAAAAACCCTAAGGGATAGCTCAAGCAAAAATTAGAGCTAATAGCAAAAAAATGAAGATACTCGCTAAGTTGAAAATTTGAAAGGGTAGCTTAGGTAAAAATTAGAATGAAAATAAAAGATGTCTTGTATAATGATGATAAGATTTTATAGGATGCAATCCATCTTCACAAAAAAAAAAAATGATAGCCTTTCTTATATTATCTATAGCTTATCCTATGTCGTATGGTTATATCAGCTTGTAGGCATTTACCAAAATAGGAAAACTACAACGAAAGTCCTAAATGGCTATAAAATAAAAGTCATCATCATATCTATAATCAAGGTCTAAACAATCCTCCACCTTCTCCTAGGATGCACATCTCGTATGCCCTCATCAGAGTCAGAACCTGCTATAGTTTCCTCAGTTGTCACACCTCTCCTCTTTGTCTCTATAGCTTCCTCTGCTATAGTAGTCAAAGTAATAGTAGAACTAGAATTGCTCTTCATAATCACATAAAAAATCCTACCTCTAGTATCAACAGCTCGAAAACTGCTCCCAAGATCCCTTCTTAATATAGTTGTAGCTCAAAAACTAGTCCCTATTACTGCAACAACAAACCTTCTTTGAACCTTAGAAGTATAGTACTTGTCAGTGTTCCAGCTGTGGTAACTCTCCTCTGACCTCTAAAAATAGTAGTCCTACTCTATGCATTGGTTACAGTAACCCTCTTTTGAACCACAATTATAGTATCACCTTGCCTCCTCACTACAGTCACAGTCTCCTTTGTCACCAGTACAGTAGTGTGAGTAACTATTGTAGCCTATGGTGTTGAACTTCCAATAGATCCTCTAGTCTCCTTTGAAGGTCAAGTCATCCCCTCTATCTATTGTATGACCCCCTTATTAGTAGTAGCACCTTTAATCGGCTGCTCATTTGCATTATCACCCTCAATCTCCTAAAATAAAGGAGCCTAGTGCTTCCTTTAGACTAGCCAAACAACATTAGTGAATCATCCACCATACCTCTCTACAGTTCCAAATGAAATCTCAAGGTGAATAACATGATAACTCCCCGATCAACCACCTTCGATAGCCTTGGCAATAGGAGATGTGATCCGTATTAACTCTAAGAATATAACAACTAGGGCATGTCCTAATTTTGGCCCATCTGCCATAAAAACCTCATCCTCTAGTAGAAGGTTGTACCAAGTTAGACCTAGGAAACAGACCACCTGGTACCCATGGCTCATAGTTATGAATGAGCTAATCCCATACTACTAGTAATACCAAAGTATATCCTCCAGAGAAAGCTCTAATAGCCATTCTACCCATTCTTGAACTGACCCTCGATGAACTAAGATGGGTCATATATGGTATTATGAAAGTCATGTAAGGGATCCTACACAAGGAGCCACAACTCTGAGGTGATCCATTAAACAAACTACAAAATAACCAAAATCAGACATCCACAAAGCCCTTTAACAAAAAGGCCAAAGACATATAAATTTTTGTCACCTAAAGAATAACCATAGAAATAATCCACCTCTCTAAGCCTTAAAGAAAGTAGTACAGGCTTAAAGTATCTCTACTAAACAACCGCAGCCATAAAACAACTCTCTTCCATTTATAGCACTAAACCTACTGCTTTGGCATCACTCCAATTGACAAAGCAGGGAAATAAGTACATAATCATCATGCAGAGGACTAGAACCCTCATCTTGAGCTTGTGCCTCCTTAAATTCTATGGTCACTAGGATACTGAAACTCTTTTATCGCAATGGTCAGATTAACCTAACCACCCACGATCATTTGGTTGGCAATATCCTAAGGCAACTATGAACTCTAGCACCACTAGAGCTCCCTCTGAGTTGTAGCAACCGTAGTGTTGAACTCCTCGAAAGCGGGGCATAACCTCCTTAGTAGCATTAAAATGAAATACATGAGCCACTGAATCTTAAAAATCTAAAGCAAGCCTTTAAAAAATCCCAAACAACTCGTACTCCTTATAGCATCACCATAGCTACAATGCCAGATCTACCTAAATTAATCCTCTCTACCTTTCGAGTTTCTTAGTCCATAAATGCATATAGTGGCTGAAATATGACTCTATGAATGAAAAAATTAAGGATCTATAAATGTAAAAATCATAAGAAAAATTTCATTCATAACATACACAAAGCAAACTCATGAATCCACCTTTTTGTATCCATGCAATCATCAATTACATCATCCATGGCATAGGTGTTAAAGGTCTATGAATTCCTAAAATATGCACACATAAACATTCATCATCTATGCATAAATATACATACATGTATAATCATTTGCAATTGCACACCATCATGGTTGAGCTGAGCTAAGGGCCTCTCCTTCATAAAGCTGATCGACATCTTCCAGAACTGACCAGTACCTCCTTAAAGCTGACTGATATCTTTTTAAAATTGACTGATATCTCCTAGTGTAATACCAAGGATTCCATAGGTCATTTTAATAACTAATGATGCTCTAGAACATGATTTTCAAAAGTTAATATAGTAATGAAAAAAAGATGGAATCGAGTAATAACCTTGTGATGCTATTTGAATTATTTGCCTAGTTAATAATTTTACCATGGCTATATATATCTTAGTGAACTAAATAGAGTCCATATGATAATAAATTGGATTCCTAAAGATGATAAAGAATGCAAATTAGAATGTTAAAGTGAAAGGAAAGAAAGGAAGTTAAAAGGAAAAAATGCTAACTATGAAATGTGCATATGGGCTTATTAATAGGCTTTTGAACGACCCAAGCCCATTAGATGACCGGCCCATTAAAGCCCATAAGTGGATAGTAATAATGCTTTACTAAGGTTAGGAATTTTTAACCAAGGTTAAGTTAGTGTAGGATGAGTTAGCCATCAAATTTGACTAAAGTCAAACCCTTAAACAAGATGAACACTCACTTTTCCTACATAAAGTCTAGATGCATTTTTATTTTTTTTTCACACCATATGATAATTATCATTCATCTAGATGAGATTCTAGCCATCCAACTCAATTTAATTATAGTCATCCATCTTGAATAAATCCTAGCTATTGGATTAAGTGTGATTGAATCATCACCATTCAACATTTCATATATAAGTAAAAAATATGTTCACTTCTCACCATTTTGCAAACTCTACACTAAAAACACAACAACAAACAAAGAAAACCTCTCCATATTGTCATCATAATAGAAATTCAAAATCAAAGCTTCTCAATCTAAGGAATCATATTGATCTCCTTTTTGTTCTAAGTATGACTTTGGTATTATTGTTACAAAAAGCTCTTCTTTTCTTCCATCTATATGGTTCAGCCAAAGGGAAATGAAGCCAAAAAATGTTTGTTTTATATGTCCTTTGATCGAAAATTGAAATTGGGCTTGAGAATTTAAGATTTAATATGTAAAAATAAGCAAAGGAAGCATGAAAGTCACCTAAGTCTCACAAAAGAGGGGGGTTTGGGAACTTTAATGGAAAATTAAGGGAAGTGTTCTAAATTTTATTTGAGGCTATCTAAGGTTATTTTGGGTGGATAAAAATAGTTTGGAAGTGTCAAAATAAATT
Organism: Reutealis trisperma; assembly: GCA_947687605.1. NCBI lineage: Eukaryota > Viridiplantae > Streptophyta > Magnoliopsida > Malpighiales > Euphorbiaceae > Reutealis > Reutealis trisperma. The sequence continues at coordinate 120,906 of CANTUT010000986.1, forward strand.
ATGGAAGTGTGGTTCAAGACTTGAAATTTTGAAGGCATAAACTTAGTTTAAAGGGAGACTCTGTGTTCTAGTGTTTGTTTTCTATGTTTGATTGATCATGTGGGTTCTTTATCATGCTAATTTCATATTTCTATAATTAACTTGAAGATTTGATAATGAATTGTAAGTTTTCTACAAATTTTTCCTAAGTTGGAAAATTAGGATTTTATGAATTAAAGTAATCTAATTTCAAATAATTGAAGGGAATTGATTGCCTAAGTGTTAATTTGATGAATCTATTATCAATTTGAAGTTTGGATGAGAAATTAATAGTTTTTCCCAAATTCTAGGGTTTATGAGCAGATTTAGGGATTTTGAGATTTGCACTTGAATTCATGAAATTGAAAGGGAAATTAAGTTTGGAAATGGTATAATATAATTTGTGCAATGTTAGTTTTGAAATTGAATTGCTAAAAATTACTTTCCTCAAATTTAATGAATTAAGGACAATTATGGTTTCATTAAATATTGGACATTTGATCAACTAGGTCTAATTGAGTGATAGAAGGTTAAAAATGTGAAATTAAAAAGAAAAGAATTATTTTCACTTATACATGAATATTTAGCCATCATGGGAAGTAATTAAGGGAATTGCTAAAAAATGATAATATGTGTATGTTGGCATTGTTGACATGAATTGCTAAAAAATGATAATATGTGTATGTTGGCATTGTTGACATATCTTAATTATGAATTGAAATGATAAAACAAGTAAGGGTAGGTTGGATAGGATAAGGACAATAATTAGTTAAATTATGATTAGAAACATTACTAGGTACTAATTAATATATAATTGAAATGATGTGGTTGTCGAATTGAAAGGCAAGGGAAAATTTATTGCTCAAGATTATGAGGATTAATATTTTAATCATGATTGAATACTAATAGGTATAAAGGAGTCCAAGGTGAGTACTTAATAATATAATATGATTTGTGCCATACTTGTAAGCAACCATTGTTTAAACTACCATACATTGAAATGCACTTTAATTTGATATTGAACAACAGTTGCCCTATTAATTATTGAGCCATTAAATAAAATAATTTTATTATATGGCATTTGGCCATTATGATCCCATTTACATTGATTTCCATATTGTGACCAATGATGAGAACCATTCTTATACCTTTTATATTTTCAATTGAATTCCTATTATAGATTTATATATGCCCTTTTATTGATACCTATTGTCAAGCAAAAATCTCCTCTGCTATGGGGAAATATATTAGACTTTGTGTATTTGGTATATTTGGTATAAGCATATAGGTAGGGTGAGAATACCTAACCATTGCTAGGGAGAACGCTTAGTTGTAAGACCTGATTAGTCTTGTGTAATGTGACGTGTGTGAGTGAGAAAGGCTTAGATCACCACTCTTTAAATTATATGTATGGGAAGCACTCTATTTCTAAGAAATTATTATTTTTGCTAAAGATATTACTCCTATCTTAAATAGGAAATTTATTCATAAGGACAATTTTGATTAACATCGCTCCATTGCCACATTTAACCCTATCTGAATCATGACCTCTTAATTGACCTTATATTATGTTATATTATTATATATTCACTGAGCTTATCTCATCTCATAGTTTTTAAAATTTTTCAGATCATGGTGACGAGCTAGTAAGGTAAATTCCAAGCTATGTTCTTCTACTTCATAATTGCTCTTCTAATTTTGGTGTTTTTGGATTTTTTTGTTATGCTACTTTAAAGGCTATTATTTTATAGCTTTGTTATTGAAGGTTTAGTATTAATATGTTAACAAATTTATAATAACTGTAAAACATATTGTAATAATTAGTATGTAGTGTAGTAAGTAGTGAATATATGGATGAGATGCAATATGTGAAATGGGAAATTTTAACATAACAAATATGACACCTATATTAATGGTATTTGGTAATATATAAAATAATAAGGTAATAGCTAGCAACAAAAAAGAGTAAATGGGTTCCAATCTTGGGATAAGATTCAATATGGTAAATGATAGGTAATAATAAGTGTAATGATATCCTACAGGTTTAGGTGACTTTATGTCTTCCTATGCCTTAGGATCACCACAGCCTAACATTTGGGACGTGACACATTTCAGTCAACTAGACCTTTTCAAATATGAATGGCACCTTTCAGAATAATTGCCTCCTCCTTAGTGCCATGGTGGTTTATGTCAACCTTTCAGTGGTCCAAATGCTCGATTCATCAAAGCATTCTCATTTTTGGAAAATTCCTTTCCCATCTCCTTTTATTTCAATTGATTGTGCCCTGCACCCAAAAACATCTAAATTTTCACTTAGACATCACTTTGGTTCCTATTTCCATTCTTATTCTTCTTAATTTTAACCACATCTTTCTCCTAAAATATCTAAATAATGACATCCCTCTAGTTCCTTTTTTCATAACTTTTATCCAAAATTCTCCCAAATCATTCACCTAGAAATGTCTAAACAGTGATATCTCTCTAGTTCCCTTTTTCCACCTCTTTTATATAAAATCCACCCAAATCCTTCACCAAAATTGTCTAATCTAGATGTCCTCTAGTTCCCTTTCCTCTTCATCCCATTTAAATCAATCATATCCATCAATTCACCTAAAAATATCTAGCCACTTCCTAGATATCCATTTGGTTCCTTTTCTCACTTCTATTTGTTAGTCAATTTTCACCCATAAATGCTTAGAAAGGAATACCTAGGTATCCTTGTAGTCCATTCTCCCATTTACTTATCAAAGTCGATCATATTCTCCACTTATTAAAATTTAGGAATGATTGCTTAAAAATCCATGTGGTTCCTTTTACCATCTTTCTTTTCGATCATGTCTCTCACTCAAACATGTCCAAGCACTGACCTAGACATCACTTTGGCTCATACCATTCCTTCTCCTGGGTTCACTATCATTATAATCACCTTATAGACAAGAAAATTATGATGAGGGGGCAACTATGAATCCTCAATTTTGCATCCTTATGATGCGAACGCAGCTTGATACTTGCTAGATTAGTAAGCTATGCAGAGCTGGTATGATTTATCATGCTCTGAACTTACCAAGCATTCTAAACTCACTAAAACTGATACTTTTCTAACTTTGACTAATTTTTTATACCAAAAAATATTTCCTAAAACTGATCGAATTTCTCAAAACAAACTACCAAGTCATCAATAATTAATTTTGGACCTATCGGCACTAACTAGTAAATTTTGAAAATACTGAAATCCTAAAAACTAACCCAAAAACCTCAAAAAAGCAAAAATTCAACATGCCACATGTCTACTTCGAACACCTAGTAGTATTGTGGACTAGCTGGACTACCGTTGTCTATGATGATATAAGGTCTTGCCCGAGCACTAGTCTAATCCACTAGAAGGAATCAAAATGCTCATTTGAAAAAAACTCTTGTTAGAGCCCTTGGGTTCAAATAGATTGATTTTGAAAATATATTTTAGAGTTGCCATGTTAATTTTATTTAATTGGAAAAAAGATTAAAGAAAAATTCCAAGTTGACTCCAATTTTACCCCTAAGGAAAAGATCACTATTCTCAAAACCAAAGATGATTCAGAGACTAGGGTTTTTTTATTTTACTTTAATTAAAAATAGTTTCAAAATTAACTTACTTGTGACTTTGAAAATTAAATTTCATAGGCAAGTTAAAATGCATGGACACTTAATGCATGATTATTTCATCCATTCCATAAAGTTAAATAAAATAGAAAAAGAATCAAAAGAAAAAAGAATATCAAATTAAAATTGCAACAAGAATCCCAAATTAGAGGATACCTCCACTAACCCTTATAAGTTCTGGGGAAGTTACACATTCCCCAAACTAAACCTAGAATAATTAAAAAAATAACAAAAAATTTTAATAATGTGAAGAAGGTGATGGACAGGAGAAGTTGGTTTATTTTAATTCGATTTGATGCTTGATGAATTAAGCATGCCTATATATCTCTTTGAATGAGAGTCAGAACCCATACAGTTCTTCCTTCTTATAAAGGGGTTAGTTTAGTCTTAGTTTTTTATCATGTTTCAATTGATTAATTGAATTGAGAGTTGAGTTGAGTTGATTAATTGATTACCAAGTTGAATTAACTATTTTAGATTTTAATTAACTACCCCAAGTGAATCAATTAAGAGAGTCAAGGGTAGAAGAGGAAAAAATTTGGCAAGGAGCTCAAAGGGGGAGAAGAGGATCCCAATGTGGGAAATATAAATAAATAAAGACATAAAAGGGAAGGAGAAAGGAAAAGAGACTTACCTTGAGATGGAGGAGACTTGTCTGCATTGGTGGTGGACTTGCCTTGGATAGTGGGCGACAACTTTCCTTAGACAACGGGAAGCTTTTGACTTATCAGGTTGGCTTGAGAAGTCGCAACCCAAATCACTATGAAAAGCAAGGAGAAATAGCAAAGTAAAAAATAAAATAAAATAAAATTTTGAACTAAAGAGTTTTTTTCTTTGCGAAATAAGCTAAAAAGTTTGCTTGCTTTGAGATCAAGGTTGATCAAGCATATCTAGGTGTGGAAAAATTGAATTAGGAGTTTGAATATATAGTGGAAGGGTTTAGGAGTCAAAAATCATGTTTTCTTTTTTTTTATGTGGGATTCGTGATTCTATCATTGCTACCATAAGGAAGCCTTACAGTTTTGCAAGAGCTGCCTGCGACAGCTGCAGATAAGGGCTTAATTTATTTTGTTTAGGCGTTGGGGTGTAAAGTCAAGGTTTCACAACTACCCCCTCATCATGATTGTGTTGTCTAAAAGACAATTCTGATAATAGTGAACCTAGGGCAAAAGAGATGGTAAAAAGAATCAAAGTGATACCCAAGTCAAGATTTAGACATGTTTTGGTTATAGAAATGATTTGAATATGAGGAAAATGGCAAAAGGAATAATAAGGATATTTAGGTGATCATTTCTAAATATTTATAGGTGGATGATGTGTTTTAACTTGGATAAAAAGGAGGCAGGGGAACGAACCATAGAGATGTCTAGGTAACTGTTGTTAAACATATATGGATGAAATTTGATTGATATTGAAAGCAGGAAAATGAACCACATGGATGCCTAGGTAATTATTTCTAGCAATTTATAGGTGGAAATTGATGGATCTAGATAATGAGGCAGAAAAATGAATCACAAGGATGTCTAAGTAACTGTTGCTAGATGTATATGGGTGAAATTTTGAAGGAACTTTTAATAAAGAAGCAAAAATAGGAACTTGTAAACCCTCAATTTCGCAACCTCATTATCCAGTTGCACCTTGGCACCTGCTAGGTTTAATGCACTATACAGAGCTATTACGGCAGTCTCACTAGCTAGCTAGCGGGTAGAGGTTCGAGTGCAATTCCCCTGAAAAAAATTTTTTAGCCTTCAATTACATTACTATCAGACATCTAAATTTTCTAAACCCCAAACCAACTAATCTCTTAAAAAAAAAAAAAAAAGTGGAGCTGCACAAACCTGGTGTGGATCCGCACCAGGTCTATGTGGATTTGCGTTCTGGCTGATCTGCGCCCGTGGTCCACCTTTCTATGCCAAAATGCCCGTTTTGTCCCTTTTAACCCAATTTTTAACCCCTTTTCAGCCCTATTCTTTTGGTCTTTTTACTTTTTCAATTCCTAAACTACTCTATCCCACTTTTCCTATAAATACACCCTCCCATTTCTCATTTCATTTCACCCCTTGAGTTAGAATTAATAGCTATCCTCTAATTCCTCTCTTCTTCTCCCTCCAACTACTCTCTAATTAATTAATTAATTAATTAATTAATTAATCTTTTTAATCAATTAATTATCTCACCCTAACCAAGTTAATTAACCTTTTTAATTAACTAAAACTCTTTTTTTAAATTAAAAAAAAACTCAATTAATTAATTAATTAATTAATCTTTTTAATTAATTAATTAATCATTTTTTTTTTCAAAATCAAATTAATCCTTCTTTTTTTCAAATCCACCATTTATCCAAATTAATTAATTATTCTTTTTAATTAATTAATCCATCCATCCATTTCATCACATTAATTTGTTAATTAATCATTTCAATTAATTAATTAGTCCCCCAATCAATCCAATCACCCAGTCTAGATAAAATGGAATTTCGGTCCGATAAAACTCTCTGCCCTTCAAAAGCAAAGGTATCATCCTTTTCCTCTCAAATCCAAATCAAATAAGTCAATCAAATCAACCCCTCCACTTAATTGTGGAATGAACTATGTGGGTTTTGATCCCCATTCAATAACGTATATAGACATGTTTTGAATTTAAATCCAAACTTCAAATCTAATCTCAAAATTAATTCCATTTTCCTTTCCTTTTAATTATAATCAATTATTTATTTATTTTTGAAATTGAGGAGTGATTATGTGGTTCCCCTAAATCCATAAAGATTAAAGAGAACACTCTTCTTAATTTATGGATGTTTGTTTTAATCATTCCATTTATTTTCTATGCACCATGCATTTATACTACACCATGTTCATACACTTAATTATTTGCAACCTTATAAATGTCATTTATGAAATTAATTTTCTAAGTTAAATTAAATTTAAGAGACAAATTTGTAGACTAGTGATTTTTATCCTTGGGTGAATTAATTGCAAAATTGATGAATTAGAGTCAATTTGGGTTTTTTTTCTTTAATATTTTTCCAACTAAATAAAATTAAGATGGAAACTCCTAAAATCATTTTCAAAAACAACCAATCCAAACCTGAAGGTTCCATAGTGAATCTAAACCCGAATGAGCATCTTGATTCCCTCTATCGGATTGGGCCAATCCTCAAGCGAAGCGTCACAGCTGGCGACTCCGCTAGAGACTAGTTGCCACCTTTAATATAAAAGGAAAGAAAATAAGAGGATTACTATTTGGTTAAGGAAAAATTCTCCATTTGGCTCATTAAATATAATTTGATTTTCATGCATCACTTTACATAACAATGGCTTCTTGCCTAACCTTAGCTTTAGGAAAACTTTTGAATGGTGAGTAGCATTGGCTCGACAACTCTTTTTGAGAATATTGGGAGATAGACAAAGCATTCCACCCTATGATGAATCCCTAATCATTTCGACGGTGTAACAAGCAATTAGTACTATTAGACCCATGCAAGGCTCCTTGCATCACATGTGGTTAGGTATATTGATGCTCTAATGGGACGATGACCCTTAACTAATCCATTCTTCACCTTTATTTATATAGTTGCCCTAACTTTCGTCCATAGTTTCCATGCATCGTAATAATCGTGACCTTTATGCATATTCATGAAACTTTTTCAGCATGTATTATAACATGACTAATCATATATATATACCAAGAACCCTGAGTCTAGGTTATGCCTTAAACCAAGCCAAGAGTTGACCTCCATTCAAACTTTAAACACTTTTTGCCCAAGACTTTTGATTGGTACCTCACATCCTTTAAGCCTAAAACCTTTGCACCTCACCTACCTTAAAACCTAAAACATTTGGCTTACCATTACCTTGAGCCCAAAACTTTTGGCATCTCATCTCTCTCATGCCTAAAAAAACCCAAGACATTTGGCCCACCACCACCTTAAGCCAAACCTTTTTGGCCCCTAACCTAAGTCTTAATTCTTAAGCCCAAAACCTTTGGCCTCAACCTGAGACCTAATCTTCAAAGCCCAACATCTTTGGCCTAATGAACAATCATTACCTCAAAAACCTTTAGCCCAAGATATGTGGCCTAAAACGCCATAAGAAGTCCTTTTACCTTAAAATTTGAATACCAACCTATCTTTTCATCACTTTTTCATGCTTTTCTCATACATTTACCTTTTTTTTTTCTTTTCCTTTGATCGAGATACCATGAACACCCTTCTCACTAACCTCCTCAAAAAGTAAGAAGAGAATTTTCAAACGACACTCACCTCCGCCCTTGATGCTTAACAAGCCAATTTCAACCAAGCTTTAAACTTTCATCAAGTTAGCTTCAGTGATACTTTGGTCCATCTCACTACTGGTTTCACTAATGCCTTGAACCTCTAATGCCAACTCATCATCAATGAGGTGAGGGGAATAATGCACCAAGATAAGCTCGCTAATGCCACTCCTACTATTAACCTGACCCATAACTTCACACCGCTAACCTCGAACACCAATGCCATCATAGCCCCCACTATTGACCTGACCTATAACCTCACATTACCAAACACTAACACTAACCTAGCCCCTACAATGATGTTGATTCCTAGCACCAACCTGTCCTTTTCTTTGAATCATTTTTAAAGTAATAAAAATCGTACCCTACCTACTATTAAAAAAGTATTAAAGGGTAGTATACTAGGACAAATCCCCATAATAGAAAAAAAAGTGCAAGAAAAGTGACACCTACACTCCTCTCACCCTTACTGAATAGGAGATTAAAGAAAAGGCTACTATCACTGATCAACGTCTAATGAGATTAGAAAGAAGAGCCTTTTCTGAATTGGGCATATCCTTAAGCACTGTCTATAGAAAAGCTTTAAAAGCTCATCTTATCAAGCCTTTAGAGCCAAAAGCAAATCCTAACCCCTTGCCCAAGAAATACAATACTCACGAGTACTATGACTACCATTAGGGAGTAGGACACAAAACTGATGCATGTAAGGCTCTGAGATATATAATTCAAGACTTTATGGATAATAGAGACATCAGTGCCCTAGACCAAAACCCAATATTGCCACTAATCCTCATCTAAACAACTTAATTCATCCAATAATCTCAAGCTTTACCCAATGATAGCACTTTGAGGAGAGCATTGCCTTAGTTGATGTGCCCTTATTTAAGTCCTACAATCAAGTCAAGTCTAGTCAATCCAGAGTTCAAATCATCTAAAGTCCAAGTTTGAGTCTTTAGATTCTGTTGAATATTTCTCTAAGTCTTATGCTTGTTTCTTTTCTTTTTAGTCATTAGTTGTCCAAAGTCAAAGTCAGAGTTTGTTAAGTGTTTCCTTCTTTTTACATTTGTAATGATTTTTCCAGTCTGTCTTGATTAAAGTTAAGATTTTTTTTCATATTATATTTGATCTTCTTTTTTGAATCTTACTTGAATGATACATTAAAAAAACAAAGAGAGAGAGAAGAAGAAAATAAAAAAGAGAAGAATATATATATATATATATATATATATATAAAAGAAGAATTTTTTCTTTTTTTGCATGCATTACACCATAAGACGAAACAACTCTTAAGACTCAGCTACCCTTAATTGGGCATAAGAATACCTTAACAGCTATAGATCACTTTATAAAGAGTATCAAAGAAGGGCCATGTCAAAATAAGGAAAGGCCCAATGAACATATGCAAAGCAAGGTTGTCATGCCTAACTCTTTTTCCATACAATAACAAGAACTATAAGGACATGCTTCTCCCTAAAAAAGAGAGAGAGAATGGAAAGGGATATATAGGTAGCCCAACCCAGGTACAGTCTGAATCATAGTGAAAATATCTTTTGTCTTGTGAGGCATCATGCCCTCATGTTCTCTAAACCACATCAATCGCATCTCCACTTGTTTCCTCTACCAAAAAAGATGGTGTGTCATTCAAATTGGATTCTATTTTGAGTCATTTCAAAATCCATCTATATTTAACTAGTCGGTTGAAATAATTTATCCTCATGAGTAATTAAATAATTTTTATCCTTTTTAGAGTCATCCTTCTTTATGCCACCCTTTTTCTTCCCTTAATGATTCAAAGGGTAAAGAAAGTTTTCAAGTAAAATATCGAGTCATCATAAATAAAGTTGCCCTTACCCATCATCAAGGGCATGCATTTAAAGACATTCGTATTCTTTTGAGTAACCTTCAATTAGTCCACCACCTCTTGTCAAGGGCATGATCTATAAGTCATGTTTTCTTATCAAAATGCTTAAGTCACCAAAAGACCTAAATCAGAGGGTTCTCCCTTATTTCCTAAAAGTTCATCTTGACCTCTATGCAAATCCAACTAAACCTAAAAAAGGCATTATCCCCAATTGCCTTCTTGCCCTAGATAATGCATTCTTTCCTTTCTATGAAGTCCTGAGAAAAAAATAGGAACAACCATAAAGTGTGAGGCCTCACTTGAGCAATAACATTTATAACCGTAATGCACTTTAATACCTTTTCATAACAATTGATTAACTTATCATTCATAAATATTAATAAATACTATCTATACATTTTTACTATATATATATATATATATATATATATATATATATAACTATTATCATTTGTTTACAATACTTCCAAACACAATACATTTTAATACTAAGCCTTTAGATACTATAGAGCTCTAGATCAATTATCCTCGGGATGACATAAGTCAAACATAAAACATTGCAATTAAGCAAAGCAAGTCCTAAGCGAAGAAGCATAGCTCAGAATTTACCTTGCTAACGAATCACTCTGACTTGAAAATTTTTGGACAACTATGGAATGAGACAAGCTCAGTGAGTACTTAATAAGATAATATAATAGAAGGCATTATAAGATATCACTTGGATAGCTTTATAGTGGTAATGGAATGATGTTAATCAAAATTGGTCATTTTGAACTTTAGAACATGTTTTAGCAGAAATAATAATGTCTTGGAAATGAAAAGCTTCCCACACATGAATATTTAAGAGTGGCAGCCTACGCTTTACTCAATCATATGCATCACACTATGTGAGGCTGATCAAGCTTTACGGTTAGGCGTTCCCCCCTAATAGAGGTTAGGTACTCTTACCATACCTATGAGCTTATACCAAGTGCACAAGGTCTAATGTATTTCCTCACACCATAAAGGATTTCTACTTAATTATGGGCATCAATAAAAGACATATCCAAGGTTTACAATAGGAATTCAATGGAAAATAGTTTGGCATATTAATCATTCTCATCATTGAGCACAACATAGAACTAATGTAAGAGGCTCATCATGGTCAAATATCATATAAGAAAGATATGGATTTCCAAAGGTTCAACAATCCATGGGCAATCACATATCCAATGTCATTTCAAGTACATGTCAAGGGATGGTAATTCGAGCAATGGTTACAAGCAATAAGGCATATTTACATCATATTATTAAGTACTCACCTTAAACTCCTATGCTCTTATTAATGTTCACTCTTGTTTAATTTAGTGTCCTTCACAATCTTGAGCAATTTCCTTGCCCTTGCCTTGATGTTCTACACCAATATTATTTTAATTACATACCAATTAGTAACTAATGATGTTACTAATTATAACTTATCTATCTTAGATTTATTTTATTATTACAACTTACAATAGGGGTGCATCAATAGTGTCATATTCATATGTATTCTTATTTCTAATTATTTCCAAGCTAAATTCCTTATCCCATTTCATGAATTCAAGTTTAAATCTCAAAATTTCCAAATTGTTCAAATTATTGATTTCCCTTTCAACCCTCAAATTAATTATAAATTCATCAAATTAACACTTATGCAATTAATTCCCACCAATTATTTGGATTTAATTCACTCTTATTAATATGAACCCCAACTTGTCCCACTTAGGTCAAATTTGGGGAAAACTTATAATTCCTCATCAAATCATCAAATTAGTTGTAGAATATGAAATTAATATGACATAAAACATGTATGATCATTCAATTATCAAAATATGGTATTAGAACACCAAGTTCCTCTTTATGCCACCAAGATTTCCCAATATGGAATCAAGTTTCCAAAATTCATTTTAACACTTCTAAATCATTTTTCTTCATTTAAAATAACCATATATATATTCAATTAGAATTTATAACACTTTCTTGATCATTTCCTAATATTGGCCGAATTTCCCTTTAGTGATACTTAGGTATTTTTGATTCTTACTTTATCTATCTTCACATAAATCCTTTAATTTTCTAATCAAATCTCCTTATTTTAACTAGAAAAATCAAAACTACATCTTGTGTAAATACTCCTATATGACCAAATTTCATATATATGGTGTAGGAGAAATCTATGCAACTTAAATACTAAAATTATACTTACAACATATAAAAGAAAAGATGAACATAATTTCTCACCTTAGGAGATTTTAGTTTGGTAAGTTCTTATTGCAATTAGTGTAGAGGGAACTTCTTTTCTTATTGTGAGACTTTGGTGTAGAGATAGTCAAAATGATGCTCATAATATAAATTTGCTCATATATATATAATGGGTTAGATGGTGAGGATTTTATCAAGCTCAATTCAATGATCAAGATTTACTCACAATGGATGTCTATGATTTGATCAAGTTGGATTGCTAGGATTTTCTCTACAATTGTGATGTTCATCATGATGGTATGGGAATGCTAAAAATGCATCTAGACTCATGTGTAGAGAAAATAAGAGTTCAACTTGTTTAAGATTTTGACTTGATCAATTTTTGTGACTAGCTTGGTCAAATTTTGTGACTCTCTATAACATTATTTTCTATTGTCGAGGACTAACTATTTTAGCTCACAAATTTGATGTTCACTCATTCTTGGGCCCTTGGACTAGCCATCTACTATTGGGCCTTTGATGCTTCAAGGCCCATTAATAAGCCCATAAGCCTATTAACATACTTATAAATTTTCCTTTTAACTTCTTTCCATTCTTTTCACTATAACTTTCAAATTTATGTTCTCTAACTTCTTTATATACATCACCAGTTATCATATGAACTCTATTTAATTCATTAAAGCATTGTAACAACCCACATCCACCCTAGGAGTTTTCATAACCAATTTGTTTGACTTAGAATTATTAAGGCTAAGTGTGTGCTTTTATGAAAATTTATGTGCTATGTGATTTATGAGTATATAATATATTAAATTAATTTTAATATGCCTAATATGAGTTATTATTGTGAAATACATGATTCATACAAAGTGCATTAACATAAAATAATTTATTTTTCATAAAATGAATTTTCATGCAAAAAGGCAATTTTCAAGCATAAAAAATTTTTATGAGTATTTTAAAATAATTTTTAAATAAATATTTCTGGGAAAATTTTATAGAAAATAATAAGAAAAATATTTATTTTTAATTACCTATAATCAACCCCTAAATTAATTAAAAAGCCCAAATACCCAAAAGCCCACTATACTAAAACACTCATAACCTAATTTATTAAGGGTAATTTTGGAAATTGCCGAAAAACCTACAAATAAATATCACAAATTCAGCTAGCCCTTCATTCCAGTAGCCACCATTCTGTTATTTCATTATTTTGGCAGAAAAATTCTCTCAAAATTATTCTCTCTATCAAAATTCATAAAATACTTTCAAACTTTGCGATTTCGCGACTGTTTTGTAAGTTTTCCATGTCTTTCATTTTGCAATTTGATTTTTATGAAATTAATCATGGGAAAATTATTTTAAACTAAATATTTACTGATAAAATTTTGGCTAGATGACTTCTTGTGAGAAAAATCAAATTTTCTACTGAAAGCACCAACCTCTTTATGCGATTTCTCTAAAGGTGATTCTTACAACTCAAAATTAAAATTTTCATACATAAACATTACCAAGGGGGCCAATTTTTACATGTTACTATTCTAAAATAATTTTTTATGTGTTTTGATGAAAAACATTGGATTAAATTATATTTTTGCATATTACTGTAATGACCAAAAAGTTGTAGAAAATAAAGGAATTCAAAGTTTTTGTGCTAGAACTTAGAAATTGGAAAATTCTATGATTTCTTGTACATATGGCTGTTGATTCATATATGGAGGAATTATAATATGATATTTGTTTTGTTTGAATGAAAAATAATGATTTAAATCATGTGTTTACGTATAGCTATAATGAACGGAAAGCGCGAAAAGCTTAAATACTCATGATTTTCTTCCTAAACCCTAAATTTGGAATTTTCATGTATGAAAAGCATTCATGGCTGCCAATTTGTACCTATTGATATTTTAAACTGATATTTGTTGTGATTAAATTAAAAATAATGGGTTAAATCATATGTTTACATATTGCTGTAATGACCGAAAAGTACCAAAAACAAGAAAACTCATGGTTTTTATCCTAACACTTTAAGTTGGAAATTTTCATGCATATGAATGTATATATGGGCCAATTCTTACATGTCTATATTTTAAAATGATTTTTTTTATTACATGAAAAATCTTGGTTCAAACCTTGTTTTTACATATTATTGTAATAGACGGAAAGTGGGCCTACAAAGGCTAAGTGTACAAGACTTTTAAAGTCAACATGTTATGTGCAAGTGATGAGTGCACTTCAATGTGCAACCCTAAGTTTATGTGAATGTTATATGTTCATAGGGTAGCTATGGGATAGGATAGCATCATGATTAAATAAATACTAAGTATTGAATTAAAATTTATATTAGAGTTTGAGGAGTTTTAGAGGTTCAAAAGGGCTACGTGTACTAGGAGCTAAGGAACCACAAGGTGAGTAAACATTATTCTATTGTTACAAGTTCAAGCTATCATGATTATGTTATGGGAACCTTTGAGATTCTTGAAACCAAGTTCACTTCCATTTTAAGTTTAATTATGTGATTTCTTTGTTAAGCTTGGGTTGCCAAAGGACATTTAGTCCAAAGCCATTTATGATTTTCCAATGATAAATAATTTTCTGTGATTTTTACTTGAATTTATATTCTTTCTAGAACTACACTATCATTGTATCTCTTGTTCAAAAATTAAACTACTATTACTATTAGGATACTTGTTATTGTTACCTTATATGATATTGTTATTTGTGATTACATTAGCTATAGCTATGATACCTTTAACCCTTTATGTAGAATCCTCGTGCCGATGTGGGTAATCATCGAAACCTATACACATGGTCTTAACCTAATGGATAAGGGTTGTGTATCCACCTTAGCTAGAAGGGGCAATGATATGGGTCAAATTTAATACCCTAGTCTCTAATACTAAGTATAGTGAGTAGGGTGTCGAACTCAGGGAACTTGAAGAATCTTATATTAACCAAATAGATATTAAGATGGATAGGCACACAACATAAAAAAGGAGATTTATATCTAAACTAAATTCTATTATTATTATCCTAAATTATGAATAAAGAATGTTAGTTATTAGAATTACAAATCCGGATTGATTTTAGTTATAAGATTTATATGCATGCAAAGATTAAGAACATGACCTAAAGTTTTTAAAAGCAATTCTCATTGTCAATTAAAAGTATTTTGATCTAGAGTCTATAAGAATTCTCATGTCATTATAGAGATAGAACAAAACCATTAAATTTATGCCATTTTCTTTTATCCCCTTTAGAGTGGACTGCTTGTTTCCAAGTACTATCCCAACCCCTAAGTAACTTTAATTGCTTTTCCACCAAGTTATCCCAACTCTCATTGTGAATAAATTGATTCTAAGTTATATATGGTGATCAAGCATACACAACATAATTAAGCACTCAATTGAAATTAAATCTTTCAATGCATATAGAAAATAAAGTAATTAAAATCAGAACCTCATTGCAATTCAAATAACTTAAACTTAGTGTAATTCCATAGACTTAATGACAAAGTAGTGACAAAAAGACAAGTAGAACATTAAGGAACAAGTTAAAAAGACAAGGGAAAGGAAACTTGATGATGTTTTCTTCACTCCTTCTTCAGAAAATTACTTTGTAGAAAGTAGCCTTTGAATGCTTCCTTGAACCTCTTGAAAATTTCTTCACTCTTAGACTAATTATACTACTTGAATTTACACTAAGTATTTGTAATTAAAAGCTATCAAATACGAACTTAACATTCCCTTAAGTGAGGCCAAACAAATGTATTTATAAGCCACAAGGTGTCCCAAGTGATGCCTTTTACAAAAAGGAGTGTTTGTGAAGGGATGTCATGAAAGGGTGATATAACTACTCGTCACAGGGGGGGCACGACTCAGCACAGGGGGCACTATTACTAGTCAGCACAGTAGTGCCGAGTTGGCACACTGAGTTGCTGTCATGAGTCAGCACATTGGTGCTGACTCAACACTTCCTATTTCTTTGTCTTAGCTTTTCAAAAAAGCTTCCTTCTCCAAGCATTGTACCCTTTAAACTTGATATTTGCTGAGTAACATTTCAAAATTTAAAAATAAAGTTAAATGCACCAATTTACAATGAAATGAATGCATGCTCACACAAAACAAATTATTATTTCATTAGTTTGGTTATACCAATTTGCATCATATCAAATTCTTCCATACTTAGACCTTGCTTGCCCTCAAGCAAGAACAAAAGGGGAAAGAAAAATAAAGAAAGTACTTAGTTTCTTCAAAACAAAATGTAGTAATCTTGACTAAGTTAAATTTATGTTGTTCAGGGAGTATAGAGCTAATGTGTTGATGAAATAATTTTTAATGCCCAACAATGGTAAAAGGTGATAAGTCTTAAAGTATAAGCCTTGAGTTTGTTTATTTATCTCATTCCTATTAAGAATAAAGTTATTAATTATCTAGTCAAGGTCTTAATCTTGCTTTTCTTAGTTAAAACATCCATGCATTAACTCGAGAATTCTATAGATTAAAATAACCCTTGGGACATAAGTAAGCACGCACAAATGCAACTAGTCTCATAGCATTTTTGGACACATATTTTGCTATATTAT